>CM033650.1:7111301-7121782 GCA_019512145.1 Engystomops pustulosus | reverse complement strand
TACCCTCTAACTATATTACTGGTCCAGTACTACCCTCTACCTATATTACTGGTCCACTACTACCCTCTACCTATATTACTGGTCCACTACTACCCTCTACCTATATCACTGGTTCAGTTCTACCGTCTTCCTATATTACTGGTTTAGTACTACCCTCTACCTATATTACTGGTACATTACTACCCCCTACCTATGTTACTGGTCCAGTACTAACCTCTACCTCAAACAGCAGAATCTGCGCTTACGATTGTCAGGATACACAGATTAACTTTTGATGCTGTTTGTGCTGGATTTGTGCAGTGAAGATTTTGGAGACATCAGAATTAAACAGAGATTTGAGAACCATGCGAGTGAAGCTCGTAGTGTATTCCTCAGAGAAGGCAACACTGCAATAGATAATAATCCAGAGAAAGAACTCAATGAATTATTGGCAGTGTCGGACTGACCCACCAGAGTACCAGAGGAACTCCAGTGGTCCATTAGAAAACACCACAATTTGGAGGCTGCTAGAGTATATTTCCTGGGGAATAATGAAAAGTGGGCCCCCAAATTGATTTTCTCTGGTCGGCCTAAGGAAACCCAATCCGACACTGATTATTGGGCACTTTTAAAGAGTTTTCCATCAAACAGTCTAGATAGAACCTGCTGGACAAAAAGAATTTTAGAAGAATATTTAAAGGAGAACCTCATCGCTAAAGGCCGGAGAATTCCAATCCTTCCTACCTATGAAATCAGTAAACCAGGAGTGAAGAATAAACAGGAAACAATCTTATCTGCTCTAAGACGTTAATGTAGATTCTCATTGAAGATGAAAAATATATGCTGGAACAAATAGAGCCACAATTTAAGAGGACAATAGAAATTTTTTAAACAATGGGGCACATTTCCTGACCTGGTCCTGTCGCGATCCCGCGGCGCATTCTCCGACGAGAATTCGGGTCTGCCGGGATTCACTAAGGTCTGTGCGCCCGATATCCACCAGGTGTCGCTGCTGCGCCAAGGTCCACCGGAATTCACCTGCTTCTTCCCGTTGCATGTAAGTGCTGATCTTGCGACACAAATTCTTTTTTAAATTCTGCGTTTTTTCCGAATCCGTCGGGTTGTCCGACAGCCACGCCCCCCGAAAGCGAAGAGAATAGGAGAGAAACGTCAAGACGTGAGACATTACAAATAACTCAGTCACATCCAACAGCACAATCACAAATACCTCCGCCAATCCCAGAAGACCCTCCAACATCATTTTTTAAGAGATTGTATGAGATGGGGCTCCAGAGAACAAAGAAGAAAACAGACTTATCACAGAGGGAAAATGAGAGGAAGAGGAAGGGGGGAATACTAAAAGACAGACTGGAGACAGAGGATGACAACAGGTAGATAATGCAATTATCTCATGTACTCACAGGAGCACAGGCTTCAGCACTCAAGAAGGGTTTTCATTTTTGTCTACCAAGACTTCCCAACAAACATGAAATAATTAAGGATCTACATTTATTTGGTAGAACATTCGTGTCCAAAAACATTTTTAAGCCTAAAAAAAAAAAAAAGTTTAAAGAGAAAACAGAGGAAGAAGAGAAGCTCTGTTTACAGTGTATGTACAGGTAGAGGGCAAGTACAGTTAGGTACAGGTAGAGAGCAGTAAGTACAGTAAGAGGGCAGTACAGTGTTATGTAAACAGGTTAGACAGGTAAGAGGCAGTACAGTGTATTGTACAGGTAGAGAGCAGACAGACAGGTAGAGGGCAGTTTCCAGTTACATTACAGGTCAGCACCGGTGAGAGCAGCTACAGTAAATGTACAGGTAGAGGGCAGATACAAGTGTATGTACAGGTAGGGTAGAGGGCAGTACAGTGTATGTACAGGTAGGGGCGTATAGCAGTTAGTGTATGGACAGGGTAGAGGGCAGCCAGGTACAGTGTATATATAGGAAGAGGGCCAGCACAGCTGTATGTTACAGGTAGAGAGCAGATACCGTGTATGTACAGGTAGAGGGCAGAGAAAACATTAAAAACATTGCGTGGGGGAAACATATGATGAACCTTATTTCTTCTCCTTACTTTTTCTTTTACTTTCAACAACTCTTCTCGTGTCTTAAAGCACATGTGCCGCTATTTGATTGCTTTATTGCTATAATGCTTGTGTTTGTTTTGCATTTAGTTCTTGACACTCTCTTGAATGGTTTTCAAAGGTTGAACGACTTTTCTTTGATGGTCCTGGTAAGTGGCCGCTTGTGCATCTAATATGCTGTCAGTTGCTGTTTTCTTCCTAAGAGATTTGTTTCGCGCCTTTGTCCGACACCTTATAGTCATTTAAGATCCAGAAAATGAACTGATTATGCTGTATTCTAGTTGTTATTTTAGTTCGTGCATTCTTATTGAGAATACTCAAGAAGTTCGGTTTTCTTTCCTTTCCAGATGGCATACCACATTCATCTATGTACAACACCTGTAGAACGATGTTTGTTGTCTTCGACCCTTGGTCCTCTGTGATATGCTCCTGTCCTCCTCCCACCATCCTAAAAAATAGGTTGGAGAAGTTGGTGCGCAGAGCGGCGCCCTGGCCGTTCCATGGATTTGCAGATAGAATCGTCCATTGGTGGTAATACAAATTTTGACGGCAGAAGTAGACTGAAGCGTAACAGCTTGCAAGAGAGAAATTTTCTCCGTTTGGGTGATTCAGAATCTTTTTGCAGAACAAATTCTACTGACTTTACAACCCAAATCTATTACTAAACTTTCGAACATACAAGTGTTTAGAATATCTAATCATCTTCGGGTCACGACATCCAGAGCCTGTAGGCAACGCTTGGTTTTTGTCCCCTAGTATATAGATGGTAATTGGTTAGACAGTAGTTCTGGGTACATACACGATGGGTCATAGGTTCTTTAAGTCGAAGTATGAAGCGAAGCTGTATAAAGCTTATTGTTATCATGTAGATCCAGACGAAAACTTTTTTAGCCTCAGTACAATTGGAGTTATCATATAAAGCTTCATTACTGACAACCTTTGAGTGATACTGCAAGTCTGGGACTTAGTAAATCAGATGAAGGGTCACAGATGTCATGGGGCAGAGGGGTCCGTCTTGAAATAGTGATAGGCGGGTCACTATAATATCAGTGTCCTTAAGTAGGGGACCAGCCTGACATATTTCAGAGTAATTCATTGTCCAGCCATTGGCTTGCCTTATCAGTTGGACATCCATGCCGATACATTCGGCTTCTCAGGGGGAGGAACCCTTCTACATTCTTATGTACTTTCGATTTAATCAGAATGATATAACCTTGAGATTATTGCTTGAGGAAGGAAACGCTTTTCTCTGGTTCGTTATGCTCTATTTTTCCGGGCCCCTCGGCCAATGATGTTTTAATTCATTTCTTCCAGGAAAGATGTGGGTATTGGAAGGCCCATGGGACTTTCATAACATTTTGGTTATGAGAGTTGTTATAGCTTACCGTCACGCATAACATGTCCTAGGCTATTAGGACAGCGTTTGCCTCCATGTCCCATTTCTTGACACTAATCATCTCTCTCTTTTGCATTATTCAGCGGGGCATTTCTTATCAATTTTTGGGTTTAATATTGCTTTTAAACTTTTCCTCTTGAGGAGGGCCATGATATCAGACTTGTTCATAGTCTATGAAGACTTTTTACTTGTTGTTCCTCTCCAGGAATGGTTACATTTTTAGATTTGGTGTTGTTTAGTATTGTCCCCTTCTACATTCTTCAGAAATTGGGATGTTAGATGTAATAATTTTCTCGATCATCCTCTGTTTTTTCAGTACCAAATTTTTCTGACAATAGCGATTCTGAATTGTGCCTACCCTCTACCTATATTACTGGTCCAGTACTACCCTCTACCTATATGACTGGTCCAGTACTACCCTCTTCCTATATAACTGGTCCAGTACTACCCTCTACCTATATTACAGGTCCAGTACTACCCTCTACCTATATTACTGGTCCAGTAATACCCTATACCTATATTACTGGTCCAGTAATACCCTATACCTATATGACTGGTCCAGTACTACCCTCTACCTATATTACTGGTCCAGTACTACCCTCTACCTATATTACTGGTCCAGGACTACCCTCTACCTATATTACTGGTCCAGTACTACCCTCTACCTATATGACTGGTCCAGTACTACCCTCTACCTCAAACAGCAGAATCTGAACTTACAATTGTCAGGATACACAGATCAGATACACAGATGCAGCAAACTGTTTGTGCTGGATTTGTGCAGTGAAGATCTTGGAGACATCAGAGTTAAACAGAGATTTGAGAACAAAGTGAGTGAAGCTCGTAGTGTATTCCTCTAAGAGGGCAAAACTGCAATAGATAATAATCCAGAGAAAGAACTCAATGACTTATTGGCAGTGTCGGACTGACCCACCAGAGTACCAGAGGATCCTCCGGTGGGCCCCTGCTCAACCCAATACTGAACCCCAGAGGTCCATCAGAAAACACCACAATTTGGAGGCTGCTAGAGTATATTTCCTGGGGGATAATGAAAAGTGGGCCCCCAAATTGATTTTCTCTGGTCGGCCTAAGGAAACCCAGTCTGACACTGATTATTGGGCACTTTTAAAGAGTTTTCCATCAAACAGTCTAGATAGAACCTGCTGGACAAAAAGAATTTTAGAACAATATTTAAAGAAGAACCTAATCACTAGAGGCTGGAGAATTCCAATCCTTCCTACCTATGAAATCAGTAAACCAGGAGTGAAGAATAAATGGGAAAGCATCTTGTGCGCTAAAACGTTAATTCAGATTCTCATTGAAGATGAAAAATATATCCTGGAACAAATAGAGCCACAAATTAAGAGGATAATAGAAACTTTAGAAACAATGGGGCAGATTTACTTACCCGGTCCTGTCACGATCCCGCGGTGCGTTGTCCGACGAGGATTCGGGTCAAGCATGATTCACTAAGATTGTGCGTCCGAGTTCCTGCATCCATCACCTCTGCGGCGAGGACCGCCGGAGTTCACCTTCTTCTACCCGGTGCATGTGAGTGCTTGATCTTGCGACACAATAATTTTTTTAAATTTCGCAGTTTGTCCGAATCCATCGGGTTGGCCGACGGCCACGCCCGCCGATTTCTGTCACATGCAAGCCACATGCGCCACAATCCGATCGCGTGCGCCAAAAACCCGGGGCAATTCTGTGAAAAACGGAAATGTTCAGGAAACCCGACCAAAGTGCGGCGTTCGGACCCTTAGTAAATCAGCCTTAATGTGTGCAACCTCTGAAAGCTTTGAAGATAAGGTTAAGAATACATTGACCCAGATAGACAAAGCAGAGAGTAAGATGAAAGAAAAGACAAAGAAGAAATATCAGAGGGATTTAAGGGACTATAAAAGTGGCCAAATATATGACAGCAGAGCGCACTAGGACAATAGGTCCCATGTAGAGATAAGGGATCTATCAGGAACAGAAACTGAATCTGAAAGTGAGGAAAATAGGAGAGAAGAAGTGAGACATTACAAATAACTCAGTCACATCCAACAGCACAATCACGAATACCTCCGCCAATACCAGAAGACCCCCCCCCCCATAATTTTTTAAGAGATTGTATGAGATGGGGCTCCAGAGAACAAAGAAGAAAACAGACTTATCACAGAGGGAAAATGAGAGGAAGAGGAAGGGGGGAATACTAAAAGACAGACTGGAGACGGAAGATGACAACAGGTAGATAATACAATTATGTCATGTACTCACAGGCTTCAGCACTCAAGAAGGGTTATCATTTTTGTCTACCAAGACTTCCCAACAAATTTGAAATAATTAAGGATCTACATTTATTTGGTAGAACATTCGTGTACAAAAACATTTTTAAGCCTAAAAGAAAAAAAAAAAGTTTAAAGAGAAAACAGAGGAAGAAGAGAAGCTCTGGCAAAATTAGAATCTCTATTGTCAGAAAATTTTGTACTGAGAATACAGAGGATGATCGAGAAGAAATTATTACATCTAACATCCAATTCTGAAGAAGTAGAAGGGGAAAATACTAAACAAACCAAAATCTAAAAATGTAACCATTCTGGAGAGGAGCCAACAAGTAAAAGTCTTCATAGACTTAGTAACATCTGATATCATGGCCCTCCCAGAGGAAGAAAGTTGTAAAAGCAATTTAACCAAAATTGAGAAGATTGCCCGCTGAGAATAGAGGGAGTTAGATGATGTAGTGTCAAAGAAATGGGACATGGGAGGCAACGCTGTCCTATAGCCTAAGGACATGTATGTGACGGAAGCTAATAAACAACTTCATAACCAAAAATGTTATAAAGTCCCATGGGCCGATCCAACCACAGACTTCCTGGAAGAATATGAAAAACTCATTGCCGAGGGCCAGGAAAATAGAGCAATAACGAAACAGGAAAAAGCTTTCCTCAGCAATAAACATCCTAAAGTTTATACATGTTATCGAAAGTACATAAGAATGTAGAATGTCCTCCTGGAAGACCGAATGTATCGGGCATTGGATGTCCAACTGATAAGGCAAGCCAATGGCTGGACAATGAATTACGGAAATATGTACAGGCGGTCCCCTACTTAAGGACACTTGACTTATAGATGACACCTATTTCAAGACGGACCCCTCTGCCCACTGTGACCTCTGGTGACCTCTCTGGATGTTACTATAGTCCCAGACTGCAGTGATCAGCTCAAAGTTGTCAGTAATGAAGCTTTATTGATAACTCCAATTGTAACTGAGGCAAAAAAAATTTTCGTCTGGATCTACAATGATAAAATATACAGCTTCGACTTACATACAGTTTCGACTTAAGAACCTATGGACCCTATCTTGTATGTAACCCAGAGACTACCTGTATACCAATTACCATCTTATACTAGGGACACCATGCAGTTCCTACAGGATCTGGATGTCGTGACCCTCGAAGATGATGAGATTCTAAACACTTGTGATGTCGAAAGTTTAGGAAATGATTTGGGTTGTAAAGCAGTAGAATTTTTCCTGCAAAAAGATTCTGAATACAACCCAAAACGGAGAAAATTTCTCCTGCAGCTGTTACGCTTCATGCTTGATTTTATTACCAATGGACGATTCTATCTGCAAATCCATGGAACGGCCATGGGCGCCGCCTGCGCACCAACTTTCGCCAACCTATTTTTAGGATGGTGGGAGGAGGAGCATGTATTCAAAGAGGACCACCGAGGTCGGAAGAAACACATTGGGGGTCATTTACTAAGGGCCCGATTCGCGTTTTCCCGACGTGTTACCCGAATATTTCCGATTTGCGCCGATTGTACATGAATTGCCCCAGGTTTTTGGCGCACGTGATCGGATTGTGGCGCATCGGGGCCGGCATGCGCGCGACAGAAATCGGGGGGGCGTGGCCGAACGAAAACCCGACGTATTCGGAAAAACCGCCGCATTTAAAAACCGAAAATGTGTCGCTTGGGGAGCGCTCACCTTCACCTTCTATGGGATGGTGCATTCCGGGGCGTTAAGATTATTTTCGGCGCTGCAGCGCCACCTGGTGGACGGCGGAGGAACTACCATCTTAAATCCCAGCCGGACCCGAATCCTGTGCAGAGAACGCGCCGCTGGATCGCGAATGGGCCGGGTAAGTAAATGTGCCCCATTGTTCTACGGTGTTGATACATAGACAATGTGGTATGCATCTGGAAAGGAAAGGAATCTGAACTTCTTGAGTATTTTGAAGCTCTCAATAAGAATGAACTGAACATAAAATTAACAATAGAATACAGCAGGAATCAGGTTCATTTTCTGGATCTTAATATCTATAAAGGTGAGGAGATAAGGATCGAGACAAATCTCTTTAGGAAGAAAACAGCAACTGACAGCATCTTGGATGCACGTAGCGGCCACTTACCAAGGACCATCAAAGAAGAAAGTGTTCAACCTTTGAAAAATTCAAAGAAGAAGGTCAAGAACTAAAATGGCTAAAACAAAGACAAAGACATTATAGCAATAAAGCTATCAAAATAGCGCACAATGTAGCTTTAAGAACACAGAGAAAGGAGCTATCAAAATAGCGCACAATGTAGCTTTAAGAACACAGAGAAAGGAATTGTTGAAAGTAAAAGAAAAAAGTAAGGAGGAAGAAATAAGGTTCATCATATGTTTCCCCACGCAATGTTTTTAATGTTTTTCTGCCCTCTACCTGTAGATACACTGTACTGCTCTCTACCTCTACATATTAGTCCTCCTGGATAAGCACAAAGGTGCTCCTAATTCCAAAAGCACGCCTCTACTCTTTTGTTTTAGGTGCTTGATACACATTTGGTGTAGCTGGGTGGCTCATTCGTGGTGCATCCACTTCTTTTCAAATGTGTCTCCAGGGGGTGGTGGGGTGTCCTTTTAAGACGTCACATTATGCTGAGTCATGCGTCTTTGCCAGCACCGGTGATCTCTTATAGATTAGTGTCATCCTTTAGCATTCTGGTAAAGTAATTTACACTCATTTTATCAGTTAATTAATATATAGCCTGATCTCACCTCTTTCCTCTCTCCTTTCGCCTCCAGGTTCTCCGACCAATCCGTTTGGTTGTTTGGAATTACCTGTGTACAATAAGACACAATAACGCGTAACCAAACGTTTAAACCTTTTTGTTGCAGTCATAGTCTCCAAAAGAAAACATTGCCGTGTTTCGCATGACACTGAGCTCCTGTGGGGGTGTTGAAAATACAGTTCAGATAAAGATCCATCCTGGGGTATACCCTCAATATTACCGGCTATGTCGCCTCAGCTTCTCATCTAGATGTTGTCCCTTTGACCCGACGGTTTGCATCTTGTTCCATTCTGCGGGGGGCCTTGGTTGTCTCGTGGCTGATTTCTGATATAGGAAATCCCATCTCTTTATACCTCGGCCTTCCTCCGGACTTCTTCTCAGAGTAGTAGTGCCATTTCTCGCCACTATCAACTTCTTGGGAAACCCCTTGTATGGAAATTTGTTCTCTCTAGCTTGGAGGTGATTGGGAATGAGTTGTCTCCTCAGACGTAGAGTCTTCCCGTAGATCCGCATAGATATGAAATGCCCTTCATATGGGGCTGGAGAGCTCCTTTCTTTCTGGATGTGTCCATTATCTTTCTTTAATTTTAGAAATGTATCCTCGGCTAAAACTCTCTTGGCACTGTCCTCCTCTAGGTGTCTCTTTCCTTGTAGCGATGTGGCTCTGTCTATGATTAATTCTTGCTCGTTGCATTCTGGGAGTAAAGCCTTGATCAATCTTTGTAGGGTATTTGTCATCTCTCCTTGAGTTACATTTCCAGAATCCCCTCTGATTTCACGTTATTACGTCTTGATCTGTCTCTATATCCGCACTTTACTTGCAATTTTTAACCTCTTCCCTAAAACGAATGTCATCATCTTCGTTGTGGCGAGGGGACCAATTCCCCATTTTTTGCTCCACGTGGTTGTTTCATCATCCATAGCATGTTATCCTGCTTTCACTGGTTTGAGTAGTAGATATGTCCCCTTGGAAGGATCGTCGCCATACTGTCATCATGTGTTCATAGTCTCGCTTTGTTACCTTTGTCTGTGGCGGGAGGCTCTCAATGGGTCTGACTGTTCGGCTATCGTTTGGTTACCGCATTATCTATCAAATCCCCGATACTTTCTGCGAACGTCTCGCCTTTGTTTGGCTGGGCTCTGCTCTGTGAGTGAGTTTTGTTGGCGGCCATGTTTTTTTTTTTTTCTTTTTACTTTGTTGCCGTAGTTATACGTCGCATAGGCCTGTCCTGTTGTATTACGCTTCCGCCGCCGGGATCTCTCACCTCTGCTCTCTTAAGTCCTGTTCGCTACAGAGTTTGGAGTGGACGGCGCTGAGCAACGATCTCGGCTGATGGGGAGCTTGCCCACTCTCATTTCCTCTCTCAAAGCTGTTGTGTCGCTTTCAGCTCGCGGGTCCTGTGTGTCGGCCCGTCTTGCGCTTTTGCTTCCTGTGCCCGCGCGTTGTATAAACAGTCTGTTTAATTTTTGCGGGACGCGAGTACGTCTTTTTTCCGCCCTCTTAGTCCTCCCTCTGGACTTCTTCCGTTGTCTGGGCTTACGGATGGTCGGAGTCTGTGCTGGGTATATCGTCGCGATGTTTGAGAGCTTGGGCACGCGCTTTCTTGGGAGACGGTTTAGCGTGCGACTGTCCTCGCTCGGCATCCATGTCCCGCTCCCCTTCAACTAACAGATGTTTTAACTGCAGCACCTTTATCTACACTATCTTTCATGCCCGCTCATACATCGTCCCTTTTTAACGAGCTTTGTCAGGAAGAAGGTTCAGGTGTTGGCACTTAGATACGATACGCTGGATCTGCGGCCCATCCTCTCGACCGCCATGCGTGAACCTGAACGTTGCAATCATAGCAGCGCAATATGGAGCCCCATACTGTCGCGCATTAATCATTGGACCCATTTCGAATATCAAACAATTATAAATCGAACCTCGACTAGCCATTTTGCCTATGGACATTATTTTCAACGACCGGGTCCTGCTTTTG
>CM033650.1:6691477-7102817 GCA_019512145.1 Engystomops pustulosus | reverse complement strand
CAGCTTCCATCACATGGAGGAGCAGGGGACATGTACAGTACATACAGGATGTATATGGTGACAGCCTGGTAGCTTCCATCACATGGAGGAGCAGGGGACATGCACAGTACATACAGGATGTGTATGGTGACAGTCTGGCAGCTGCCATCACATGGAGGAGCAGGGGCTTTACATTTACATACGGGAGGTAATAGGTGACAGCTGGTCAGTCTGGCCATCACAGTGGGGAGCGTGGGGTACTTGCACATTATCTCCGGATGGTATGGTGACAGCCCAGCTCGCTTACCATCGACATGGAGGAGCAGGGGACAGTGCAAATATATACCAGGTGTATCTATGAGTGGACAGACTAGGCACTGTCCCATCACTGCGAGGAGCAGGGGCATTGCCACGTATACATACAGGCTGTGTATGTACAGTTGGCCGCTGCCATACACATGGCGATGCATGGACACATTCACACTTACAGAGTATATGGTGACAGCCGGCAGCTATCATTCACATGAGGAGACAGGGGTACATGCACATTGCCCATTAACAGGATTTATAGGTGTACAGCCCTCAGCAGTCTATCATCCACAGCTGGAGGAGACATGGGACATGTACAGTACATACAGATGTATATGGTGACAGCCCCTGGCTTAGCTTCCATCACATGGAGGAGCAGGGACATGCACAGTACATACAGGCTGTATATGTGACAGCCTCAGCTATCATCACATGAGGAGCATGGGACATGTACAGTAATACAGGATGTATATGGTGACAGCCTGGCACTTCCATCACATGGAGGAGCAGGGGCATGTCAGTACATACAGGATGTCTATGGTGACAACTCCTGCGCTTCCATCACATGGAGGAGCGGGACATGTAACAGGTACATCACAGATGTAGTATTGTGACAGCTCTGCGAAGCTTCCTCACATGGGGAGCATGGGACATGCCATACAGTACCACATACAGGATTGGTGTATGGGTGACAGTTGGGCGGGGGCTCTGCCATCACATGGGGAGCAGGGGACTGCACGTACATACAGGAATGTATATTGTGACAGTCTGGCTAGCTCCATACACATGGAGTAGCAGGGCACATGAGCACCGTACATACAGTACTGTGATATGGGTGACTCTGGCAGCTCCATCACATGGAGGAGCATGGGACATGCACAGTACACATACAGGACTGTTGGATGGTGACAGTCTGGCAGCTGCCAGTCACATGAGCGCACGGGGACATGTACAGTACATACAGGATGTATATGGTGACAGCCTGGTAGCTTCCATCACATGGAGGAGCAGGGGACATGCACAGTACATACAGGATGTGTATGGTGACAGTCTGGCAGCTGCCATCACATGGAGGAGCAGGGGACATGCACAGTACATACAGGATGTGTATGGTGACAGCCTGGCAGCTTCCATCAGATGGAGGAGCAGGGGACATGCACAGTACATACAGGATGTGTATGGTGACAGTCTTGCAGCTGCCATCACATGGAGGAGCAGGGAACATGCACAATATATACAGGATGTATATGGTGACAGCCGGCAGCTTCCATCACATTGGGAGCAGGGGGAATTGCACAGTCATACAGGATGTGTATGGTGACAGTCGGCAGCTCCATCACATGGAGGAGCAGGGACATGATCATATCAACAGGATGTAATGGTGACCACCTGGTCAGTTCCATCACATGGGGAGCAGGGGACATGCTACAGACACAGGAGTGTATGGTGAACAGTCTGGCAGCTGCATCACATGGAGGACGCAGGGGACATGCACAAATATACCAGGTTGTCTATGGTGACAGCAAGGCAGTGCTCATCACTGGAGGAGCAGGGGCCATGCCACAGTAACATACAGGATGTGTATGGACAGTCTGGGCAGCTGGCATCAAGGAGGAGGCAGGGGAGCAGGGGACATGCACAGTACGTACAGGATGTGTATGGTGACAGTCTGGCAGCTGCCATCACATGGAGGAGCAGGGAACATGCACAATATATACAGGATGTATATGGTGACAGCCAGGCAGCTATCATCACATGGAGGAGCAGGGGACATGCACAATATATACAGGATGTATATGGTGACAGTCTGGCAGCTGCCATCACATGGAGGAGCAGGGGACATGCACAGTACATACAGGATGTATATATATATATATATCCTTCTAGAGCGCATACTCATCGGTCGTTTAAGATTTAAAGAGCCAGCGCAGCAATGATTGGTGTTGGACGACTGCCTTCCAGTTAAATTCTCGGCCCCTTCCTGTGTCCCCTGCCGGATCCTGTGCCTCGGTGAAACGCTTGTTCCCTGCAATTATTTGGTGAAATCCTGTTGTGACCTTGATTCTGTTTCTGACTTCGCTCCCGTGCTGCCTGTCCTGACCCTCTGATATGTCCCCGACTCTGACCCGGTGCTGCCTGTGGTACCTGGTGGTACCACGCCGCAGCAAGTCCAACCCGCTTAGTGATAAACATGTGTCATGGGAGAGATTATGTTTCAGTAAGACATATATGAATATACAAGAGGATACACGGTCTGACTGACAGCATATTATGTTATAAATTATAGATTTGGTAGGTCCCCTATAGGAGCTACCATGAACCTTAGGCAAGTATTGGTAAAGATGTATAATAATAAATAATAATAATAATAATCTTTATGTATATAGCGCCATCAAATTCTGTAGCTTTACAAATCATAGGGGACGTATATAAATATAATATTACATTACAGAGTACAAACAGTCATGTGGAACAATAGGACTGAGGGCCCTGCTCACAAGAGCTTACAGACTATGAGGATGAGGGGGTGACACAAGAGCTTACAGTCTATGAGGATGAGGGGTGACACAAGAGGTTGTATAATGGTCCAGCCATTTTTTTTAAGGGAGCAATATAAAATAATTTAATAAATAATTTAATAAAGAAAAATTTTGCTGCTTGAACCAGCCATCAGCCGCCATCTTATTTACAGGGTCCTCGGTGAAAAAGATTGCAGAGAAGCCTGGAGCTTGGTAAATATCTGCTGTTTGCCGAATAACAGACGGGAGATAGGACATAGGATGGGTTAGTAAAGGGAGAGTTGACATTTCAGTTAGAGAGTGTGATAGGCTGCCTAAAGAGATGGGTTTTAAGAGCATGTTTGAGACGTTGGAGGGTGGGTATTAGTCTGAGAGCCCGGGGAAGGGCATTCCAGAGAATCGGAGCAACTCGGGAGAAGTCCTGGAGACGTGCATGAGAGGTTCGATTTAAGGTAGAGATTAATCTAATGTCACTGGCAGATCGAAGAGCACGGGAAGGGCGATAGACTGAGATGAGAGAAGAGAGATAGGGAGGTGCAGCATTATTCAGAGCTTTGTGGATGAGGGTTATTATTTTAAAGTGAATACGGAAGGAGACAGGCAGCCAGTGCAGTGACCGGCATAGACCGGAGGCATCCGTGTAGCGTTTGGTCAGAAACGGTCGGATTCTGGAGATGTTTCTGAGATGCATCCGGCAAGAGCGAGCAAGAGATTGAATATGTGGTGAAAAGGAGAGGTCAGAGTCCAGCACAACCCCAAGACAGCGGGCCTGCTGCCTCGGTGCTATAGTGATCCCACAGACGGAGATGGAGAGGTCGGGTTGGGTTGGTTAGTAGATGGTGGAAAGACAAGAAGTTCAGTCTTAGAAAGATTACGTTTCAAGAAGAGAGAGGACATGATGTTAGAGACAGCGGAGAGACAGTCACTAGTGTTCTGGATTAGGCCAGGGCTGATGTTACGTGCTGAGGTATACAGCTGGGTGTCATCAGCATAAAGATGATACTGGAAACCAAATCTGCTGGTGGTTTGTCCAATGGGGGCAGTATAGAGGGAGAAGAGAAGAGGAACTAGGACTGAGCCCTGAGGAACACCAACAGTGAGAGGAAGATGAGAAGTGAAAGATCCAGAAAAGGAGACACTGCAAGTGCGGTCAGAGAGATAGGAGGAGAACCAAGAGAGTGCTGTGTCCTTTAGGCCAATGGAGCAAAGCATCCTAAGGAGGAGCTGGTGGTCCACAGTATCGAACGCTGCCAATCCAGGAGAATGAGGAGAGAATAGTCACCTTTGGATTTTGCAGTGAGGAGATCATTGGAGACTTTAGAAAGAGCAGTTTCAGTGGAACACATAGAGCGGAAACCAGATTGCAGGGGGTCAAGAAGGGAGTTAGCTTAGAGATAGCGGGTTAGTCGAGAATAGACCAGGCGTTCCAGGAGTTTGGAGATGAAAGGGAGGTTAGAAACTGGTCTGTAGTTAGTAGCATTGGATGGGTCCAGTGAAGGTTTCTTTAGTAAAGGGGTAACAACAGCATGCTTGAAAGAAGAGGGGACAACCCCAGAAGAGAGAGAGAGGTTGAAGATTTTAGTGAGGTGAGATGTGACTGCTGGGGAGAGAGACTGTACCAGATGTGAGGGGATGGGGTCACTGATGCAGGTAGTGGGGCGAGCAGAGGAGAGGAGCCTGGACACTTCTTCCTCTGTGACTGGCTCAAAGGAAGAGAGTGAACAAGACAAGGTACCGGAAGGAAGAGGATTGGAGGGGTGAGAGGATTGAGCAATTATTTCCTGGCGAATACAATCAATTTTATCCTTAAAGTAGGCGGCCAGATCTTCAGCCCCAAGGTCTGTGACAGGTGTTAGTAAGGAGTGAAGAGTATAAAAGAGCCTTTTGGGGTTGTTAGAGAGAGAGGATATGAGATTAGTAAAATAGACCTGTTTAGCAAGGTGAAGGGCAGAGTTATAAGTTTTTAGCATAAATTTGAAGTGTAGAAAGTCTGCAGATGTGCGCGACTTTCTCCACAGACGCTCAGCAATCCTGGAGCACTGCCGAAGCCTGGAGTGATAGATAACTTCTTGAGTCATCAGCTGTTTGATGAGGTGGCTGCCCCACAGGCAAGGGATCACGCACATCAACTGTCTGGCAGCGATGTGTGTAAACAGGAATTGTTTGCGGCTGTGCACTGAGACCCTCCAGGATCACTGAGAAGACTGTAAGCAATGAATGTATCTCGTATACAAATGATTAAATTTCTGTATTTGGGGAAAAGCTTTCGTGAGAATATACCAAGTGCGTGAATAAGGATTACACCAGACAGAAAAGTATTCCGGTATGATTCCCTCTTGGTTAGCGGCAAAGGCAATTCTGCTTTATACAAGGAAGTACACAAACTCATATAGAAACAAGAGTAGGTGTCGTCAGCTTTGTTCTGTGTCGCTCCTTCATAGGAAGATCCGAAATGACCAAGGTTTCAGGGTGGGCATATTCCAGTTTTATCTCAGATGCCAACACCATCTTTGGATGCAGTCTCAGACATAAACGGCATCTTTGGAAGTAGCCTCCGACATAGACGCCATCTTTGGGAGTAGTCTCAGACATAAACGCCATCTTTGGGAGTAGTCTTCAGACACAGACTCAATCTTTGGCAGTAGTCTTTGTCAGGCACCAGTGATAGTGGACCCACTGGACCACTGCGGATGATGACATAAGCCGACACCTGAGAGCAGAGTCTAAGTAGAACCCGGTTTCACCAGGTCACTCCACAGGCATGACTTTGACAACAGCGGCGGCCAAGGCGTAGTACGGAGTCGTAAGGCAAAATGGTGGTCGGAGACAGGCAGGAGGTCGAGACAGGCAGCACAGGATCAGAGTGGGGAACGTAGCGGTAGGTCAGGACAGGCAGCACAGGATCGGAGTCAATAACAGAACTGGGTTACAACGGGAAAACACAAGGCATCAGGAACAAGCTTTCTCAATGGCTATAACACACAAAGATCCGGCGGGGTGTGCAGGGAGAGGCCAGGTTATAAAGGTTTCTGGGAATGTCCAACACCAATCAACGGTGTGCTAGCCCTTTAAATCTTCGGGAGCAGATGCATGATTGCCCTAGGAGATGGAGACGTGCTCGCACGACCGCCGGAGCAGGAACGGAGACAGGTAGGTGAAGCTGTGGGAGCACTGGAGAACGGAGAGGGCATGGGTGAGCCCGCGACCCGAGAACTGGGTCGCAGGAGCACCCGTGATAGTGTTCAGACACAGACGCCATCTTTGGGTGCAGTCTCAGACACAGACGCCATCTGTGGAAGCAGTCTTCAGACACAGACCCCACCTTTAGAGCAGAGTAATTTTACAGTAGTAATTAGAGATGAGCGAACATACTCGTCCGAGCTTGATGCTCGTTCGAGCATTAGCGTACTCGAAACTGCTCGTTGCTCGGACGAGTATTTCGCCCGCTCGAGAAAATGGCATCTCCCGCCGTTTTGCTTTTTGGCGGCCAGAAACAGAGCCAATCACAAGCCAGGAGACTCTGCACTCCACCCAGCATGACGTGGTACCCTTACACGTCGATAGCAGTGGTTGGCTGGCCTGATCAGGTGACCCTGGGATAGACTAGCCGCTGCCCGCGCTGCTCGGATCATTCTATGTCTGGATGCCGTTAGGGAGAGAGCTTCTGCTGGTCAGGGAAAGCGTTAGGGTGTTCTATTAGCTTACTGTTAGGCAGGAGTGAGTCTACAAGAACCCAACAGTCCTTCTTAGGGCTACAATAGTGTTATATATTTAATTTTTTTTGTTTGCTTGTGGCTGGGCTTGCTGGCACTAGTAGTGCAGCTAGTACCATATTGTGAGGAATTTGCAGGGGGACTTGCTACCGTTGTGTTTAGCTCTTAGTGACGCACATATCCACCTCAAACACCAAAGTGGGACAATTTATTAGGGGTTTGATTTCAATTAGGCAGAGTCTGGCAGTTTCTTTTTATTTAACGTTTATTTTTTGATAACTCAGCGTCATCTCATCTGGCATAGCAGTGTACTTGCATACTTGGCTATATAATAGCCATAGGAGAATCCAAACGGCTTACTTAGGCCTACAATAGCGTTATATATATTTTATTTCTGGTTGATCTGCTGGTGGCTGTCATTGCTGTAGTGCATCTACTACCATATTGTGAGGAATTTGGAGTGAGACTTGGGACCGTTGTGTTTAGCTCTTATTGACGCACATATCCATCTCAAACACCAAAGTGGGACAATTTATTAGGGGTTTGATTTCAATTAGGCACAGTCTGCCATTTACTTTTTATTTAACGTTTATTTTTTGATAACTCAGCGTCATCTCATCTGGCATAGCAGTGTGCTTTCATAGTTGGCTAGAAAATAGCCATAGTAATAGGATAGCATCGTTTGGTTTTAAAAACTAAAAAACATACTCTTCTATAGTAAGTTATATTCTTCCCCCTCAAGAAGGGCATCATCACCCACAGACTTGCGATGGTTGAAAACCTGGCATCAGGAGCAAATTGCTCAGCAGCAACCTGGCCAAGTGGTTGGGTGACTGTGGACGTAGATCCGAAACGAGAAAACGTTCTCAGAGTATTCCAGGTTGCAAACATTGCCATTGTGTGGCATGGGGAACTGGGGGGAAGGGGCTGAGGTGGAGTGAGCTGGGAGAGAAGTGCCGATTTCGATGACATGGGTGTACTGCGTGGAAGACTGACATAGTGGAACAAAATGGCTCGCCAAGGCAATTAGCGCGCATCCCACGACATACCTGTTGCACTGTTCTTGGCACTCACAGTGCTCACCCACGAGTCCCAGTAATTCAGACAGACCAGGGAGTGTAGCTCCTGCGGAGTTCCCTGCCCACCATCAGGTCAGGTGGTCTCACCCCCGCCCTGGACCACGGGCACTCTGACCCCTTGCAGTAGTTGGACACCCTCGCCCGATCTCTACCCCTAGCGACTTCGGGGAACATTTGAAAGTATGGAAATATTTAACTGTTAATTTTTTTTTTATGTTTCGTTTTTTTTTGGTTTGTATTTTCATGGCGCCATCAGTCGGTAGCTCTAGGCACAGCAGCAGTGCCGTCGCTAAGCGACAGCAGGCGGTGCACAAACTGCTGAGCCTAGGCGATAAAAGGCACACCGCCCAAGAGCTATTACAGGGCATTCCACATCAAAGTTGCTAACTTTGTCGCCACCCTGCTGTGTTATCCACAAAATATACTGGCAAACTTTTATCATTTACCGATATTATTTCAGCGCTTCTTGCGCAGCTGTTTACATTCCCCTCACCCGCCATATCCCAAACTTATAAGAACGCTACTACACTTGATCTTATACAAAAGGTTCTTAGAAGTGCTGTTTGGGGAGTAGCCTAGAGACAGGGGCTTGGATTGGCGAAAGCTCGCCCGGCAGCGGAGCGCCAGCTCCATCCCAAGATCCTCTGAATTACCATCCGTGGGCATGGCGCCATCAGTCGGTAGCTCTAGGCACAGCAGCAGTGCCGTCGCTAAGCGACAGCAGGCGGTGCTCAAACTGCTGAGCCTAGGCGATAAAAGGCACACCGCCCAAGAGCTATTACAGGGCATCACGGCGCAGACCGAACTGTGGCTGGCACCGCTGAACCTGAAGCCAGGCATGGTTGTGTGACAACGGCCGTAACCTGGTGGCGGCTCTGCAACTCGGCAGACTGACACATGTGCCATGCCTGGCCCATGTGTTAAATCTCATAGTTCAGCGTTTCCTCAAGCCAGGGGCTTGGATTGGCGAAAGCTCGCCTGGCTGCGGAGCGCCAGCTCCATCCCAAGATCCAACTAACATAGTTTTAACTGCAGCACCTTTAATCTACTACTAGTTCACTGCCTCCATACATGGTCCCCTTATCATACGAGCTGTGTCAGGCAGAATTTTCAGGTGTTTCACCAGATACATAGTGGAACGCGGCCCATCTGTCGCCGCCATGCTGGAGACCTGAAGTTGCAATTATAGCAGCGCAATATGGATGCCCCATACTGTCGCTCTTAATCATGGAACCATTTCCGTAAAAACAATTAAAAATAGAACCACTATGCTATTCCATATTCCTAGGTGAAATATTCAAACGACCCGGCATGCCTTTGAAAATTATAATTTTTTTCAAAGTAAACGCTTCTGGCCCCAGGCCCATTTTGGTGGGGAGGAGCCGAGAGACAGGGGCTTGGACAGGCAAAAGCTTGCCTGGCAGCGGACCGCCAGCTCCATCCCAAGATTAGGCAGCCTCAGAGGCATCCATGCATGCTGCCCCTGCTGTTTCCTGTCCATTTTGCCTCCACGATCCTCCACAGCGTCCACCAATGTCTCCATGTGCAACTTTCAACTGTCTATACCACAGACGCTGGAGCACGAGAGGATATGCAGCACATCATCCCCTTATCAAACGAGCTGTGTCAGGCAGAATTTTCAGGTGTTTCACCAGATACATAGTGGAACTCGGCCCATCTGTCGCCGCCATGCTGGAGACCTGAAGTTGCAATCATAGCAGCGCAATATGAATGCCCCATACTGTCGCTCTTAATCATGGAAGTCGTCTCCATGGCTGCCTCCACATGTCGTCCCCTTATCAAACGAGCTGTGTCAGGCTCATTTTTCGGGTGTTTCACCAGATACGTTATGGAACTTGGTCACTATGTCGCCACCATGCTGTGTTATCGACTAAATATACCGTCAACCTTTTGTTCACATAGGAAATCATTTCACCTCCTTTGGTGAAACCTGAGTCCATTTAGGGTATGTCGCCATGACACTCTCTAGCCTGCCACTGCTGCCGCTGCCTCTGCATGCCGTCCCCTATAGTGTCAGGGTCAATTATTGGAGTTTAGATGCTATCTAGCCTCATTCGGTCACTCTGTCATGGCCATGCTGTTCCCCACAATTTTGGCATAATGGTGCGATTAAGCAGCCTCAGAGGCATCCATGCCGTAGCTGACCATACCATCGTCCTAAATGATCACACAGCTCACAATTTTGGCATAATGGTGCGATTAAGCAGCCTCAGAGGCATCCATGCATGCTGCCCCTGCTGTTTCCTGTCCATTTCCGTGGTGTTTCCATCCTTTTCTGAGGTTCCCAGGTGTTTGGCCAAGCTTCCCTGTGCAGAGCCTTGGTCCCCTTGAAAAATGCTCGAGTCTCCCATTGACTTCAATGGGGCTCGTGATTCGAGACGAGCACTCGAGCATCGGGAAAAGTTTGTCTCGAATAACGAGTACCCGAGCATTTTAGTGCTCGCTCATCTCTAGTCCACTCCTGTATATAACGCCCTCACGAGGCTTGTATCCTCTCCTGTATATAACACCCTCACGTAGCTTGTGACCATGTGGATTTGAGACATTTGCAACAAAAGTCTCAAAAAGAAGCCAAAATTTGCACCTGCCAGGATAGGAAAATCTGAACATGTATCACAAGTAAAAAAAAGGATCATACATAAGGCGTAAAAACTAGCTGCCAAATGTCTCAAAAATTCACCTCAGAGAGACCAAACTATGATACATGTGGCCCATTATCTATAAGCTAATTAATGTTTAGAATATGAATAAAAAACTACTCAGTTTCAGATAAAGAGAACTACATCTCTACACAAGCAAGAGATTAAAAAAAAACACTATACACAGCACCTGCCAGGTCTGGTGGGGCCAGATGGCAAATTCTCAAATGCATTTTCTCGATTTCTTTTGGTGATGTTCACGTGATCTCACTGACCTGACCTATTTTATTACTCACTGCCTCTGACCATGGACCAGCCTCATTTACATGATAAAGAATAGATGATTTTACAATGAAAATGTATGTGAAATAACTAGATAAAGGCTGGGATGGGATCTTGTGGAGCTGCTCCAACAGGTAGAGGTGACAGGACAAGTGCAGGAACCTGATGACAGGTTATGTCTTTAAAGTTTTTAGAATATGGATTAATTCTTAATAGTACAATGCGATTCCATGGAGAATTAACACTGTTTCTGGCCATTATGACTTTTATGCAGCATTTTAAAGGAAACCACCACTTGAAGTGGCAGGTTTCAGATGGGTGAGCTGGTGCCAGAGCTTTTTTTTTAGTGTTTTAAACCGCGGTATCGCGGTTTAAAACACTTTTTAAACTTTATAGCCGGCGCAGGGAGGTACGCGGTTTAAAACACAACAAAAATAGCGCCGCACCAGCTCACCCTGAGCTGGTGCTCGGTATTGCCATCGGAAACCTGCCATTCAAGTGGTAGTTTCCTTAAGCATTGTGGTCCGGCTTTTGCAGTGTAAAGGACCATGCTTGCCTTTCCCATCCATTAAATATGGACAAAGCGACTCCCATTCTCCTGAATAGTTAATTCCCCAGTGGTCAAACCTCCACTGATCAGATTGTTTTGAGAGGGAATAACAATCCCCCCCTGTACATTGTATGAATAAGTAGGCTATGGATTTGCATCATGGATGGTATGAGCACTGAGCCTCTGAGCTTCTGAACGGCCAATACAGCAAAATGACGCCCCTACCAACTAGTCTTGGCTATAATTGGCTAGGTGTCCCTCTGGCCAATCACAGCCAAGGCTAGTAGCTAGGGGCATTTGCTGTATTGGCTGTTCAGCTACCAACTTAAACTTGCTTGACTTGCCATTACACATTACATTACACAAATGTGGATTTTTGACCTCAATGTTGTCTTTGCAGTTACAGAAGAAGTATGGCCCAGTATTCACAGTACATTTGATTCTCACCAGTGGTGATGCTTGTGGATATGATACGGTGAAGGAGGCCTTGATAGACAACAAAGACGCCTTCGGTGGAAGAGGAAGAATGCTGTTGTATGACTATACACTGAAGGGATATGGTAAGATGTCATATCATTAGTTAATTTTCTTGCGAATGTGATGCCACACTCCAGAAGCTCAATGAGTATCTTCTCTTCTAGGAATCATGGTCAGCAACGGTGAGCGCTGGAAACACATGAGGACGCTTTGCCCTTACCACCCTTAGAAACTTTGGGATGGGAAAGAGGAGTTAGAAGAGAGAATCCAGGAGGAGGTCACGTTTCTTGTGAAAGAATTTGGCAAAACTGAAGGTATGGAAACATCTCCTGAGCCTCCTCTGACAAGTAGCTAGTCCTCTTTTTGTGGGTAGAAATTAAAAATGACTTTTTGGGTAGAAATAAAAAGGAGGTAGATTTACATGGAATTACACGGGTAATGAGTCTCAAAATTATATAGACCTTATCTATAAACATCTCCAACCTCCCTTTCTATTTGTATTCTTAGCCACCAGGTCACGATTACACACAGGTTTTTGTATAATCCTATGCTTTGAAAAAGGGTTGCATACCGAAACGCGTTGCAGGATCTTATTTATTTTTGTGTATAGTTTATGCTATCACTGGTGTTTTTACCAATAAAAGAATACTTTTTGCTATTTGGGAGCATTCAAATTTTTGGGAGTGTCCCATTAGCGCCCCACAACAGCTCGTATTTTCAGTTTTGGATCACATACAAGAGAAGTGTGGTGTACCAGTGTGGTTTGAAGGTCCACTACAAATTTTTTTGAATGGTCCCCCAGCCTCCAAACTATCTTTTCGTTCCCATATTCGTAACTTTCATTTCTTTCAACATTCTTCTCCTAAATCATTGTAAATAGGGGAAGGAAATATAAAAGATTAAAAGGCAGCACTATAGGCTCAATCCAAAGTATCAGGGTAATCTTACTGGTGAACTATCATTCTTAAGATTTAAGATAATCATTTTTTATCTCCATAGGACAAACGTTTGACCCCACCTTCCTCCTCGGTTGTGCCGTATCCACCATCATCTGCTCTGTTGTATTTGGGAAAGGTTTGACCACAAGATGAACATTTTCTGACTCTTCTCAAAAACATCACTGGCATTCTCGATTCATGAATTCTGGAATGGGTTTGGTGGTGTCATCACTACTTTCTTAAAGAGAACCCGTCATGCAAAATAACCCCCTAAACTAAATATATTTCATAAACTGCCATTAGAGAGCATTGCCTCTATCCCTTCATTGTCCCTCTACATGCCTGTAAACCTAAGCAATGAGGTCCTAAAGCTGTATGCAAATGACCTGTGAAATGTCCAATGAAGATTAGCGTATTCAAGCTGTCCATCTTATTCATGAGTGGGAGGCACAGCCCCACCCCCAGTGCATGACTGACAGCTGTATAATGGTGTGAGGCTGTATAATGATGTCTTCCTGGTGCTGATGTGCCACGCCCCTGCAGCCTGTGTGTGTATAGGAGAGATACAGCAGCTCCAGGCAGCCATGATTAGCAGAACATGTCAGGTACTTGTGTAGCTGATGTCTGTGTCTCTCACCTGTATATTAGGAGGATGCAGCATGTCAGCAGATGCAGCACACACACTAGCAATGCCTTACTATACATTCACACCGACATGACAGGGGGAGGAGAGGGGAGGGGGTAACAGGGGTGACATCACTGCCTCTGACCATGTGACCAGCCTCATTTACATGATAAGAATAGATGATTTTACAATGATAATGTATGAAATAACTAGATAAAGGCTGGGATGGGATCCTTGTGAGCTGCTCCAACAGGTAGAGGTGACAGGACATGCAGAGACCTGATGACAGGTGTCCTTTAAAGTTTTTTAGCATATGGATTAAATTCTGGCAAATTCTCAAATGCATTTTCTCAATTTCTTTTGGTGATGCTCAAGTAATCTCACTGACATGACCTATTTTATTACCATAGATTTTCTACTTCTTCCATCGACTTATGCACTTCATTCCTGGTGCTCACCAGACGGGTTTACAGCATTTCACTGATTTCAGAGCATTTATTCAAGAGCGGGTGGATGAGAGTATGAGAACACTTAACCCAGACTCTACAAGACACTATATCGATTGCTTCCTGGTTAAGATGCAACAGGTAAGAAAGAATTCAACCAATGACACATCTTCTTCTTCGCAGTTTGAAGGGTTTTGTTGTACTGAACTTTCATGAAGATGACGGCTGACAATGCCAATAGGCCATATATAACATGCAGTATGTAGTATAACATGCAAGACTCCTCCATAACAGAAGATCTGGGTGATTTATGGTCCAGACTCCTATTGATCAACATCAAAACTAAATGTCCGGCTCGTGACATCTGAAGAAGGGCAATCCCTTCAATAAGAAACATTCATTATCGGAACAATCCCAATGTGGACTTAATAAAACTTCTGTACAAAAATAATCTCATTGGCGCTGATCCAGTCACAATTTCCTCTGGTCAACAATTGTCTTTCTCAATCGGTTGCCAACTCCACGCACTCAGGTCAAACTGCAGGACTTCCTCCATATGGTATACTATATACAAAGAGGACCTCAGGTAAGTCTCCACCCTAGGGTGCGAGGACAAATGCCCAAGTCTTTTCACAGCACTGCCTTTTGTCTCCTAACCGCTACATTTTTCGGCCCCCAGACTGCTACAATAGGCCCCTACAGTTGTTCAAAATGGATGAACATATGCCCTATCCTTTTCAGCCTAGGAAGCTACATAACTGTAAAACATACAAATTATATTGTATTTGCCTTTATACAGGATCAACAAAATCCGGCCTCAGAATTCCATAATGAGAATCTAGTTGTATCTGTAATTAACTTGTTCTTTGCCGGGAGTGAGACTGCCAGCACCACCCTTCGATATGGTTTCCTAGTGCTACTAAAATATCCTGAAATTCAAGGTACATTTAGCTTTTCTGTATCAGCCAAAACTGTGCTTAAACTGGTCACTATGTGGACTTTTCTAAAGATCATTTTTAGAATGAATCATCATTGTGAATAATAGAACTATATCTAGCTCCTTACATCTTCGCTAGTTATCGTATAATATTTCCCACTGGCAAGTGTGCTGACCAATACGTGTAAAATGTATTTCCTTTTCAGAAAAAGTCCAAGATGAAATTGACCGGGTTATAGGTGATCGTTGCCCATCAGTTGAGGATCGATCCAAGATGCCTTACACTGAAGCCGTAATCTGTGAGATCCAGAGATTCTGTGATATTGTTCCTACTGGGGTTCCTCGCTCTACAACAAAGGATGTGTCCTTTCGAGGTTATACCATCCCCAAGGTAAAACTGTGGCTTAAGTCAAAGGCCAAAACGCATAAAAAGTATCTGAAAATGAGTTATCCTGTTATACTCGACCTTCTTATGTCCACATCATCTTGTGGAATAGTGGTCATACACCTTAGATGTTCTTGAACACTAATGTTGCCAACAACTATGGGGTAGATTTACTTACCCGATCCAGCAGCGCGTTCTCTGCGCTGGATTCGGGTCCGGCCGGGATTTATGAAGGTAGTTCCTCCGCCGTCCAGCAGGTGGCGCTGCTGCGCTGAAAAGCATCTGAACGCGCCGGAATACACCGAGGTGGACCAAGTGAAGGTAAGCGCTTCCCAAGCGACACATTTTCGGTTTTTAAATGCGGCGGTTTTTCCGAATACGTCGGGTTTTCGTTCGGCCACGCCCCCCCATTTCCGTTGCGTGCATGCCGGCGCCGATGCGCCACAATCCGATCGCGTGCGCCAAAATCCCGGGGCAATACAGGGGAAATCGGCGCAAATCGGAAATATTCGGGTAACACGTCGGGAAAACGCGAATCGGGCCCTTAGTAAATAATCCCCTATATCTTTTGACTCCTTTGACTAATTGCTTAGCATGGGCAAGCAAATGTGTTCTTCATGGGGCAAGAATGATCTGCTGCCAAACATCACTGGTGGTGTCTCATCTCTCATGAGAACAAATGAGATCCACAACTACTTACAAATGGTTGTCTGATTCTACTGATTCCATGGTATGATTGGACATCTTTATAGACATTACTATTGTCTTTTTGGTCTTGACCCATTCCAGGGTAGCTGTTGTCTTATAGCAATCCAATGTGCAATGAAGGACAATTCCTACATTACGTAGTATAAGCATACATATACCTATATTTCTATATAACCTCTATTTCTTAAACTTTTAGGGCACAGATGTGTTCCCATTATTGACTACTGTACTGAAAGATCCTGAACAGTTTTATCAGCCAGAGGTCTTCTCCCCGGATCGGTTCTTGGATGATAATGGGACAGTAAAAAAACATCCGGCCCTTATGCCATTCTCCGCAGGTAAAATGTCTCCTGTGCTTGTACCTTCCGTACAAAAACAATTCAATAGTCACCTTGCGGTGGCACCCAACACTGACGTCAACTATAGAAAAGGTGTAGGGACAATTGTGGAGATTAATAAAAAGTAACTTTTATTAAAAACTCCTAAAATAATGGGGGATGTGTAGTGTGAAAGTGTCTCACTTATTTTCTATATGTTGGGCATCAAAGTGATCATATGATGCTCTCACGTTATGTTCCAGGGTGGGAGGGGGATCATCTGCAGGATATTCAATTCACAAAACAAATCTCTTTTCCTACAAACCGAGTAGATGAAGCGCACTTACTTAATTTTTCCGTCAGCCCTCTAATTTCTCATCTATTGAGATAATCATACAAGGACAAGGGGCTTAGAGAAGCATGTAATAACGGCAATGTAGTAGAGAAGTTGTGGTCTAGGTATCTAGTCTACAATCTCCTATTTTCTCTCCTTATTCAGCACCACACTGTCTCTTATGCATAAATATTGCACTCATTGGGGCTCATTGGGGCTTATTTACTAAGGGTCCCGCGGTTGCATTTCCGCTGGGTTTCCCGGCTTTTCGGGGATCTCGCCGGGGATTGTGTCGCACGCGATCGTTTTGTGTTGCAATCGCGCTGGCTTTCACACAACACAAATCAGGGGCGGGTCGATCCGACTGATTCGGACTACAAGCGGGATTTAACATTTAAAGCCAAGCACTTACATACACCGGGAGGATGATGGTGAAATCCGGCGGACCTGATCGGGGAAGCGACACATGCAGGAAATCGGGCGCACGATCTTCATGACTCACGGCAAATGGGCATTCCGGGCGGACATTCCGGATCAGGGACTGTGCAGGGACCGATTAAGTAAATGTGCCTTATTAACTTATTCAGTCCCCGGAGTTCACATGCACAGTGTATAATGCACTATGCTGTGATTCACTAAGATCATGCGTCCTATATCCTGCATGTGTCGCTTCCCCGCTCAGGTCCCCGGAGTTCACCTTCTTCTTCCTGGTGCATGTAAGTGCATTGTCCGTGTATAATGCGCTGTGCGGGGAGTCACTAAGATCCTGCGCCCGATATCCTGCATGTGTCGCTTCCCCGCTCAGGTCCCTGGTATGTCAGACCATCACCCCGCCCCCAAGAGGTCACCCCCCCAGCCCCCAGAGTGTCACCCCCCCCACCCCTGAAGTGTTACCCCACCCACCACTGAAGCGTCACCCACGCCCCGCCCCCCCACCAAGTGTCAATCAACCCCGCACCCAAGTGTCAGCCCCCCCGACCCCCCAGAGCCAGAGGTTCAGCCCCCCCCGCCCCCCACGTGGCGCACCCCCCGGCCCCCCACGTGTCCAGCCCCCGCCCCCCAAGTGTCAGCATTGCTCCCCCCCACCCTCCTTTAAAGTTTTAGCCCTGCTTGTACGTTCCACCTCTCAGGCCTCCTATAAGTGATTGGTTTTAGAAGAAAATGGTGGAGAATCTGCTCATCGACCGCCCAGAAGATCCCATCCAGTACCTGATCGACCACCTGAAGAAGGACAATGATGACGGTAGGACTGCGGGAGGGCGCTTTGTGGACCTGCTCTTATACGTGCACCACAGAGGTCACTACCCCGATCCAGGTGCACGTGAGGGTCAATGATGATGGGTGAGGCCTGAGGAGGGCGCTGTGACCCTGCTCTATCCGTGCACCACACAGAGGTCATCACCCCTGACCCTGACACCAGGTGAGGCCTGAGGAGGGGGCTGTGACCCTGCTCTATCTGTGCACCACACAGAGCTCATCACCCCTGACCCTGACACCAGGTGAGGCCTGAGGAGGGAGCTGTGACTCTGCTCTATCTATACACCACACAGAGGGGTCACGGCACAGAGGGGTCATCACCCCTGACCCTGACACCTGGTGCAGGTGAGGGTCAGTGATGACGGTGAGGCCTGAGGAGGGCGCTGTGATGCTGGTGTTTATAGAGGGTTCTGTATCTATACATTTCACCCTGGGGTCACACAGCTCACACACTGGGGCACATCTACTTACCCGGTCCTGTCGCGATCCCCGATCCGATCCGGCTCAATTCACTAAGATCGTGCACCCGATATCCTGCATGTGTCTCTTCCCCACTCAGGTCCCCGGAGTTCACCTTCTTCTTCCCGGTGCATGTGAGTGCATTGTCTTGCGACACAACTTGAAATGTTAAATCCCGCGCATTGTCCGAATTAGTCGGGTTGTCCGACGGCCATGCCCCCGATTTGTGTCGCATGAAAGTCGACGCCAAAAATCCCTGTTAAATGTGGCCCAAATCGGAAATATTCGGGAAACCTGACAAAAATGCGTTCCACGGACCCAATCTCCACAAAGGTAGGTACCGAAGCAATCTTTACTGAGAAGAGGTTCCTGTTATTAGACATATTAGTATCGCTCCCCCTTGTCTGGACACGGGTGGGTTTGCTAGATACTTATTAATATTGTAATGTAGTTTTGTTTACGTTATACAGAGAACACTTTGATTCCTTTGTAAGTTGAAGCTCTGTCACCAAATTATCTCTTCAATGCATGAAATTATAATTTATATATATATATATGAAATATAATTCCATATCTTACTAAAATTATAACTATAGGATAGGGCATCCCTATCACTCAGATCCACTCATTTTATTATTGAACTGCAAAGTATTTATCTAACACTATTGTGACACAAAGGTGATAACAGTAGAAAGAAGATAGAGGGGAAGGAGGAATAAGAGGGGGGGCGGACAGGAATGGAAAAACCGAGGAAAGACCAGAGAAGGTGGAAGAGCACAGGAAAGACGATGGGAAGAAGAGGGGCAGAGGAAATATGAATAGGAAGTAGGAAAGGAAGAGGCACGGATACAAAGTGGAAGATGGACAGGAAGCAGGACGGATACAAAGTGGAAAATGGACAGGAAGCAGGACGGATACAAAGTGGAAGTAGGAAGATGGATGAGAAGCAGGAGGGATGTCTCTGGATACTGGCTATTTTGAGGCTTCTGGTAAAGTGTTGCTGATGTCGGTAAACAATCCCGGCTGTGATGTGGAGCCGCACTCACTGCCGAGTGGATGAAGTCATAAGACGGAATAACATCCGTGGTTCTGCCAGTCTATTGGGTCCTGCAGCCGCTGAGCGGGAGCAGATGTTTGGAAATATCAATGTTTAATGTGGAGCGCTCCCCGTACTCTTCTGCGTCTTGTTATAAGCCGGGTAATGATGGCTTTTTGTCAGAAGTTATGCCGGGGCCCTCTCCCTGCCGGGCCCCAGCGCTCCTCGGCTGCAGGATTATAGATAATGAAGTGTAGACTCTGCAGCGGCTCGGATGAAGACTTAGGAAATGTGAGGACATTATATTCTGCTACAGCACAGGAGTCTATAGGACTACACCCGCACAGTCTATAGGACTACACCCGCACAGCGGGGAGTCACTAAGATCGTGCACCCGATATCCTGCATGTGTCGCTTCCCCGCTCAGTTCACCATCTTCTTCCTGGTGCATGTAAGATGCATTGTCTTGCAACATAATTTGAATCTTAAATCCCGCGCTCAGTCCAAATCGTCCGAAGGCACGCCCCCTAATTTGTGTCGCATGGAAGACAGTGCAGCTGCGCCAAAAAATAGTGTAGTATGTTTCAGCAGGTCTCAATTAATATATCAAAATATACTTACAAACAAAAGTGTAAAATGCGCATATAAAAGTAAAATCCAGACGCCGGTTCTCATAGGGCGGACATATGAGACTGGCGTCTGCGCATTTTACACTTTTGTTTGTAAGTATATTTTAATGAATAAATTGAGACCTGCTATTGATGCATAAACCTTTACAGCGACCCGCCAATTGTAGTCGGATCGAGGGGCGAAGAAACGTAGCGATATGTCTGAATAGTGGTCTATGCTCATCAGAGGATCTTTCATTGTGGAAACATGACTGAAGGACTTTTTATGATTGGAGGAGACAGAAACTGTCAAACCTACATACAAAGACGAAGATAACATCAAAAGAGCTCCGGTCAGAGTATTTTTACCTGTTAAATACCTGTCCAAACCGTGTAATCCTCTAAAAAGGTGCACAGTCCGACAAAAGTGTATCACGCGATCCTTAGTAAATGAGCCCCATTGTCCTGTCTCCCTTCCTCCTCATATATTGCACTCTAGCCCTATCTCTACTCAACTCCTACACGTTTCGCCATAGCTTTATTCTATGGCTCATCAGGGAGATAACTTTCAGCATGACCGGCAGAAATTCAAAGTGGCAATAGCCCTGGTTGAGCGTACACGGTGAGTTTAGATCCCCTATACCCCGCCCATTAATTTCTACATTCAGCTGCCGGGACACAGTAACCATCTCCAAGACTGAACTGGAAGTCGAGTCGAGTCAAGGCAGATGTGAGGTCATGTTGCTATGGGGACCTATTCCGTCGCGTGCCAGCGCCAATGCGCCACAATCCGATCGCGTGCGCCAAAATCCCGGGGCAATTCAGAGAAAATCGGTGCATGTCGGAAATATTCGGGTAACACGTCGGGAAAACACGAATCCGGCCCTTAGTAAATGACCCCTATTGCACGGTGGTTTTCCACCATGACACTCATGTGCATGTTTCCTTTTTTGGTTTTTATGTCAATATAGCGCTCCCGAATTCTACACCTAAATTCTTGACTTGTTCTTTCAATGTAGTTCCCTACAGGACAATCGCATCTGGTCAGGTACACAACCCCACTGAATTTAACAAGGAGCTCGCCTGTGGCTGTACACCACTTCCTTTTGATAGAGATGAGCAAAAAAAAAACCAACAACCCTAAAATGCTCGGTACTCTATTCGAGACAACTTTTCCCGATGCTCGAGTGCTCGTCTCGAATACGAACCCCATTGAAGTCATGGGTAGACTCGAGCATTTTTCAAGGGACCAGGCTCGCCAGGGAAGCTTGAGCCAAACACCTGGGAACCTCAGAAAAGGTCTGGAAACACACGGAAATGGACAGGAAACAGCAAGGGGCGCATCATGGATGCCTCTGAGCGGCTAAACGCACTTATGCCCAAATTATGGGGCACCATGGCATGACAGAGTGACAGATGAGCTAGATCAGCATCTAAAACATTCCAATAATTGACCCTGACCACTATAGGGGACGGCATGCAGAGCATGCGGCACAGGCTCTAGAGTGGCCGAGGCGACATACCCTAATGGACTCAGGCTTCAACCAATGGGGTCAGAGAGTAACCAAAGTAGTTGAGCAAGAAGGCTCAAATAATATCGGTACATGATAAAAGTTTGCCATTATATTTTGTGGATTACACAGCAGGTGGCGACAAGTTAACATGGAATGCCATGAAACAACCCAAAATTCTGCCTGACACAGCTCGTTTATAAGGTGCGAGCCATGTATGGATGGCAGTGAACTAGTAGTGATTAAAGTTCTGCATTAAAACCTATGTTAGTTGGATCTGGGCATGAGGGCGCTCCGCGCCAGGCGAGCTTTCGCCAATCCAAGTCCCTCTGTCTCCTAGGCTACTCCCACAACAGCACTTCTAAAACCTTTTGTATAGATCAAGTGTAGTAAGCGTTCTTATAAGTTTAGGATATGCGCGGTGAGGGGGAATGTTAAACCGCCTGCGCAAGAAGCGCATGAGTGCTCATGGAGCTGGCGCTCCTCGCCAGGCGATCTTCGCAATCCAAGCCCCTGTCTCTAGGCTACTCCCAAACATCACTTGTGTATAATATCAGTGTAAGTAGTTCTTATAAGTTAGGATTATGGCGGGTGAGGGGAAATGTAAACAGAGGTGCGTCAAGAGCGCTGAAATAATATCCCTTAAATGGTAAAAGTTTGCACTAGATTTTGGGATTACACAGCAGGGTGGTCGACAAAGTTACCAACTTTTATGTGGAATCCATGAAACAACCCAAATTTCTGCCTGACCCCTCGTTTGATAAGGGACGATGTATGGAGGCAGCTATATGCCGCCTTTGAGGTAGGAATGGATGACAACTTGTGGAGGCTGCTATGGAGACAATTTAATTTGATGTGCCTGTATGTGCATTCCCAACATTTTTCAAACCAAGAGCAGTGGTGGCCCTCCGTAACAATGGTATAGATTGAGTGCCTGTATTTGGCATCCCAAACTTGTTCAAACCAAGGAGCAGTAGTGCCCTCCCTAAAATGGATATAGATTGAGTGTGCCTGTATGTGGCAGTCCCAAAATTGTTCAACCAGAGGAGCAGTAGGTGGCCCTGCATAAAATGGAATAGATTGAGTTCCTGTATGTGCAGTCCCAAAATGGTTCAACCAAGGAGGCAGGTAGGTGGCCCTCCAGTAAAATGGGATAGATTGAGTGCCTTTATGTGGCAGTCCCAAACACGGTTTCAAACCAGAGGAGCAGGTAGGTGTCCTCCATTAAAATGGGATAGATTGAGTCCTGTATGTGGCTGTCCCAAAAATGTTTCAAACCAAGGAGCAGGTAGGGGCACTCCTAAAATGGAATAATTGAGTGGCCTGTATGTGGCAGTCCCAAAATTTTCAAACCATAGGAGCAGGTAGGGTGGCCTCCAGTAAAAGGGAATAGATTGAGGGGCCTGTATGTGGCATCCCAAAATGTTTAACCAGAGGAGCCGTAGGTGGCCTCCAGTAAATGCAATAGATTGAGTGCCTGTATTGGCAGTCCCAAAAATTCTTCAACCAGAGGAGCAGGTAGGTGGCCCTCCAGTAATGGAATAATTGAGTGCCTGTATGTGGCAGTCTCCAAAAATTGTTCAAACCGAGGAACCGGTATGTGGCCCTCCAGAAAATGGACTAGTTGAGTGCCTGTATGTGGCACTCACAAAAATTTGTTTCAAACAGAGGACCGGGTAGGTGGCCTCCGACAAATTAAATGCATGAGTATAGCAAGAGCCAGTGGCCTGTCAAAATAGCCATTTTCCTCTGCTTTACTGTACAAAGAGCAGACGGAGGAAAATGATGATAGGGGAAGGTGGATCAATTTATTCATTTGGGGGGGTGTTGAGCTTCCTCACCTGTGTAGATTGGAAAATTCTGATACTCAGCTTTATTCATTTTAATAAGCTTCAGCCTGTCACGCTGTCAGTCGCAGGCGTGTACGCTTATCGGTGATGATGCCACCAGCTGCACTGCAAACCCTCGACAAGACGCTAGCGGCAGGGCAGGCAGAACCTCCAAGGCGTACAGCGCCTAGTTTCGTTCCACATGTCCAGCTTTGAAACCCAGTAGTTGTAGGGAGCTGTGGATCATTTAGGACGATGGTAGGTCCAGCTACGTTACCCTCACTCATTTCTGTAAAGATCACCCACTCTGCCTAGCTGGGGAAAAAAAAAACCCCCCAAAGGTGACAGTGTCCTTGCTGGGGTGACAGAAGCTGGCAACAGCCTTGTAAGCGTACCCTTGCCAGTGCTGGACAAGCTCCTGCTCCCGCTCTCCCTCGCTACTTGTCCCGCAGAACTACGCACTCTGGCCGCTATCGCTGTCAGAAGGAAATACTGTTTCAGCTTGTGCACAGGCCTGCTGGTAGTCATGCATCTCACACTCCTTTCCTCTGTCAGGAGGAGAGTGCAAGATTTTGCTTTTACGTGGGTTCCAGGAAGTGAACACCAAATTCGCGTGCTGGAATAAATGCTTTGAACGCGAGGGTCCCGGGCTCGGCAGCCTAGCATGAAATCTGCCTATCTCCAGTACCAACGCGCGTAAGAATTCACTCCCCCACTGGCCCTGACTGTCCATTTCCTCCTCCTCCAAACTCCTCCAACTCCTCTTCTTCTGCCCATCCGCTGAATCATGAAGGACTCACATGGTCCCCTCTTGTGTCTTGCCTCGCAACTATTCTCCTCCTCTTCCCCTCATCCTCCTCCCCTCCACCTCCTCCTATATTCTCTGAGAAACAGACCTCAGTGGTGCTTTGGCTATCAACAAGGAATATTCTTCCCCCGTCTCTGTGACGAGCGCAAATCTTCCGACTTCATGCGGACCAGAGAGTTTTTTCCACAGGCCCAGAGCGATGGTTAGGCTGATGATGCGGCCTCGCCACTGACCATCTGTGTGATCCTCAAGTTCGCAGCACCTGACAGAATATCGACATCCACGTCCATCTCATTTGTAGACTTGAGGAAGCTGACTGACCTGACCTACCAGTCTGGTGGAGTTGACATCTGGCATCTACCTCGCTCTGCGCTGCTGGTAAACTCTTGATACATGGTCAGTGTTGAATTCCACCGCTCGTGGGCACTCCACCCACTCCCCCCCCCCCCCCCCCCTCTAAAGGACCAAATGAATCTGTCAGGTACACAACCCCCACTGAATTTACCAGAGGAGCTCGCCTGTGGCTGTACCCACTCCTTTTGACCTCAATTTGTTCACATTGACGCAGATGAATCACAACGAAAAGTTCCCCTGTGGTCCATATAATTAACCACGGGGCAGGGAGCAGGGGGGTCTCATTTAGGGGTTCTTCACCAATCGGTCTCTGAGGCTTCTCCCTTTTTGAAAAATAAATAAAGGGGTGATAGGTCCCCTACAGCTTCAACTCCGAGAATGAGGCAGTCCAAGTGGTGCCATAGGGAATATTCTCGGATTCCCTATGCACTTCATATAAATTAGCAAGAAGGGGACAGGTGGGGCGCATAAGATACACCGTGTAGGCGAATTGGGGACCAGTCTCTGCCGGCCCGACCCGTCAATCCACTCTAATGCTCTCGTCCTCCACGTTTTTTCACTCTCTCCCTTACTATCGCCTGGCCAACAAAAGGTAAGGAACCCTCTTTTCTAATTATTCCTAACCCCTCTCTTCCCACTTCCCATCCCTACGCATCCGCCTCATACACACCCCTGACGTTGCCCTTAACTCACAGATCTTTAACTTCCCTCCTCCTGCCCCCAACCAATGGCCACCCCACCATTGTTGATTCCTTTACTAAAGAAAAGGTAAAGAAAAAAAAGGAAAGAAAACAGGAGAGGACTAGAAAGGAGGAAGCATGTCCTCTGTTTATTGTCATTCTAGCTCCCGAATTCTACACCTAAATTCTTGACTTGTTCTTTCAATGTAGTCTAAAGGACAATCGCATCTGGTCAGGTACACAACCCCACTGAATTTACAGAGGAGCTCGCCTGTGGCTGTACCCACTCCTTTTGACCCATATTTGTTCACATGCCACAGATGAATCACAACGAAAAGTTCCCTGTGGTCCATTAATTAACCAACGTGGCCAGAGGAGGGGGTCTCATGTAGTGGTTCTTCACCAATCGGTCTCTGAGGCTTCTCCCTTTTTGAAAAATAATAAGGGGTATAGGTCCTAACAGTTCCCTTAGAATGAGGATGTCCAAGTGGTGCATCAGAATATTCCGGATTTCCCTATGCACTTCATATAAATTATCCTCGGTTTACTGGGGTCATCACTTTCATGTCATTGCTGGGTACCAATAAAGACCTACCGTCACGACACACAACATCCCCAAATGATCTTCTGAGGATACTATCCGGATAGCCGCTTTTGAGTGAATCTTTCACGTAAATCATCAGTGTGGTGTTTAAAGCTGACCGCTATAGAGCAATTATGGCGTACCCGCAGAAGCTGCCCCTTTGGGATACCCATTTTCAGTGCTTTAGGATGCGCACTGGGCCCAATGGCGAAGGCTGTTTGTCACAATCTTTTTTTCTAAAGACCTTTGTGTTGAGGTACCAATTTGTGTATTTCTGGATCATGACATCTAAAAACAGTAGGAAGGTCCTACTCAACTTGTAAGTGAAACTGTAGGTTCAGGTCATTATCATTCAGTATTAATAAAAAATGTTCCAAAGAGGACTCATCCTCATAAGATGAAGATGTCATTAAGGAAGTTGAAGCAAAGGCTGATGATATCTTGCCAGATGTTCAGATCATGGTCTCCCACGAAAATCGTGCATGCTCGGAACATAGGCTCGGGTAAACAAGTCGCCGTAAAACACGGATCGGCCCTTAGTAAATGACCCCCATTGTTTTTTTTTACACGGGTGGTTTTCCACATGACATCATGTGCATGTTTCCTTTTGGTTTTTATGTCAATAGAGCGACTCGCGTGAATTCTTACACCTAACTTCTTGCACTTGTTTTTAACAATGTAGTCTAAAGGTACAATCGAATCTGGTCAGGTACACAACCCCACTGAATTTAAAGAGAGCCTCGCCTGTGGCTTGTACCCACTCATTCTTTGACCCATATGCTGTTCCAGTCGCCCGCAGATGAATCACAACGGAAAAGTTCCACTGTGGTCCAGTTAATTAACCAACGTGGCGGAGGAGGGGGGGCCATTGTAGGGTGTCTCGACCAATCGGTCTATGAGTGTACTCCCTTTTGAAAAATAATAAGTGGGTATAGGCTCACTAACGTTCCCTTAGAATGAGGATGTCCAAGGTGGTGCATTCAGAATATTCCGGGTTCCCTATGCACTTCATATAAAATTATCTAGGTTGACTGCGTGGTAAAACTTATGTCATGCCGCAGGGGATAACCAATGAAGAAGGACTCCGGCCACGACACACAACATCCCCAAATGATCGTCTGAGGATACATATCCGGATAAGCCAGGCCTTTTGAAGTGAATCTTTCACGTAAATCATCAGTGTGGTGTTGTAAGCTGACCGCTATAGAGCATTATGGCAGTACCCGCCGAGCTGCCCTTTGCGGCATACCCATTTTCCGTGCTTTAGGTTATGCGCACTGGCCCAATGGCCGAAGGCTGTGGTCACAGTCCTTTTTTTACTAAAGACTTTGTGTGAGGCACCAATTAGTGTATTTTGATCAGGGATCTAAAAAAGTAGGAAGTGTCAACTAAACTTGTAGTGAAACCGTAGGCTTTCAGGTCATTATCATTCAGTATTAATAAAAAATGTTCAAGAGGACTCATCCTACATAGAGATGAAGATGTCCATACGAAGTATGTGACAACAAAGGACGAAGCAGATCTTGCCCGATAGTCCAAGGTAAGATGTGGTCTCCCACCAAACCAGGAGCAAATTGAGGAGGACAGGGGTCCCTATGTTGTGCCCCTGACTGGTGGGTAAAATGCGACCTCAAATGGACCATGAACTCAAGCTAGTAGTTTCAAATTACATAAACTTTCTTCTGTGCTTGGTCAGACAAGAGTCACAGGGGTCATTTACAAGGGCCCGATTAGCCGTTTTTCCGATGTTGTTAAAGCAAAATTTTGCAATTTGCGGCGATTCCCTGAATTGCCCCAGGATTACGGTTTGTGGCGCACGCGATCGGATTTTGCCCTGGACGATGAAAAGAGTATCGGAGGGCAGGGACATCATGCGAAGAATCAACTGGTTCGGTCCGAACGGAGATAACCCGACGGATTCGGAAAAAACGCCGTCATTAAAAAAAAAAAATTTGTGTCGCGAAAATGCACTCACCTTCATTAGGAATAGGCCGGTGAACTCCAGTGTGCGTTCCGATGATTTCAGCGCAGGAGCGCCACCTGAAGTGGGCGGGCGCGCGAGGAGGGGACTGCCTTAGTGAATCCCGGCGGACCCGAATCCCCGCCGAGAAGGCCGCAGCTGGATCGCGAATGGATGGACCGGGTAAGTAAATCTGCCCAATGGGCAGATTTATCAAAATGTCTGAAAGTCAGAATATTTTATAGTGCCCATGGCAACCAATCACAGCTAAGCTTCATTTTACCAGTGCTCATGAATATTTAAAGGGGAGCTGTGATTGGTACCATGGGCAACTCGGAATATTCTGACTTTCAGACCGCTTGATAATACTGCCCCAGTATCTTTAGCCGACACTTATTTAATTGGAAGATCAAGTTCTTTACCAGAATGTTTTGTATGAAAGTCGGACAAAGGTTCAAAGACTAAAAACCTCTTCTTCATGTCTTCTCCATGGAAGAAGGATGTGTCCTGGAGAAGGCTTAGCCTCAGATGGAACTCTTCCTATTCCTGAACGACTCCTCCCTCCAGAAGTTTACCCTGACCCCAGAGTGCCGAGAGAGAAAATAGACCTAAGTCCTGAGTTTAGTAGCACCGGGCACCTACCACCCAGTTACAAGATGTCTGCAGTTCCTCGGCATTAAAGTTTTAAGTCAGTTATGAGATATGTATAGAAGAAAAAATCTATAGGAAAGCTCAAATATTGTGCAGTAGGTTCAATGGGGAGTCATTTATTATATAAGGGCCGATTCACGTTTTCCCGGCGTGTTACCCGAATATTCAGATTTGCGACGATTTCCCCTGAATTGCCCGGGATTTGGCGCACGCGATCGGATTGTGTCGCTGGCATGCGCGCGACGGAAATCGCAGGAGGGCGTGCGGGCCGAACGAAAACCGACGTATTCGGAAAAACCGCCGCATTTAAAAACCGGAAAGGTGTCGATGGGAAAGGCTGTCTTACTTCACTTGGTCCGGCCTCGGTGAATCAGGGCATTGGATGCTTTTCAGCGACAAGCAGCGGACCCGAATCCAGCGCAGAACACGCCGCGGGATCGCGAATGGACCGCGGGAAGTAAATCTGCCCCCACTTTCTCTCTTTTATTCCCACCATCCTCCATTATTTACACCGATGTTTGACGCTCTCACTCTCATCTTATGAAGCGCGGAGGGTTCTGTATTGTGCGGCTAATACATTGGCGACATCTAAAACTGACTTTTAGTTATCTCATTAGCTTGGTTTATGGATAAAAATGGGGAGATTTACTTACCGGTACATTCGCGATCCAGAAGCGGGCACGTTTCTGCAGGGATTCGGGTTCGGCCGGGATTCACTTAGGTAGTTCCTCGACGTCCACCAGGTGACGTGCCTGCCGCGTGAAGAGCATCGGAACGCACTCAAGTTCACCGGCCTATCCTAGTGAAGGTAAGTGCAAGCTGGGCAAACACTTTTTATTTTTTTAAAATGCGCAGTTTTTTTTCCGAATCGTCGGTGTTTCGCGCGGCCACGCCCCCCGATTTCCACGCGTGCATGCCGCGCTGATTGCGCCACAATCCGATCGTGCGTGGCAAAATCCTGGGGGGCTACACAGGGAAATCGCGCAAATCGGAAATATTCGGGTAACACGTCGGAAAACGCGAATGGGCCCTTAGTAAATGACACCCATAGTGATTTAGTTGGGTACTGAGGACAACATGATGTGTGTAGTTCAGGTATTTTCTGCAAAAATAGCTTGGCGCCCCATGTGGATGTAACGTTTTCCCTGCTGCATATTTGGTGAATATATTGGTGTGGGGTCTGTATGATCTCCTTACATCTTGCTGTTTAGGAAAGTAATTTCTTTATATAAGATTCTGCATTTGTACATATGTTAGAGGAAATTTTTAAATATTCATATTCAAAATATGTTGAATTTTCATGCAATTTTGCATTTTATTCTGTTTGCTGCAAAGTTGCATGAAGATGGTCGTGGTACGAATTTAGAAGTTTTCTTGATTACATGGTGATTTCTGGAAAAATGTGATTTTACAGAATAGGAGCTTTTTATTTGTGTGTGATATATTTTTTTTAAACACATTTGGCGATGGCAACCAATATGCCACGGTTTTTGTTTTAGAATTTTAGGAGTGTAAAATTCTTGATGTTGTGTATTGTGGGATATATAAATCTGTCACTTTGTGTTATTATTTGAAATCCCTATTTGTGCGTAAACCTCCACTTCGAGTGGAGTTTTATGTAAAAACGTTAATTATCGAGGCATTTTCAGTGCACTTTTTGTTTAATGATTTGTGTTTGTCACAAAGTACATGAGGGTTGTCAAATGTTAATTGCCAAATGCATCGCCTGGTTGTCTGCTTTCAAAATGATATAGGTTTTACGGTTGCCTTACTTTTATCGTTTTATTGATATAGTTTGCAGGTGTGACTGTCTAAAAATTTGTAGCTGAATAGCAGATATTTAGTTATTTCAGTTTTAGTGATATTGGCGCAGATTACTTACGGTCCATCGCGATCCAGCGGCGCGTTCTTGCGGTGGATTCGGATCCGGCCGGGATTTTCTAAGGTAGTTCCTCCGACGTCTCACCAGGTGGCGCTCTGCCCCGCTGAAGTTCCCTGAGGCCCGCCGGAATGCACTGAAGTTCACCGGCTATTCCAGATGAAGGTAAGCAAGAGGTCCCGAACACTTTTTTGTTTTTTTAAATGTGAGCGGTTTTTCCGAAACCATCGGGTTTCATTCAGCCACGCCCCACGCATTTCCGTCGCGTGCTTGCCAGCACCAATGCGCCACAATACGATCGTGTGCCGCCAAAACCCCGTGGCAATCGGGAAAACGGCGCAAATCGGAATAGGTCGGGATAAGCGTCGGGAAAACCGAGAATCGGGCACTTAGTAAAGACCACCATTATGTTGATTTATTTATGTGAACATATCAATATGAGACATTTGTGAACTCTACACATGTCCATCAAAGTCAAATTTTAAGTATTTTTATATAAAATGTTCAGTTTGAATCAAAATTGCATGAAGGTGCCATGTGTGTCTATCAAACTCTTTAACGCAATTTTGGAATGGGGTAAGTGTCTGCTTTCAGGAAAATTCGGTTGTGTTGGTTGGTTTTCGTTAATTCGTTTTGCTGTAATTTGGATGTTTGTTTCTAACGTCAAAATTGTAAAAGTTGCTATGGCCAATAACGTGACAAAATATACAGAAATGCCTGCAGTGAAGAAGGGTTATATCCCTGTTGAATTCCCGGGTGGCATCTTTCATATCCATCTTCTATTCATAATAATTATAATTAATTACTCTTTATTTATATAGTGCACAACAGATTACGCAGCGCTGTGACAGAGAGCACTTGCCAGATCAGTACCCGTCCCCAATGGGGCTCACAATCTAATCAACCTACCAGTATGTTTTGGATGTGTGGGAGGATAGTGGGAGGAAAAACGGAGGACCAGACGCAAACACTCTTTGCAGATATTGACCAGCGCTGCAAGGCTGTAGAGCTAACCACGATCCACCGATGCTACAAGGCTGTAAGCGTAGAGACTACACTGATTCCACCGTGCTACCCATCAATCCCAATATCTATCTATATCCTATATAAAATTCTCCCATTACAGGCTTGTTTTACCCTACTAAAGGAGCCTCTACTGACTGTGACTGGTCATAAAATAGTTTTATTTTGGGGCCTCACTTTTAGTTGTGCCATGTCCCCCAAGCCCTTGCAGACAGACCGGCCTGGGCAGGACGGTCCGTCTGTAAGTCGGGGTTCCTTAAGTAGGGGACGTCTGTAATCATATTACGTGTCTCCTTACGAGTTGTATGATAAGGGGCAGTGCATTATACTCTATACCTGCACACATCATCCCATCCAGTGGTTGTTGTATCAACTGGAGATTCAGGTCTGTGTCGCTGGGATATCGTTCTGCTTATATTATTTGTAATGATTGGTCGGTTATTTTGCAGAAATACGCTATCACTCTAACACTGCGGCGTTGATCAAGCACTAGGAGCTGCTTACTTGGTAAGCAGCTCCTAGTGCCGAAATTTAGCGTGACAGGTCATCTTAAGGAAGTGTAAGATAGAGAAGACGGGGTGGAAGCCAGAAGAGGAGCCGCGCGGACATCGAGGAAGCAGCGCTGCACGTCGGGGCCACCGGAGGGGATGTAATAAGTTATTATTTTTTAAAATATTTTTTAAGTATATGTATGTGTATTGACTCGTGTATAAGCCGAGGGGATGTTTTCAGCACATTTTTGTGTGCTGAAAAAACTCGCTTATACACGGTATATACGGTATTTATCCGCCAAAATAGTAAACTTGAAAATACGGAAATTGATATTCGTATTTGTAGGCCGGTGACATCAAAGTAAATTATCCAGACATTCAAAAATTATGAAAATGTAAGTAGACACAATGGGAAATGCAATTCAGCAACTTATTTAGAGTGGTTGTTAAAACTGTCGCCTGAAAATGCAATGATTTGAATTTCGAAGAAAATGGCAATTTTTCAAAAAAGTATCATATTTTTTTCTTTTTTTTTTGTAAAAAACGGAAAAACTTATCAGCCAAAATTACCACTAAAATGAAGTACAACATGTGGGGAGAAAAACTTTTCAGAATCGCTTTGATAGTAACAGTGTTCAAAAAGTTTATAACCGTATAAAGAGACGCAAGTCAGAATCAAACAAATGGGGCTGTGTTGGGTTCCTTGTTGGTAGTTAATTTCTTTTATTATTTCAAATAAAAAGTGTTGAAAAACATTTTTAGAATTTTTTTGTCATTATTATCGACAATTTGCACGTTAATTGCTGCATTCGGGAGGAGAGAACCAATCGCACCCCATGTACCCTATTATATGGGATCAATTCAGTACAAACCAGATGGAACTGTTGTACTAAAGGTACCAGGGACTCCGAACTTCATTCCTAAATCAATTGAACTGTTCACGAAATCGATCAATACCAAAAGGAAAAAAATCCCAATGCCAGCCTCACCCCTCCCCACACCCACCCAAGTAGTAATATGTTTTCTTTTGTGTTTCTTTCTTTGGTTTGTGTGAAGATTAATAGTTTGGTGCCGTAATGTTTGATAGTATTTTATCTTGCTCGGATAGTTTGTCCAAAAAACATTCCCAAGTGATTAATAAGTGTTTGTGTTGAATTTCATTTGATACAATAGAATGATAGATAGATATTGATAGGATATACCCTGTTCCCCTAAAATACGACCCATCCCTGAAAGTAAGAACCTAGTACATATTGTTCAGGCTTAGAAATATAAGAACCTCCCCTGAAAAATAAGACACCTACGCCGGCCGCCATTGCAGCGGCTCCCCCCTCGCCATACATTAGTATTAGTGGATCTTTTAGCTGCTGCAGAACGTTGTGACATGGGGAATAATTCATGGAATAAGACCACTGGCTGTTGTGCTGCAAATGTGATCCCAGCAGCTTCCAGGATAAGAAGAGTCATTTATGGAAAGTGCTTTTACTATACATAGAGAGATTGGGGCACAATGATTCTATTAGAAATGGGACCAGTCACAGATAAATACAGACAGGAAATTCTGAGTTTGGAGAGTCATAAGGATGTAGAACGATAATGTAAATCTATGTTCATGGAAAAATTAGAGATCCCCTGAAAATAAGACCTAGTGCTTCTTAAGGAACAAAAATTAATATAAGACACTGTCTTATTTTCGGGAAAACAGGGTAATAGAAGTTTATAAAACAGCACGTGTGGGTGATGCCCTTTTGGGACGGATCATGGCTTCCCGATGATGTCACGGGGAGCGACGATCCTCACCAAAAAGGCAGCGCCCACAACTCCAGGAATATAGATGCAACATAAAAAAATCCACATGCACACAAAGGTTAAACACCTCGAGATCAGTGCCAGCTTTGATTGCAGGTTATACTAGTTGAGTTCCCGGTTCCGTTTAAGTAGCCACAAACCCAGACTACACATTTGAAGAGTTAAGTCTCAGGCGTCATTCATCACTAAAGGCCCGTCCCACACTGCGAGGGTGATGCGAGAACTCGCATCACATCGCAACGCAAGCTGCGGGAACGCACGGCCTGAACGCTGCACCGCGGGATGTGAACTCTCAGAATGTCAGTTCACACCCGCCGGTGTCGTGTGCAGCGTTCGGGCACGTTGCGTTCCCGACAAGCTTGCGTTGCGAGTGTGATGCAGAGTTCATCGCATCTTACACTCGCAAGTGGGGAAAGGGGCCTAATTATTGAGATGATGAGCGAGTATACTGCTGGGTGGAGTATTAGCATACTGACCGACTCGTTACTCGGACGAGTATTCCCCTGCTCGCGATCGAAATTGACAATTATAAAATAATAAAGTGAAGAACAGGTTTTATTGTAATAAAAGATTCTCCAGATGTTTCTGATGTTTTGCTGTGTAAGAACACATTGAAATAACACTATTCCTCACATGCAGGTTGCGCGCGTGTCTCCCGCTAGGTTCGGAGATGTACGGAACATCTGGAATCTGAAGCATATTGGGGGTCATTTACTAAGGGCCCGATTCGCGTTTTCCCAACGTGTTACCCGAATATTTTCGATTTGCGCCGATTTCCCCTGTATTGCCCCGGGATTTGGCGTACGCGATCGGATTGTGGCGCATCGGGCCGGCATCCGCGCAACGGAAAATCGGGGGGGGGCGTGGCCGAACGTAAACCCGACGTATTCGGAAAAACTGACCGCATTAAAAACGGGAAACAAATGTGTCGCTTGGAAGCGCTTACCTTCACTTGGTCCAGCCGGTGTATTGATAGTTGCTTTAAGTGCGTTCAGCTGCTTTTAGCCGTAGCAGCGCCAACCGGTGGGACGACGGAGGAACTACCATCACTAAATCCCGGCCGGACCGAATCCTGTGCAGGGGAACGCCGCCGCGGGATCGCGAAATGGGCGGGGTAAGTAAATCTGCCCCATTGTTCTTTCAATGTTCTGCACCTTAAATGTTCCTGCTATACCTGTTTTTTAATGTTTTAATTCATCTTCACATTGCAGGTGTGCGTGCGTGTGGTCTTCTGATAGGTTCGGAGTACGCGCGCCCCACCTGCAAAGTGAGGAAATAGTGTTATTTTCAATGTGATTCTAACAAGCAAAAACATCAGGAAACATCTGGAATATGTCATTAAGCACTGTGTTCTTTTACTGTTCTGTTTTAGCAAACAAATGCAGGTCTCCCCATTGACTTCAATGGGGTCGTTATTGGAGACGAGCACTCAGCATCGCGGAAAAGTTTGTCTCGAAAAACGAGCCACCCGAGCATTTTAGCGCCTCGCTCATCTCTAGTAATTATCACCCTACCCATTTATGGTCAGAAAACGTCTAATGGAGATTGGACCAAACATCTAGGTTTGTATGGAAACCTGAGCCAAGAGGCCAAACACTGAAGCTGTCATCCATGAAGGTACATTGGCTTCTTACTCTTTGTGCCCTGAGATGTTGGCACAGTAGAAAGAATTTTAGGGGAGCACCACAAACCCAGAGCAGTAAAGTGCTGCAGGTAACATCTGACCTGATCTCTGAAGACCTTAACTTTCCCTCTATAATGTTACTTGATTTCCTATAACATGAGCTTCTATTCAGTGGCAATAACTTGGAGAAGCAGGTGGGCTACCTGAGTGAAGTTGGCCCCCCACCCCCTTGCTCAAACAACAAAAATTGGTGTTAGTGTAAAGCGTATTGTGCTGGTTTGTGCAGCCAGAAATTTTTGTTTGTGCCGCTAACGTTTTTTAAGGATATGAATGAAAGTTTCCAGAGGTATCAGAGGTCAACAGCCCCCCACATTGCCCACAACCAACTGGTGCTGAAAATTCGCTACGTGTTTTGTGCTGCTCAAATTTTTGTTTGTGCTGCTTTGTGATAAGGAACAAAAAATTAAAGGTCAAAGTTCAAGCAGCCCCCCACTTTAACGAATCAAACAAAACTGGTGTCAAATGTTGTGCTGGTTTGTGCATGCCGCGCGACGGAAAAAGCGGGGGGCGTGGCCGAACGAAAACCCAACGTATTCGGAAAAACCGCCGCATTTAAAAAACAAAAAAGTGTCGCTGCGAAGCGCTTACCTTCACTGGTCCAGCGTCGGTGCATTCGGCGCATTGAGATGATTTCAGCGCAGCAGCGCCACTTGGTGGACGTTAGAGGAACTGCCTTCATAATCCCGCCGGACCCGAATCCAGAAGCAGAGAACGCACGTGGATCGCGAACGGACCGGGTAAGTAAAATCTGCCCCATGTACTTGGAAGAAATGCACTCTGATGAACTCCTAAAAAAGTATGAATATATTAAAAATGATAGCGGCACAAACAAACATTTTGCTGCGCAAACCAGCAACAAACATAGCACTAACGTTTGACCACCAGTTTGTTTGATTTGGTTAAAGTGGGTGGGCTCTGAACTTTGACCTTTAATTTTTTGTTCATTTATTCAAAACAGAAGCAGCACAAACAAAAATTTGAGCAGCCACAAAAGTAGCAGAATTGTTCGGCACCAGGTGGTGTTGGGCAATGTGGGGGGGGCTGGTTGACCTCGATGACCTCTGGAAATTCACATTCATATCTCTAAAAACAATAGCGGCACAAACGAAATTTCTGCTGCACAAACCATCACAAACGTAGCACAAACGTTTGATGACACCAATTTTGTTTTATTGAAAAGGTGGGGGGGGGGAGGGCAACTTCACTACAGGTAGCAGGGCCCCATAGCAGCTTCTGAATGGGGCCCCCTTCTGCTTAAAAAATACACCTATTTCAATACTCATTAATGCAAGTTACAATCAAACATTCATACACTCATGGCACACATATCAAACATATACACACAAATACAGCGCCATATACAAAGTACAGCCATATACACATCACAGATACTGAATCTAAATGTTATATACATATTAAGCTGTGCAATTTGCAGCATAGTATATAATGGGGCACATTCTCTATGGTTGAATGTCAGGTTGGATGATGGGCCCCCTAACACTGTGGGCCCCAAGCAAATGCTTTGGCTGCTACCACTGTAGTTATGCCCCTGCTTCTACAGGCGGTCCCTACTTAAGAACCTCGACTTACAAACGGACTCTGGATATGGTAATTTCCTGTACTTTAGTCCTAGGGACACAATAATCAGCTGGAACAGTTATCAACAGGCGTCTGTAATAAGCTTTAGTGTTACTCCTGACTCTTATGACAATCCAACATTTTTATAAATCCATTGTCACAGAGACCAAAAAAGTTCGGCTGGGATACAATGATAAAATATAACAGTTCCGACTACCATACAAACTCAATTAAGAAACAAAACCTACAGACCTTATCTTGATGTAACCCGGGACTGCCTGTATTTGAGATCACTGTCCCATCTAGTCGCCATATTTGCATGTCAAGAACAAAGACACTGGCAAAACAAGGCACATCACTCTTTTACATGGCCTTCAATGTCAAACAAAAACCTGGTTCAAGGTCTTTTGTGCCGCATCCTCAGTCAAGCCAAATCTTCATTGCCAGCACAAATGGGGTCATTACCTAAGGGACCCGAGTCGCGGTTGTCCGACGTTACCCGAATATTTCCGATTTGCGACGATTTGTACTGAATTGCCCCGGGATTTTAGGCGCACGCGAGGAATGGTGGCGCGATCGGCGCCGGCATGCACGCGACGGTAATCGGGGGGCGTGGACCCGAATGAAAACCCGAGTATTCGGAAAAAACCGCCGCATTAAAAACCGAAAAAAGTGTCGCTTAGGAAGCCGCTTACCTTCACCTGGTACGATGGTGGTGGATTCGGCGTGTGTGTGAGATGATTTCAGCACAGCAGACGCCACCTGGTGGACGGCGGAGGAGGAACTACCTTCATAAGTCCCGGCCGGACCCGAATCCATGTGCAGAGAACGCGCCGGGATCAGCGAATGGGCCGTGGTAAGTAAATCTGCCCCAATATGTACACGCAAACATTAGGCTGTTGTGACACTTTGTCAATAATCAGTTTGACACCTCTGACATGGAAGGTCCCATTGGTCTCACCTTAGGAGAAGAACTGTGACACATAAATACCCGAATATCGATTGCGCCGATTTTCCCTGAATTGCCCCGGGATTTTGGTGCACGCAATCGGATTGGGGCGCATCGGCGCTGGCATGCACGCGACGGAAATCGGGGGGGCGTGGCCAAACGTAAATCCGACGGATTCGGAAAAACCGCCGCATTTAAAAAAAAAGTGTCGCGGAGCTCGCGCTTACCTTCACTAGGAATAGGCCGGTGAACTTGAGTGCGTTCCGATGCTCTTCAGTGCAGCAGCGCCACCTGGTGGACGTCGGAGGAACTACCTTAATGAATCCCGTCCGGACCCGAATCCACCGCAGAGAACGCGCCGCTGGATCGCGAATGGACCGGGTAAGTAAATCTGCCCCAATGTGTCTTTTTTAAGACATCTCGTTTGGATCCAGTTCTTGGATCTTCTTCAGGCATAAGACATGCTTAACATTCTCATTTGAACAAACATATATATATACATTCTAAAAAGAAAATTACGGATGTACGACACTTCATTGACACTAAGATGCACAAATGGTTAACCATTGTTTTTAGTATTGACCATCTAAAGATTAAAACCTACTAATTATAAATGTCTAAGTAAAAGTTGCATATAAATTGCCAACAAGAACCAGAACCACTCTTTGCTTTAGTCTACAGCAGGGGCCATTGTCAGGAACTGTACTGTCTTACTTTTTTGGACCCCCAAACACACACAGCTATATCATAATGGGGCCAGTCTTATACAGGTACACCCCCGGTTTACGTACAAGATAGGTTATTTAAGTTTGTTCTTAAGTTGAATTTGTATGTAAGTCGGAACTGTTATATTTTATAATTGTAGCTCCAGGCAATTTTTTTTTTTTTTTGCCCCAGTGACAATTGGATTCTCAAAATTTTTTGCTGCAACAGGACCAAGGCTTCATTACAGACACCTTACAGCTGATCATTGCAGTCTGGGACTATAGTAACATCCAGAGAGGTCACCAGAGGTCAGAGGGGTCTGTCCTTAACCAGGGGTCGTCTGTAACTAGGGGACCGCCTGTAGTTCAGATCAGCTGTCTGGACTCACTGAAATAGGGAAGGGGGTCCTAAGGGTGGTACCCTCTTAAATGATAGCTAAACATCTAAAAAGGTAACAGGACAGGAGTCGTCTTCATGAAATATCTTCTGTATCATTATTCCAGGAAATAGTGTTGGGATTCCTGCTCTCTCATCATCTGTCCCGTGACTCCTGTATTAGTTAGAGGGGGTCAGAGTGTTCCTCCATTGTCCCATATGTCAAGCACCATCTATAAGACTGAGTAGGCATGGGAGAGGTCAATAGCCTGTAACCTTCCTAACCCAAGATTACAGACATTACCTGACAATCCGGCCATGAATACTGACCTGTGGTCAGAACATAATGTAAAGCACACGGACACGCAACGTCAGCAACTCACCCAAATTCAAGTTCCAAAAGTTCACGCTGTGTCCGTGTCTGGAATGTTGTTATCTATGTAGATACAAAGGGGCAGATTTACTTACCCGGCCCATTCACGATCCAGCGGCGCGTTCTCTGCACAGGATTCGGGTCCGGACAGGATTTATGAAGGTAGTTCCTCCGCCGTCCACCAGATGTCGCTGCTGCGCTGAAAAGCATCTCAACGCGCCGGAATGCACCAGCTCAGACCAAGTGAAGGTAAGCGCTTCCCAAGCGACACATTTTCAGTTTTTAAATGCGGTGGTTTTTCCGAAAACGTGGGGTTTTCGTTCGGCCACGCCCCCCGATTTCCGTCGCGCGTATGCCAGCGCCGATGCGCCACAATCCGATCGCGTGCGCCACAATCCCGGGGCAATTCAGGTACAATCGGCGCAAATCGGAAATATTCGGGTAACACGTCGGGAAAACGCGAATCGGGCCCCCAAAGTTTCATTTAATTATAATGATAAACATGGAATAAAAAGTTACTGATGTGACGGGTGGGATGGGTCAACCACGTGTAGGCTGTTGACGGCACATATCAAAAATCATTGATTCAACAAGGAGATTGTTCCATATTGAAATATCAAGGGGTGAAATAACAGAAAAGATAAAACGTAACTTTTTGTTGGCGTATGAAAAGGAGGACTGATATCAGTGTGTGTTGTACTAGCTCATATACCCTACATTGACTGGTCTGGTCTCAAGGGTTACTAGACAATGGGGCACATTTACTTGTCCGTCTAGAATTCGGGTCTGCCGCGATTCACTAAGGTTGTGCGTCCAATATCCTGCATGTGTTGCTTCCCCGCTCAGGTCCGCCGGAGTTCACCTACTTCTTCCTGGTGCCGGATCTTGCGACACAATTTAGTTTTTAAATTCCGCAGTTTACCCGAGTCTGTTGGGTGGTTCGCCAGCACGCCCACCCCGATTTCTGTCGCATGCAAGCCAGCGCCAAAGCGCCACAATCCGATCGTGTGCGCCAAAAACCCGCGGACCCTTATTAAATGTGCCCCATTGTTATATAATGCTGGATCTAGCTCTGATTGATGGTACCTAGGCTACAATAGGGGGAGTAGTGGATAGAGCAACTATTAATAATTAGAGATGAGCGAGTATTGATGCTCGTTCGAGTATTAGAGTACTGGAAACGGCTCGTTGCTCGGACGAGTATTTCCCCTGCTCGAGATCGAGCATTTAATTAAAAAAACACAGTGAAGAACAATGAAGAATAGAATAAAAACAGTGAACACAGTGACCACAGGATCATTTAAGTGAAAAACACAGTGCAGAACACATTGCAGAATAGATTACAGATGTTCGGCACATCTGCTTACTTGTCAGGAGATACGCGTGAAACAATGCGAACAAAATAGTATGTGAAGAACAATATATATGTGTGAAGAACACGGGGAGCAGGACAGAGACATCGGGGAGCAGCACAGAGACATCGGGGAGCAGGACAGAGACATTGGGGAGCAAGACAGAGACATCGGGGAGCAGCACAGAGACATCGGGGAGCAGCACAGAGACATCGGGGAGCAGCACAGAGACACCGGGGAGCAGGACAGAGACATCGGGGAGCAGCACAGAGACATCGGGGAGGACAGAGACATTGGGAAACAGAACATAGACATCGGGGAGGAAGACAGAAAAATCAGGGAACAGGACAGAGACATCGGGGAGCAGCGCAGAGACACCGGGGAGTAGCACAGAGAGATCGGGGAACAGGACAGAGACATAGGGAAGGGCAGAGACATCGGGGAGACTTCAGTGGAAGAAGAGGAGCGGATCCCGGGACAGCGTTTCTCCCGACAAGTAAGCAGATGTGCCGAACATCTGTAATCTATTCTTCACTGTGTTTTTCACTGCATTTTTCACTTAAATGATCCTGTGTCCACTGTTTTTATTCTATTCTTCACTGTTCTTCACATCTGATAACTTGCCGGGAGATAATATACGCGCGGAACAGTGAAGAATAGATTGCAGATGTTTGCATACATCTGATCACTTATCAGAAGACATTCTTTTTCAATTAAATAACACATTTTATTCCCGAACCATGGTCCCTTTGAAAAATGCTCGGGTCTCCCATTGACTTCAATGGGGTTCGTTATTCGAGACGAGCACTCGAGCATCTGGAAAAGTTCGTCTCAAATAACGAGCACTCCAGTATTTTAGTGCTCGCTCATCTCTATTGATAATCTATCTAGTCTGCTATTTCTCCGTACCCTCCCGGCTCTGCCCCTTCCATATAGACCATTACAATTCACTTCATCTATTTTTTCAGCCTTATCATCTCTCAACACATTTCTCCGGGATCACCAGGAGAGTCAATACATGTTTCTTATTGTGGGAAAATGATAAACCTTGTGCCAGATCTGATAGCTAAAAAACGCTAAACTCTGCCCCCTCCCGCCTACCCTGTGACATCATCAAGCATGCCCGTTGGTCCAGACATGGTGACCAATCACAAAGCTCGAGGGGAGGGGCCAATCTCGGAGATGTCATATCCTCAAACTACTACGAATTGTGACAACACAAGCCAATACAATTTCATGCCAGATCTCCACTACTGCTGCCAACATAGTCGCTAGATTTCCCTATCACTAAATAAAATGTTATTAAGTGACCAAATAACCAGAACAAAACATTGATACTAGTGAATGCCCTAATTCAGGTCACATGTGTACAAGTTGGAATTTACTTTCCTGCCCGCTATTATATCTCCATGTCATCTGTCGTACAGGCGTCTATCTCTAGGGTGATATATATACATTGGGGGTCATTTACTAAGGGCCCGATTCGGGTAAGGATAAGCAGCCTCAGAGGCAATCCATGCATGCTGCCCCTGCTGTTTCCTGTCCATTTCCGTGTGTGTTTCCATCCTTTTCTGAGGTTCCCAGGTGTTGGCCAAGCTTCCCTGTGCAGAGCCTTGGTCCCTTGAAAAATGCTCGAGTCTCCCATTGACTCAATGGGGTTCGTTATTCGAGACGAGCACTCGAGCATCGGGAAAAGTTTGTCTCGAATAACGAGTACCCGAGCATTTTAGTGCTCGCTCATCTCTAGTAGTAATCTTACATGATGAAAGATTAATAAATGTATTTTGTGCACACATGTAACCTACTAAGCATAACCTTGGGATTTCTCCCTTCACACTTAAACCAGTCTCCTTACTCAAGTAAATTAAGAGTGAGAGATAGAATTTTTGGTAGAGGGGTTTTGGGGGTTGTGTTGAACCCCCACTCTCTAGTTCAATCACGGGTACACTTACAATTGAGAGTCCTGAAATATACACCATAAAGCCCCACCCACATGCCGGATGCCGTCTTTAAGCTAAACCTACTCCAAAGTGCTCCCAGCACCCAGACTGACCCAAACTCACTGCCACCACCCATAAATTAAACAAATTAAGAAGGAGTAGGCACCCCACCCACACATTCAACTCACGCTGGTAATTCACACAGAACATGCAACCACTAAATATGTTATAAGAACCTGGTAAGATAATTCCCTTCAGAAACTTAGATTCTCTAAGGCCACAAGCTTATGAAGGTTAAGACTTTAATGTACGTGGAGGTACAATACACTTATAAAAATATAAGCATGTCAGAAGAGATGGGCAAATTTCTCAAAACTCGATTCGAACAGGTTCGTCGAATTTTTCGAAAAAATTTGATTCGACCTGAATCGTATCATGTCGACTCACCTTAAAAAACAGGTATTTCCTGGCTGCAGAGAGCCTGTAGGATGTTGTAGAACGTTGTGCCATGCTCAAATATGCATAGGGAGCGTGGTTTGGTCTTCAAACAATGGGGCAGATTTACTTACCCGGCCCATTCGCGATCCAGCGGCACCTTCTCTGTGGTGGATTCGGGTCCGGCCGGGATTCACTAAGGCAGTTCCTCCGCCATCCACCAGGTGGCGCTGCTGCGCTGAAGAGCATCGGAACGCACTGGAATACACCGAGCCGGGCTGAGTGAAGGTAAGTGCAAGCTCCACAACACATTTTTCGTTTTTAAATGCGGCGGTTTTTCCGAATCCGTCGGGTTTTCGTTCGGCCACGCCCCCCCCATTTCTGTCGCGCGCATGCCCGCGCTGATGCGCCACAATCCGATCGCGTGCACCAAAATCCCGGGGCAATACAGGGAAAATCGGCGCAAATCGGAAATATTCGGGTAACATGGCGGGAAAACGCGAATCGGGCCCTTAGTAAATGACCCCCAATGTGTTTTAGTACGACACGCTCATGCCTGCCGCGGCTCTTAGAATCGCTTCACTATTCACTTCCATGGGCACTTACAGAGGCCAACTTCACCAAATAAGCAAAGCGGGAACGCAGCCTGACAGGGTAACGTCTGTGCCAGCTCGAAAGGACCGAGCTGAGGGCCAATATCCCACCATAACATCACAGAGTGCACTCTTTTTACACTGACATCAGATGATTCCATAGATTACGACAGAACCTGTTCTGTTAAACGCGGATACATGTGGAAAGCCCCCAAAAGAGTGCAGAGGATGTTGGCAGTAATTTTGAATTGACGTCACTGATCATTTTGCCCTTCTTTTCATCCGTCCGCTTTCAATCGGTCAAGAATCCATCATCAGTATTGCTAAAGCAAAAAAACAAACAGGAGTTGATCCAAAACAGAGATGACCATAAATGGGATATTTGCATGTCCCCTGTGTTCTGTATCCACTCCTGCTTTTGGCTATCAATCCTGAGGCTTTTCATTCCTTCTGACAGATGAAATGAAGGGGAAAACCAAACATAGTGGCAATGTCATAGAGTGGTGGAGGGTGAAAACAGCATTATGGAAATCACAGGGTGTTCCAGGGAGACAGCAGTCAGTTGGCAGCCGCATGAGTAGGCCGCAGAGTGGCACAATGACAAATTCTGGAGGTGGCAGCAACATGATAGGCCGCAGAGTGGCACAATGACAAATTCTGGAGGTGGCAGCTACATGATAGGCCACAGAGTGGCACAATGACAGAGTGTGGAGGTGGCGGCAACATGGTAGGCCACAGAGTGGCACAATGACAGAGTGTGGAGGTGGCGGCAACATGGTAGGCCACAGAGTGGCACAATGACAGAGCGTGGAGGTGGCGGCAGCAGCAGGAGATCACAGAGTGGCACAATGACAGAGCGTGGAGGTGGCGGCAGCAGCAGGAGATCACAGAGTGGCACAATGACAAATTCTGGAGGTGGCAGCAACATGGTAGGCCACAGAGTGGCACAATGACAGAGTGTGCAGGTGACAGCAATATAGTAGGCCACAGAGTGGCACAATGACAGAGTGTGCAGGTGACAGCAATATAGTAGGCCACAGAGTGGCACAATGACAGAGTGTGGAGGTGACAGCAACATGGTAGGCCACAGAGTGGCACAATGACAGAGCGTGGAGGTGGCGGCAGCAGCAGGAGATCACAGAGTGGCACAATGACAGAGCGTGGAGGTGGCGGCAGCAGCAGGAGATCGCAGAGTGGCACAATGACAAATCCTGGAGGTGGCAGCAACATGGTAGGCCACAGAGTGACACAATGACAGAGTGAAATGCAGTGTGAAATGACAGGATTGAAAATGGCCACCTGTTTTTATAGAGCTGTGACATCACATAAGCCTGCCGGTCGCTAATTGGCTTACATGTCTGCTTATGTGATCGAGGGTGTTCCTTTCATCTTCCCAGAGTTCTCTGACCCATGTAACACGCGGTGCTTGCGGCCATTTTGCTAATAAATGTGAAAAAAAAATTGTTCACACGAATCACCGTAAACTTCGAATTCGTGCAGAACCGAAGTTTTCCTGAAATTCTAAATGCATTCCGATTCGTTAGAATCGAATTGCCCTTATCTAAAGCTAACGTTAAGAACAAGACCTTTGCCTTAATTATGACATGTTCATCCCTTAGCAATGTTGTCATCTACTGCCAATGTTTTATCTGCCTGGGAAGGAAAATGTTTATGTATTAATAATAATAATCTATATGTATATAGCACCATCAAATTCCTCAGGGCTTTGCAAATCATAGGCGTATGCAAATATAATATTACATTACAGAGTGCAAACGAGGCTAGTGGTTGGATGCCGAGCTTTCCAACTCACAAGGGGAGTTTATAAAACCCTTGGGGCTGAAAAGTTCTTGGTCTTTCTCCATAGCCTCCAGCCTGAAGCTACCTATCCCAGGCTGTCAACCTCCTTTGCCAAACTATCCACCCAGCAACCTAAACCTCGTTCAGCTGTGTTACCTGTTACCTGTTGCCTGTTGCAAAATAAAACAGTAATCACCTCTTCCCCGATGATCTCTCTCAGGGGGAGACTAAAGGGGGACTAAAGGGGGATTAAAGGATTAACACTAGAGATGAGCGAGCACTAAAATGCTCGGGTGCTCGTTATTCGAGATGAACTTTTCCCGATGCTCGAGTGCTCGTCTCGAATAACGAGCCCCATTGAAGTCAATGGGAGACCCGAGCATTTTTTTGCTAAAACAGAACAGTAAAAGAACACAGTGCTTAATTACATATTCCAGATGTTTCCTGACGTTTTGCTTGTAAGAACACATTGGGGGTCATTTACTAAGGGCCCGATTCGCGTTTTCCCGACGTGTTACCCGAATATTTCCGATTTGCGACGATTTCCCCTGAATTGCCCTGGGATTTTGGCGCACGCGATCGGATTGTGGCGCATCGGCACCGGCATGCACGCGACGGAAATCGGGGGGCCGGACGAAAACCCGACGTATTCGGAAAAACCGCTGCATTTAAAAAAGGAAATTGTGTCGCGGAGCTTGCACTCACCTTCATCCAGGATAGGATCGTGAACTTCAGTGCGTTCCGATGCTCTTCAGCGCAGCAGCGCCACCTGGTGGACATCGGAGGAACTGCCTTGATGAATCCTGGCCGGACCCGAATCCACCGCAGAGAACGCGCCCCAGGATCGCGAACGGACCGGGTAAGTAAATCTGCCCCATTGAAATAACACTATTCTTCACTTTGCAGGTGTGCGCGCGTGTCTCCCGATAGGTTCGGAGATGTTTGGAACATCTGGAATGTGAAGAATATTGTTCTTTCAATGTGTTCTGCACTTAAATGCTCCTGTATTCACTGTTTTTAATGTTTTGTTTTTTTTTTATAACTTTCTTTTTATTGATTTTGTTCATAATAAACATAAAAAGGATGTACATAAAGCATATTACATGTACATAGATAATTTGTATACATTGTTTGATGTCTAAGAATAAAGTATATATGTCACGTTTATATGCTACATTCGTATTAAGTAGTTGAGTTATTTGAAGACAATGTAAAAGAACATATATAAAATAAGAACTAAGAAAACATAACAAAGCAAAAGCCTGCTTATTGATTTACAGAAAGTGTGGTATTTGACTCAATGAAGATATTACATATATAGTTTATCAGAATATGTAAGTTTACATATTATGCGTGGAGGCATATCTCGACCAGTTGTCCCAATTCTTTGAAGAATTTGTCCTAGTTTCTTTATGGTTTGCTAATAAGGATTCCATACGGTAATTGTTATGTACAATAGCTAGAATTTGATGACTAGAGGGAAGCGTTGTGGAGTTCCAATTCTTGGCTATTGAGTTTCTTGTGGCATTAAGTATATGTGATAATGTAGTTAAATAATTAGTCGTAAATTTTCAGTCCTAAAGAGAATAGAGCGACTTGCTGGTCCCATTGGATATAGTATGGGATAATTCTTTAATTTTTGTTTTGAATTTGTTCCGCAGAAGGGTTGTATTTCTTTGCAATTCCACCATTATATGTAAGTAACGAGCCTATTTCTGTGTTGCATCTCCCAGCAAATGTTTGATCTTGATGAGTACATTAGAGGCTAGTCTGTATGGTGTAAGATACCATCTGTATATCAGTTTTCTTTGAAGTTTCTGATGGTTGTGTGCAGCTAGAGGTTTGGGATGTAACGTTTAAGGCATGCCTCCACGCATTTTCATCATACATCGATCCCAGTTCCTTTTCCCATTTTACTTGGAATGGAAGTTTGAAACTATGAGAGGAGTGTTAAAATTTCTCTATACCCTTTACTAATACCTTGGTAAGTATGTTTCTGTTAGAGAAAAAGGAAACCATATAGGGTGTTTGTCTTACTCATGTTTAAATTTAATTTTTGTAAGATTTACTCTAAGTCTGGAGGGTATTTAAAAAAAATCATGTTTAGGAATTTTGTAAGTATTCATTATATTTCTGAAAGTGTTTAACCCCTTAACGCTCTGCGCTGTAGCTCTACGGCGCAGAGGTATAAGGGAAAGTATGAAGAGGGCTCACGGGCTGAGTCTCTTCATACAGGAGGTGGGGTTTTTGCATTTTGCATAAAACCCCACCGCTAATAAAACCGGTCGGTGCTTGCACCGATCGCGGGCTATTAACCTCTAAACGCCGCCCGCAAAGTCGCGGGCGGCGTTTAAAAGACGGCGGCGCGCGGGCGCCGCCATCTTTTTTTCGATCGCCACGCCCCCCGAACGTCATCGGGGGGCGGCGATCGGTTACCATGGTAGCTCGGGTCTTCTCTTGACACGAGGCTACATGGTTTATGCAGGTTCGTTACAACATGAGCCAGTGGCTCATTGTAATGTAAGACCTGCAAAAACGCCATATATTGCATACTGTAGTAATTGCAGTATGATGGTAGAGCGATCTGATCATCTAGGGTTATTGTACCCTAGATGGTCTAAAAAAAATAGTAAAAAAAAAAAAGAAAAAAAAAAGTTTAAAAAAAATAAAAAAAATTAATAAAATATTAAAGTTCAAATCACCCCCCTTTTCCCTAGAAACGGATATAAAACACATAACACAACAGTAAAAATCACAACCAGACATATTAGGTATCGCCGGTCCCAAAATGCCCGATCTATCAAATATAAAAACGGTACGGCCGGCGGTGACCTCCGAGGCGGGAAATGGGCGCCCAAATGTCCGAAATGCGACTTTTTCAACCTTTTACATAACATAAAAAAATGAAATAAAAAATGTATCAAAATGTCGCCCATATGACCCTCAAAATGTTAGTTAGCAATGAAAACGTCGCCTCATTTCGCAAAAAAAATGACCCCTCACAACATTTCCGTGCGCCAAAGTATGAAAAGTTATTAGCGTCAGTAAGATGGCAAAAAATTTTTTTTCTTTTTGTACCATTTCTTTTAATTTTGACATGTATTAAAAACAACAATAAAACTATATAAATTTGGTATCACCGTGCGATCGCACCGAACCAAAGATAAAGTAGGCCGTGTTATTTGGAAGCGAACGAGTGAAGTCGAATAAAAACTGAGCCCACAAGAACGTGAACGCACGTGCGGTTTTTTTTCAAATTTTTCCACATTGGAATTTTTTTTCAGCTTCGCAGTACACGGCATGCTAAAATAAATAACATGACGGAAAGTAAAATTTGTACGCCACAAAAAAGCCTCACACAGTGTCTGTACACGTAAATGAAAAAAAGTTATGGATTTTTGAAGTTGGAGAGCGAGAAAAAATGAGCCGGAAAAAACCCTCCGTCCTTAAGGGGTTATGGTATTGTTTGTGCTGAGTTGGCCTAAAGTGAGTATACCTGCTTGTTATCCATTCTGAGAATCTATTTTGGGTAATAGTTTTTGTATGGTTTCCATGGGGTTCAGAGTATTGTAAGGAATTAGTTTTCTTGTGGTGGTACGGTTTGGTCCATATTTGTAGTCCCTTTTTTATTGTAGTGATGGCATTTAGGAATTTTGTTGTAATAGCGACTTGCCAATTAGGTGTGTTATATTTTGTTTGTTTTAGCATACTCGTTTCCATGGATACCAATGTTTTGATGAATCTTCTATCCACCAAGATTTGAGTTGATCTAGAAGAGTCGCTTGGAAATAGGTGTGGGTACATGGACTTATTACCACCTAGATGACTAGGTAGAGGAGATAGGGTTTTGAGGTGCAATTCTAGGTTTTGTTTTTTCCAATGAATTTTGTAGTAGTTGTTGTAAGCGTTTTATTGTGGGAGGGTGAGTATGGATGGGTAAAATTACGGAAAAAAGTATAGAATTTTTGTAATATTAGCATTTTTGTAGCTGATATTCCCAGCCAGGATTTGGGTAGGAAGAGAACATTTCTAGTCTTTTTGAAGTGAAATTATTAAGTTGGTTTAAATTAGTAGAGATTAGTTTATTTATGGGTTTGTTAAGGTAATTCTCTAAGTATGGGATTTCTCCTTTAGACCAGACATAGGGAAATTGGCTTGATAATTTAATGGCGTTGTGGCGTCCGGTATTACCCATGTTCAGTATTAGTGATTTGGCTCATTCACTTTATAATAACTAACTGCTCCGAACTCTTTCGATTATCTTGTTAGGTTTGTGGTAGTGAATCTTCTGGTGACGAAAAGGCATATGATAACGTCGTCGCGGAAAAGGGCCTATTATGATCTGTTTGAGCCGACTCGTTAGACCTTTTAGGTGTGGTGAGAGATCTAATGTGTGAGCAAAGGGTTCCATAATAAGAGGGTAAAAAATTATAAGTGGGAGCAGGGGGCAACCCTTGGCGTGTTCATTAGTTATTTTAAATGGGGTGGAGAGTGCTCCAGAGGTTAAGTTCTAGCCAGTGGGGTTTATTGTATCATGCAATTATAATGTTCAGGAATTGGATGGTGAATGCCCATAATTTCTTTGAGTGTTTCTTCCATTAAATTTCCATGACTTTCCGTCAACGCTTTCTCTGCATCTCAATGTCAAGAGCAGAGAAGGCGTTTGATTGTGCACCAGCTAAGGAGATAAAATTATAAAAATCTAACGTGTTGCATCATAGGTTTGTCTTCCTTTGACGATCCTACTTGGTCCTCTATGGACTAATGATCGGAATTATGTCTACTATTCTGTTGCAGATTTTTTTGCGTACATTTTTAAATTGTGTTTAATTAGGAAAGTTGTCGAAGTTATTTGGGGGTATTGGGGGGTTTCCCTGTTTGTTGGAGGGTTGACTATACGCTGTCCAATATTCTGCGGCAATAATCTGTGCCGGTGTGATATATATTGTTAAAATATTTTGAGGAGATTAGTGAGATATGGAAAATATAAGGTTCTATATTTTTGTAAAAATTATGGTGAGTCTACAGGCCGGACGATATCTAGTTTTAGGGAGTGATTACTTGATCATTTCGTCATTCGTTGATTGGGAGTTAAGGGCTTCTTTGTGGATGGTGTTTATGGTAGTTAAGCTTCTTTTATAATGTGTGCGCACTGTATAGTTATTCTATTGTTTGGTTGTTTTGTATTTGATCAATATTAAATTATATAGTGATGTATGTATTTGTCGAATTCCATTGCAGTCTATTCCCTGTGGATACCATTATTGTTGGTGTTAGTTTGTGGTGAAATTATAGGTAATTATTGTTTGGCTGTTTGGATTTTAACTGTTACTATCTATAAGCGCTTGTTTTTGTTTCTTTGCACAGTATTGTTTCATCGGTTTAAGCTTTTGAAAAGCACGTTAGCGTGTTATTATAGATTTAGTCTCTGTTATTTACTTCTGAGTGAGGTTATTTCTCTGTCTATGTTGTGTTTAGTTGTGTTTTTTAGTCTGTGTAAGTCAACTAGTTTTCGTCTTGATTTCTTGAATTCTTGTTGGTTTGTTTTTTGTTATGGGCAGATACCTCATGAAATGTGTCCTTAAATGTAGTTTTAAAAGACGCACATGTAATTACTTGTTGAGGAGTCTTGGTTGTCGTTTTTTATTAAAAAATTCTTGTTGTTACATGGTTTGTCGATGTTTTGGATTTATATAACGGCAAATTCCATTACAAAAGTTGTTCAGGGTACGTCCAAGTGAGTGGGTAGTTGTATATAGTGTTCTTTGATTTTTATTTGTATGGTGGTGAGGTGGGTCGGACATGTGATTGTGTGGAATTTTTGCTTTATATCTTCTACGCAACGTAAAAGATCTATCTAACAAGAAAAGTCGTATTCTTGTGTACGGTTGTGTTGGGTGGGAATAGGAAGTTGGGTGTCCGAATCTTTTCTGTGCGGTTGGTGGGTTCTGCCAAGCGTCATATAAATCGTGCTAATGCATGAGTGAGTCCGTAGAATGAAACTGTGTCTCTGTATCTTTTTGTGAGGTAGAGTCCACTGAGACCAATTTGTTTGTGGTTTAAAATCTCCGTACGTTACAATAGGTCGATCTTTTTTGTTTTTTCCAAACATTTAATACTTTTTGCAAAAATTCTTTGTTTTTTTATTTTGGGGCATAAATTGAGGCTCGGGATGTAAGAATTGTTGTGAGATGTTGTTAACTGTACAGTATAGTATGACAATCTAACCTTTTTGTCTATTATGCTGTTTATTAGGGAGAAAGCAAGCGTTATCTTTAAGTTGCTATGGTAAGCTTCCTCCTTTTGTTGTTCGGTGGCAGGTGCAGAAAAGAGTGAGGAATATGTTTGTTTTTTAATACTGAACCAAATCTATTTCTTTTAAATGGCTTCTTGGAGATCATAAATGGGACACATTTGTATACCCTGTCCCATTCGCGATCCAGCGTGAGCCTTCCTCTGTCCGCAGGATTCGGGTCCGTGCTGGGATTTAAGAAGGTTATTCCTCCGCCGTCCACAGGTGGCGCTGCAGCGACCCGAAAATACGCTTAATCGCACCGGAATCACCATCATCCAGTCGAAGGTGAAGGTGGAGCGCCCCAAGCGACACATTTTCGGTTTTCTAAAGGCGGGCGGTTTTTCCGAAACGATCGGTTGGTTTCGTTCCGCCACAGCCCCCCCGATTTGTGCCGCGCATGCCGGCAGCCGATGCGCCACAATCCGATCGCGTAGCGGCCAAAAACCCGGGGCAATCAATACAAGCGTGACGCAATCGGAAATATTGGGTAACACGTCGGGGAAAAGCCGTAATCGGATGCCCCTTAGATAATGACCGCCCACAATTCTGATTGTGTGCTTTAGCGTTCACCCCATATTAAAGATCTTTTATATGGGAATTCACTCCCCTAAAATTTTAATGATACTCACATTAAAGACATTTTGTGTAAAGTTAGGATGATTAGTGTATGCTTGCTGTTCATTAATTTTTAGACATTTTTGTTATGTGCTGTCTTGTAGAATGGTCGTGAAGAGACTGTATTATATAGTGATACAGCAGTGCCAAAACATATAAGTAAACATAGAAGTGAACAACATAAATCGCGAATGGGGAGTACTCATGGACACCCTCTCTCATTAACTATTTGAAAAAGTTGGTAACCAAAAAAGGAGCAAAACGAGAAAGAAAAGTCGGCTTTTATATATGCTCAGAGTATGCAAAGTCGTTTTCTTGAGGCAAAAATAACACATGGTGTGGGCCGTACGGCGCGGGGTTAGTGCCCAAGCAGAAATATCTCGTTGATTAACGAAGGGGGTAAATCCTTTAAACTATACTCATGTAGTTATAAAACTGAAGGAGGTAAATGTCCTCTAATCTTAGAAGGTGATGGAATATCAGAGTCTCACCCATATAGGTCAAACTGTCTTTCTATTTGCGTGCGTGAATGGTCCATTTCCTACGTTATTTGTGGTGGGGGGGAGTGGTGAAACGATCTCTGCTTGAGCTGCGTACTCGTGTCGCTTCCTCGTTATGAGTCCTCCACCTCTTGGCACATTATTTGCTGCTTTTAGGGGTATTGGCGATGTGTTGAAGCCTCTTATGTAATGATCGAGGACTTTTACCAGAATCCCCACTTGTATGGATGTGTATTACGTGTAGTTTGTGTGGTATTACAAATTTCGTCTTGGAAAAGCGTATTGCACGGCCTGACAAGTCAGACATAACGGATATATTTTTAATATCTTTTCGGTAGTGCGGGCATATTTCAGTGCGGCTCCATCAATTTTTATCTTTAATGTGGAAAAAATGGATCCGGGACTATGACGTCTCTTGGTATTGCTTGCGGTAAGGATTTTGGTTTCGGTAAGCGGTGTGCTCTGTCCATTGTGAGGTCATTTGCTGTGGCTTGGGGTAGTAAGCAGGCAAAGAAATCTGTTAAAAAATCACGTAAAGCTTCTGTTTTTATGTTTTCTGAAATGCCTCTCAGGCGTACATTGTTCCTCCTGGAACGATCCTCAATGTCAGCAATTTTATTCTTAAGAGCTGATATTTCGTCTTCTACTGAGTTAGCAACATCCACTATCTCGTTGTGGGCAGCCGTGATCTCCGCCATTTTGTTTTCTATATGGCTTGTTCTGTTCCCCAGACCTACAATCTCTTGTCTTAAGCTGGAAAAAGCAGTTTGAAATTCATTTTGAATTGTAGCTTTGAGATCTGCAATAAGGGCTCTCATCACATTTTCCGAGATAGGGTTGTTTAAGGTATTGTGATTGTTGCTTTCAGGCAGAGTAGTTTGTGGCGCTGAGTACATGCTTTGTTCACCACGTGTTTTGAATTTAGCTACTCTGTTGGTGCTGTTCTGTGTGCACCCAGGTGCAGTGGGAGCTTGTGTGGCGTCTGCTGAGAATGAGGACGTTAAGCTGAACGAGGGTGAGTGCGTGGGAGTGTAAATTCCACTTACTGCTGCCGGGGATGAGGTGGCACTTGAGTGTAGCTGGTCTTCCCGCTCTTCTGTGATGCTCTGGCCAGCGCCATTTTGCGGGGATGCAGTAGCGGGAGTGAAGGAAGATAGCTTCCCCGGGCTTTTCTTTACCCTCCGCTTAGCTGATCTGGATAGCGGAGACATTCCCCTTCGTTTAGGGATCTGTTTGAGGGCTTGGGGTTGCTTTGTGCCGGTGTTTGCCGGGTTATTCGCCGCCGCGGTCCAGGAGCTCACGGCTCACACGTCTTCCTTCATGAGCCGCTGGCCACGCCCCCCCACTGTTTTTAATGTTTTAATTCTATTCTTCACATTCCAGATGTTCCAAACATCTCCGAACTTAGCGGGAGACACGCGCGCACACCTGCAAAGTGAAGAATAGTGTTATTTCAATGTGTTCTTACAAGGAAAACATCAGGAAACATCTGGAATATTTTATTAAACAATAAAAACACTGTTCTTCACTTAATTTAATGCTCGATCGTGAGCAGGGGAAATACTCGTCCGAGTAACAAGCCGGTCCGAGTATGCTAATACTCCCCCGAGCAGTATACTCGCTCATCTCTAATTAACACTAAAAAAGGGCTTATACTACAGGCAGTCCCCGAGTTACATACAAGATAGGGTCCGGAGGTTTGTTCTTAAGTTGAATTTGTATGTAAGTCGAAACTGTATATTTTATAATTGTAGATCCAGACAAAAAAAATTTGGCCCCAGTGACAATTGGAGTTTAAACATTTTTTGCTGTAATGGGACCAAGGATTATGAATAAAGCTTCATTACAGACACCTTACAGCTGATCATTGCAGCCTGGGACTATAGCAAAGCATTCAGAAAGCTTCACCAGAGGTCAGAGGGGTCTGTCTGTAACTATGGGTTGTCTGTAAGTCGGGTGTCCTTAAGTAGGGGACCGCCTGTACTATAATAATAATTCCTTTATTGATATAGTGCACACAGATTACGCAGCACTGCACAGAGATTGCCAAATCAGTCCCCAGTGGGGCTCACAATCTACCAGTATAATACTATAGATTAGATTAGAATTACAATAGATTAGATTAGAATACTATAGATTAGAAGAAGTTTCCTTTAACTTCTTCTAAATTCTCCATTACCCTTCAGCAATAACTTCACAAGTCACAAGACTGCAAGAGGGAGGGAGCGCGTTTATCAGCTGTATGATAATGTGGCTTCCCCGCAGGTAAGGGATCACATGCATCAACCGTTTGGCAAGGGCGTGGTTAAAAAGGAGTTATATGCGGCTGTGCACTGAGACCCTCCAGGATCACTGAGAGGAAGGCTGTAAGTAGTGCATGTATCTGCTATATGCATGATTGAATTCCGGAATTTGGGGGAAAGCTTTCATGAGAATACTCTACTGACCCCTTAGTATTCTTAGTACCTTGTTGGCTGCGGAGTGAAATGTGTGGGCAAATGGTAAACGTTTTGGCATCTGGTTTATATATTGTGGCTGATTATTGTTCTTAATTTCTTCTGTATGACTCCCTTCGTGGTATTTAAACTGTCAAGTGATGCCCCTGTTTACACAACCTCAGGTTCACTAATGGTTAATAAAATCTACTCAATTCTTTGAGTAACCTCAAAGAAATCACACCAAAACAGAATTATGGTATAGAAGCTAGGCTGCTTCCATGCGAGACTAGATAGGGGACGGGTGACGTGTCGTCAGACGATCCGACTGATTTGGACTGAGCGCAGGATTTAACATTCAGATTGTGTTGTTAGCCCTAGCACATGCACCGGGAAGAAGAAGGTGAACTCCGGGGACCTGAGCGGGGAAGCGACACATGCAGGACTATCGTCGCAGAGCGATCTAGTGATTGACTCTCCCCGCACAAAAGGACATGCGCATTATACACGTACAAGCAATCTAGTGCACAGAAGAGAAGGTGAACTCGCGGGGACCTGAGCGGGAAGGCGACACATGCAGGATAATCGGGCGCACGATCTTAGTGACTTCCCGCACATCGCATTATCAACGGACATGCACTTACATGCACCAGGAAGAAGAAGGTGAACTCCGGGACCTCACGGGGAAGTGACACAGTCAGATATCGGGGGCACATCTTAGTGACTCCCCGCAGTGCATTATAACGGACAATGCACTTACATGCACCAGAAGGAAAAGTGAACTCCAGGGACCTGATGGGACAAAGCAAATGCGGGTTATCGGGCGCACACATCTTAGTTGACGCCCCGCACAGCGCATAATAACACGCAATGCACTTACATCACAGGGAAAAAGAAGGGAACTCCAGGGACCTGAGCGGGGAAGCGACACATGCAGGTTTCGGGCGCACGATCTTAGTGACTCCCCCGCGCACATTATACACGGATAATGCACTACATGCACCAGAAGAAGAGTGAACTCCAGGACCTGAGCTGGAAGCGACACATGCAGGTTATCGGGCGCAGGATCTTAGTGATCCCCCAAGCACATTATACACGGATAATGCACTTACATGCACCAGGAAGAAGAAGGTGAACTCCGGGGACCTGAGCGGGGAAGCGACACATGCAGGATATCGGGTGCAGTATCTTAGGGAATCGCTGCAGAGTGCATTATCAATTGTCCGGTTGACCCTATAGCTAGGACTCATTCCTGGCTGACCGGACACAGGAACGTCCGAACTACGCAAATTAGGTAACATCCATTTCAAAATAAAACAATATATTGTCATCTTCCTCCTTATTTCTATTCACATGACCAGAAGGACATCTGCCCCACCTCGGAGGTTGTATAAAAGAACAGTCCAGAGATAAGCAGCATTACTTCTAGAGGAGATACCAAGAGAGAACATGCTTCTAGCTACAGCTCTTCTCTGGGTCATACTATGTCTGGTCTGGACAATATGGTGGAATGGGAAACCTAAGGCTCGACAACATCTTCCCCCAGGTCCTCCACCACTACCGGTGGTCGGTAATATGCTCCAATTAAATTCTTCGGAACTTCTACTTTCACTAAAGCAGGTAAATAATACAGTATAATAGTACATAAGGTTGGAAAAAGACACAGATCCATCCTATTAGGTCACATAATTGGTTTTCCCCATAACCAGTGAGACATCCAGGCCGCTCATGGACATGTGCAAAGTATCAGCCATAACAACTTCCTGTGGGAGAGTGCTACAGCTTTGTTGTTTTTACAGTAGGGGTTATAATAGCACAGGCAGTCCCTGGGTTACGTACAGGATGGGTTCTGTAGGTTTGTTCTTAAGTTGAATTTGTATGTAAGTTGGAACTGTATATTTTGTAATTGTAACTCCAGACAAATTTTTTTTGGTCTCTGTGACAATTGGATTTTAAAAATGTTGGGTTGTCATAAGAACCAGGAGTAACAATAAAGCTTCATTATAGACACCTGTGATAACTGATATAGATGATTATTGTAGTCTAAGGCTAAAGTACAGTAAGTTACCAACATCCAGAGGTCCGTTTGTAAATAGGGGTCGTCTGTAGAGATGAGCGAGTGTACTCGTCCGAGCTTGATGCTCGTTTGAGTATTAGCATACTCGGACCGACTCGTTGCTCGGACAAGTATCTCGCCAGCTCGAGCATTTAATTTAAAAAAAAAACAGTGAAGAACAGTAAAAAATACAATTAAAACAGTGAACACAGGATCATTTAATTGAAGAACACATTGAAAGAACACAGTGCAGAACAGATTGCAGATTTTCGCAAACATCTGCAATCTGTTCCGAAGACACGCGTGCAGACCGGTGTTCTCCGCAATAGTATCGGGGAAAACCCGACGGATTCATAAAAACCGCTGAATTTAAAAAAAAAAAATTGGTCGCACGCGCCATACTTACATGCACCAGGAAGAGATCGGTGAACTCTGACGCACCTCGGCGGACCTCGGCACAGCAGCGACACCTGGTGGACATCGGGCGCAAGACCTTCATGAATCACTGGAAAACCCGTACGCACGTCGGAGAAGCCGCCGCTGGAAGGCGAATAGACCGGGTAAGTAAATGTGCCCCTATGTGTTTGGTATATTCATTGCTGGAATATATTTATGTACTTGATTCTCATTCAAGTAAAAAGGAATAGGATGCAATACCGAGAACAACCAATAGACATAAGTGGCGCTGTTTCTAAAAGACAAAAAATTCTTTTGGTTAATCTCTAGAAGAGATGAATACTGGACGCCATTCAGGGACATTGACCTGAAGTGAAATTACACAGTAATGTTCCAGGTTTAGAGCTTTACTGTCTACTGTTCCCATGTGAACATTGTAATAGGAAGGAATTTCTTTAGTTAGAATGTACGTAATCATTTAAAACCTCTGTACATAGAACAATGTGATTCCATGCGAATTAACACTGTTTCTGGCTATGAGGACTTTTATGCAGCATTTTTTAAGCAGTTGTGTCCAGGCTTTTGCAGTTGCAAGGACCAAGCTTGACTTGCCCATCCATTAAATATGGACTAAGCGACTCCCATTCTCCTGATTAGTTAAAGGAAACCTACCACTGCTGGCATGATGAAATCATGCGAGCAGACCACCCGGTAGGCTATTTAATACTAATGCCGGCACATACTTTAGTTAGGCACGGCGATCGTTAGTTTAGCTAAAAAAAATGTTTTACTTACATATGTAAATAGCCCTCCGGTGCTACCCTACGTCATCTTCGGAAGGGAGATGGCTTCGGATCTTTAATTATTCCCGCCTCCTTCATTGTAGCTGTTCCTCTTTCAGGTCCCGACAGCCGTGACGTCACCAAGCTCTCGGCACCTATCGCTGGCCGGCTGTGCGAGAGTTAGTATCTGCGCATGCGCGATAGGTGCCGAGAGCTTGGTGACGTCACGGCTCTCGGCACCTGAAGGAGGACGGCTACAATGAAGGAGGTGGGAATAATTAAAGATCGGAAGCCATCTCCCTTCCGAAGATGACGTAGGGGTAGCACCGGAGGGCTATTTACATATGTAAGTAAAACATTTTTTTAGCTAAACTAACGATCGCCGTGCCTAACTAAAGTATGTGCCGGCATCAGTACTAAATAGCCTACCGGGTGGTCTGCTCGCATGATTTTATCATGCGAGCAGTGGTAGGTTTCCTTTAAATCCCCAGTGGTCAAACCCCCACCGATCAGATTGTTTTGAGAGGGAATAACAATTTCCCCCCCTGTACACTGTATGAATAAGTAGGCTATGGATTTGCATCATGGATGGTATAAGCACTGTAACTCTCACTAGAGATGAGTGGACTGTTCTGTTTCTGAACGGCCAATACAGCAAATTGACCCCCTAACAACTAGTCTTGGCTATAATTGGCTAGGGGTCCCTCTGGCCAATCACAGCCAAGGCTAGTAGCTAGGGGCATTTGCTGTATTGGCTGTTCAGCTACCAACTTAAACTTGCTTGACTTGCCATTACAAAAATGTGGATTTTTGACCTCAATGTTGTCTTTGCAGTTACAGAAGAAGTATGGCCCAGTATTCACAGTACATTTTGATTCTCAACCAGTGGTGATGCTTTGTGGATATGATACGGTGAAAGAGGCCTTGATAGACAACAAAGACGCCTTCGGTGGAAGAGGAAGAATGCCGTTGTATGACTATACACTGAAGGGATATGGTAAGATGTCATATCATTAGTTAATTTTCTTGCGAATGTGATGCCACACTCCAGAAGCTCAATAAGTATCTTCTCTTCTAGGAATCATGGTCAGCAACGGTGAGCGCTGGAAACACATGAGACGCTTTACACTTACCACCCTTAGAAACTTTGGGATGGGAAAGAGGAGTATAGAAGAGAGAATCCAGGAGGAGGTCACGTTTCTTGTGAAAGAATTTGGCAAAACTGAAGGTATGGAAACATCTCCTGAGCCTCCTCTGACAAGTAGCTAGTCCTTCTTTTTGTGGGTAGAAATTAAAAATGACTTTTTGGGTAGAAATAAAAAGGAGGTAGATTTACATGGAATTACACGGGTAATTAGGTCTCAAAATTATATAGACCTTAATCTATAAACATCTCCAACCTCCCTTTCTATTTGTATTCTTAGCCACCAGGGTCACGATTACACACAAGGTTTTTGTATAATCCTATGCTTTGAAAAAGGGTTGCATACCCGAAACGCGTTGCAGGGATCTTATTTATTTTTGTGTATAGTTTATGCTATCACTGGTGTTTTTACCAATAAAAGAATACTTTTTGCTATTTGGGAGCATTCTAAATTTTTGGGGAGTGTCCCATTAGCGCCCCACAACAGCTCGTATTTTCAGTTTTGGATCACATACAAGAGAAGTGTGGTGTACCAGTGTGGTTTGAAGGTCCACTACAAATTTTTTTTGAATGGTCCCCCAGCCTCCAAACTATCTTTTCGTTCCCATATTCGTAACTTTCATTTCTTTCAACATTCTTCTACTAAATCATTGTAAATATGGGAAGGAATATAAAAGATTAAAAGGCAGCACTATAGGCTCAATCCAAAAGTTCAGAGGGTAATCTTACTGGTGAACTATCATTCTTAAGATATTAAGATATATTCATTTTTTATCTCCATAGGACAAACGTTTGACCCCACCTTCCTCCTCGGTTGTGCCGTATCCAACATCATCTGCTCTGTTGTATTTGGGAAAAGGTTTGACTACAAAGATGAACATTTTCTGACTCTTCTCAAAAACATCACTGGCATTCATCGATTCATGAATTCTGGAATGGGTTTGGTGGGTGTCATCACTACTTCTTAAAGAGAACCCGTCATGCAAAATAACCCCCTAAACTAAATATATTTTCATAAACTGCCATTAGAGAGCATTGCCTCTATCCCTTCATTGTCCCTCTACATGCCTGTAAACCTAAGCAATGAGGTCCTAAAGCTGTATGCAAATGACCTGTGAAATGTCCAATGAAGCATTAGCGTATTCAAGCTGTCCATCTTATTCATGAGTGGGAGGCACAGCCACACCCCCAGTGCATGACTGACAGCCTGTATAATGGTGTGAGGCTGTATAATGATGTGCTTCCTGGTGCTGATGGCCACGCCCCCTGCAGCCTGTGTGTGTATAGGAGAGATACAGCAGCTCCAGGCAGCCATGATATAGCAGAACATGTCAGGTACTTGTGTAGCTGATGTCTGTGTCTCTCACCTGTATATTAGGAGGATGCAGCATGTCAGCAGATGCAGCACACACACTAGCAATGCCTTACTATACATTACACACAGACATGAGCAGGGGGAGGAGAGGGGAGGGGTAACAGGGGTGACATCACTGCCTCTGACCATGTGACCAGCCTCATTTACATGATAAAGAATAGATGATTTTACAATGAATAATGTATGAAATAACTAGATAAAAGCTGGGATGGGATCCTTGTGAGCTGCTCCAACAGGTAGAGGTGACAGGACAAGTGGCAGAGACCTGATGACAGGTGTCCTTTAAAGTTTTTTAGCATATGGATTAAATTCTGGCAAATTCTCAAATGCATTTTCTCGATTTCTTTTGGTGATGTTCACTGATTAAGTTTTCCGTTATTCAAAAAAAAAAAAGAAAAAAATGATGAATTTTTTGAAAAATTTTGCCCATTTCGACATTCAAAATCCCATGGCATTTTCAGGCGGACAGTTTTCACCACCTAAATAAGTTGATGAATTGCCCATTTCCCATTTGTCTACTTTACATTTTCCTAATTTTTGAAATGTTAGGATCCTTTACTTGATGTAACGCGGGCAGAAACTCTGATACATTTTACTGGTATTTTCTCACGAACTACTATTTTGAGGATTAAATTACCGTATATAATCGTGTATAAGCCCGAGTTTTTAGCAAACCAAAAGTGCTGAAAAACTTCCCTCGGATTTATACACGAGTAGTCCATACACATAAATATACTTAAAAAATATTTTAAAAATAATCAATACGTCTATACTCCCTCCGGTGGGCCCACACGTACGTTGCACGTCTGCTCCTCGGATGTGCCGGGCTCCTTTCTGGTTCCACGACGTCTTCTCTAACTTCCTTTAAAGCGGACCGCCTGTACCTAAATTTCGGCATAGGAGTGCTTACCAAGTAAGCAGCTCCTGTGCTTGATCAACACGCCACTAGTGTTCGATGATAGCGTTATTTCTGCACATTAACCGATCCAATCATTACGAAATATATAAAGCGACGATTTTTCTTCCTATCCCAGCGACACAGAATGAATCTCCAGGTTATACCAACCAATGGATGGGAGGGATTGTGTTGCAGGTATTAGGTATAATGCACTGACCTGCATCATACAACTCGTAGGAGACAAAGTTAATATAGATTAAAGACGGTCCCCTACTAAGGACACCCGATACAGAGAACCGTCCTGCCCAGGGCGTTCAGACAACGTGTTGACTGAAATGGGCACAACTAAAAGTGAGGGCCCCAAAATAAACATTTTATGACAGTACAGTCAGTAAAGAGGCTCCTTTAGTAGGCGGTTTTAAACTCAAGCTGTAATATGGGGGAGTAATTGTATAGGATATAGATAGATGATAGGAAGAGATTGATTGTGGTTATGAGCACGGGTGGAGAAAGTGGGTTTCGGTTAAGATATATCAGACCTTTGTAGGCACGGGGGATCAGTGCTGTAGATCCTACAGCAGGCAGCGCTGGTTCAATATCTGCCAAAGGAAGTTTTGCCGTCTTTGGGTTTCCTCTGGTCTACGGTTTCCGTCCCAACTCAAAAAAACATACTGGTGTAGGTTGATCTTTAGATTTGTAGCCCCCTGGACAGGGACTGATCTGGCAAGTTCTCTGTCACGCTGCCTGCGTATAATCTCTGTGGCACTACTATAAATAAAGAAGTATTAATCATAATATTATGCATTAGAAGAGGATATGAAAGATGCACCCTGGGCAGGAATTCAACAAGGGATATAAACCTATTTCACTGCCAGCGCATTTCCGTATATTTCTTGTCACGTTTATTGGCCCAGAGCAACGTTTACAATTTGACGTTTTTTTAGATAGAACAAACAATCAACATTCCAGCACAAAGAATTAAAGAAAACCCCAAACAAAACCATGTTATTTTCTGTGAAAGCAGACACGTACCCTCATTTCCAAACAATTGCCGTTTAAGAGTTTAATTAAAGAGTTAAAGAGTTTATAGACACAGGAACTTCATGCAATTTTTGATGTCAAACTGAAAACATTTCTATAAAAACATACTTAAAATTGACTTGATGGACATGTGTATGCGAGCACGAGTTTCACCAAAAGTCTCCATTATTGATAGTTCAAGAAATAAATCACCATACATGGTGGTCCCATTTAATAAGGGCCCGAATTCGCGTGTCCCGACGAGTCACTCACCGATATTTCCCAATTTGCGCGATTTCCCCTGAATTGCCCACGGGGTGGTTTGGCGCACACGATCGGATTGTGGAGCAATTGGTGCTGGCATGAACGCGAAGGAAATGTTGGGCGTGGCTGAATGCAACCCGCTGGCTTCGCAGAAAAAACCGCCACATTTAAAAAAAAAAAAGTGTTTGCGGGACTCGTGCTTATCCTTCATCTGGAATAGGCCGGTGTGAACTTCAGTGCATTCCGGCGGGCCCTCAGTGGAACTTCAGCGCAGCAGCGCCACCTGTGGTGGACGTGGAGGAACTCTCCTTAGAGATCCGCCGGATCCAATCCCCGCCAGAGAACGACGACGCTTGGATCGCGCGAATGGACCTGCGTAAGCTAAATCGGCGCCAATTATCACTTGAAAAACTGAAATAAACTAAATATTGATATTCAGCTACAATTTTAACAGTAACAAACTCGCAAACTATATCAAGAAACAGCTTTAAAAAGTAAGGCACGTAAAAACCTATATCATTTTGAAAGCCGACAAAAAGGCGATGCATTTGGCAATAAACATTTGACAAACCCTCATGTAACTTTGTGACAAAACACAAATCCATAAACAACAAGTGCATGAAACTGCCCTCGATAAGGTACGTTTTTTACATAAAACTCCATCGAATGGAGGTACGCACCCAACGAGGGATCTTCAAAATAATAACACAAGTGAGCAGAGTTTATATATACCACAATACACAACAAAAGAATTACACTCTAAAAATGCTAAAACAAACGTGGCTAATTGGTTGCCATCCACAAATGTGGTTAAAAATCTATCCAACACAAAATAAAAAGCTCCTATTCGCTAAAAATAATTTTTCCCGAAAGTCACTGTAATCAAGAAAAACTTTTTAAATTCATATACACGTATCCATACTTATACTGCAAACTTTGCCGCCAACCGCCAGAAAATGCAAAAATTGCATGAAAACGTTCAACATATTGAATATTGATATTAAAAATTTCTTACTAAAATATGTACCAAATGCAGTAATACTTAGCTCATAAAGAAAATCTACTTTCCCTAAAACAGCCAAGATGTAAGGAGAGCATACCGACCCCAAACCAATATATTCCCCAAAATATGCAGGAAGGGAACGTTACATCCACTGGGGCGCACAAGACTATTTTGGCAGAAAAATACACACTGGTGACCCAAATAAATCACTATGGGGGTCATTACTAAGGGCCGATTCGGTTTCCCGACGTGTTACCCGACTATTTCCGATTTGCGCGGATTTCCCGGTATGCCCCAGGATTGCCCCTGCGATCGGTTGTGGCGCACAGCCGCTGGCATGCACGCGTTGAAATCGGGCGGGCGTGGCCGCACGAAAACCCGCCGGATGACGGAAAAAACGTTTTGCTTTAAAATAAAAAAAAGTGTTGCCCTAGCTTGCACTCACCTTCACTAGAAAGGCCTGGGAACTTGAGTGCGTTCCGATGACTCTTCAGGCAGCAGCGTCACATGGGTGGAAGTCGGAAGGAACTAACTCAGTGAATCCGGGCCGACCGAATCCACGGCAGAGAACGCGCCGATGGATAGCGCTGGACCGGGTAAGTAAATCTGCCCCCATTTTACTCCATAAAAACAAGCTAATGAGATCATAAAAGTCAGTTTTAGATGTCCGCCAATGTATTAGACGCACAATACCAGAAACCTCGCGCTTCATAAGAATGAGAGTGAGAAGCGTCATAATACATCGGTTGTATGTAAATAATCGGAGGATGGGGGGCAATAAACGAGAGAGAGAAAGTGGGGCAGATTTAGCTTACCAGAGTCCATTCGCGATCCAGCGGCGTGTTCTCTGCGATGGATCTAGGGTACGCGCTGCCGATTGAAAAAGCAGCCGAATGCCCTGATATTCACCGAGCCGGACCATGTGAAGGTAACGTCGTACAAGCGACACATTTCCCCGTTTGTTAATAGGCCGGCGGTTTTTCCGACTACGTCGGCGTTTTCGTGCGGCCACGCCCACCGATTTCGCTAGCGCGATGCCAGCTCGACACAATACGATAGCGTGCCGCCAAAATCACGGGGCAATCAGGGGGAAATCGTCGCCAAATCGGAAATATTGGGTAAACGCAGAAAACGTGACTCGGGCCTTAATAAATGACCCCCATTGAGAACCTACTGCACATATTGAGCTTTCATATAGATTTTTATATTCTATACATATCGTATAAGGAGTAAAAATCTAGGCCCGAGGAACTACAGGACATTTGTAACTGGGGTGGTAGGTCCCGGTGCTGCTAATCAGGACTAATCTAATTCTCTCTCGGCCCTCTGGGGTCAGGGTAAACGTCTGGAGGAGAGTCGTCAGAGAATCGGAAGAGTTGCCATCTGAGTAAGCCTCTCTCCAGACACATACTTCTTCTATGGAGAGACCTGAAGAAGAGGTGTGTTAGCTTTGAACTTTTTTTTCGACTTTTCATTACAAAAACATTATGGTAAAAGAACTTGCATCTCCAACTACATAAGGCGTACGACCTAAAGATTACTGGGGCAGTTGTGGAGCAGATACAAGCGGTGAAAGTCAGCATATTTCGAGTTGCCATGGTAACCAATCACAGCTACCCCTTGAAAATATTATGAGCACTGGTAAAATGAAAGCTGAGCTGTGATTGGTTGCAATGGGGCAACTAAGAAATATTCGGACTTTCAGACAGTTTGATAAATCTGCCCCAGTGGGGAAGATTGACTACCCGGTCCATTCGAGATCCAGCTGCGCCTTTTCTTGCGGTGGATTCGGGTCCGGCCGGGATTCACTAAGCCAGTTCCTCCCGCCCACAGGTGGCGGCTGCGCTGAAAAGCCATCGGAACGCACTGGAGGTCACCGGCCTATTCCTAATGAAGGTGAGTGCAATGTTCGCGACAAATTTTTTTTTTTAAAGGCCGGCGGTTTCGAATCCGTGGGTTTTCGTTCGGCACGACCCCTCGATTTCAGTCGCGTGCATGCCTGCACCGAGCGCACAAATCGATCGCGTGCGCCAAAACTCGGGGCAATTAAGGGGAAGCGCCGACAAAGCAGAAAATATTTCTTTAACAGTCGGAAAAAAAAAATCGCGATAGGGCCTTAGTAAATGACCCCTTTGACTATGTCTTGACCAAGCACAGAAGGACATGTTTAATTTGAACTACTGCCTTGAGTTCATGGTCCATTGATGGTTCATTTTACTCACCAGGGTCAGGGGATCAATTGCGGGGAGCCCCTGTCCTCCCGCAATTGTCTGGGTTTGGTGGAGACCATTTTACCTGTAGGACATTATGGCAAGCTATCTTCGCCTTGTTCAAACTTCTTGAGGAAATTATCCCTATGAGGATGTGAAGTCTTTTGGGAACAATTTTTATTAATCTGAATTGATAATGACCTGAACCTACGGTTTCACTTAAAAGTTGAGTAGGACTTCCTACTGTTTTAGATGTTCCTATCCAGAAATACTACTATGGTAGCTCAAAACAAGGTCTTTAGAAAAAAAGGATGTGACCAAAAGCCTTCGCCAATTGGGCCATCCAGTGCGCAACCCTAAAGCCACTGAAAATGGGTATTCCAAAGGGGGAACATATGACCGGTACGACCATAAGTGCTCTATAAAGGTTGAAGCGTTAAAACACCACACTGATGATTGACGTGAAAGATTCACTCAAAAATGGCTTATCCCGATTAGTATACTCAGAAGATCATTTGGGGAGGTTGTGTGTAGTGAAGGTACATCCGGTCTTTATTGGTGGTCTTATTGGTACCCAGAAATGACAGAAAGTGATGACCCCAGTAGTAAACCGCGGATAATTTATTATGAAGTGCATAGGGAAATCCGAGAATATTCCCTATGCGCACCACTTGGACATGCCTCTTCTACAGGACGAAGCTGTTAGGGACCTATACCCCTTTATTATCTTTCAAAAAGGGAGAAGCCTCAGAGACGATTGGGTTGAAGAACCCTAACATGCGACCCCCCTGCTCCGCCCCGTGGTTAATTATATGGACCACAGGGGAACTTTTCGTTGTGATCCATCTGCGCATGTGAAAAATATGGGTCAAAGGAGTGGGTACAGCCACAGGCGAGCTCCTCTGTAAATTCAGTGGGGTTGTGTACCTGACCAGATGCGATTGTCCTTTAGACTACATTGAAAAACAAGTCAAGAATTTAGGTGGTAGAATTTCGGGAGCGCTATATTGACATAAAAACCAAAAAAGGAACACATGCACATGAGTGTCATGGTGGAAAACCACCCGTGCAATAGGGGTCATTTACTAAGGGGCGGATTCGTGTTTCCCGACGTGTTCCCGAATATTTCCGACATGCACCGATTTTCTGGAATGCCCGGATTTTGGGCACGCGTCGGATTGTGGCGCATCGGCCTGGCAGCGACGGAATAAGGTCCCCATAGACATGACCTCCCATCTGCCTTGACTCGACTAGACTTCCAGTTCAGTCTTGGAGATGGTTACTGTGTCCGGCAGCTGAATGTAGAAATTAAATGGGCGGGGTATAGGGGATTTAAACTCGCCGTGTACGCTCAACCAGGGGTATAGCCACTTTAAATTTCTGCCGGTCATGCTGAAAGTTATCTCCCTGATGAGCCATAGAATATAGCTATGGCGGAACGTGTAGGAATGAGTAGAGATAGGCTAGAGTGCAATATATGAGGAGGAAGGGAGACGACAATGGGGCTCATTTACTAAGGATCGCGAATACACTTTGTCGGACTGTGCACCTTTTTAGAGGATTACACGGTGGACAGGTAATTAACAGGTAAAAATACTCTGACCGGAGCTCTTTTGATGTTATCTCGTCTCTTTGTATGTGTTTGACAGTTTCTTTCTTCCTCCAATCAAAAAAAGTCCTTCAGTCAGTTTCCACAATGAAAGATCGTCTGATGAGGATAGACCACTATTCAGACATAACCGCTACGTTTCTTCGCCCCTCGATCCCACTACAATTGGCGGGTGCTGGTAAAAGGTTATGCATCAATAGCGAGTTGTTTCAGCAGGTCTCAATTTATTCATAAAATATAATTACAAACAAAAGTGTAAATGCGCAGACGCCAGTCTCATATGTCGCCCTATGAAAGAACCGGCGTCTCTGGATTTACTTTATATGCGACTTTACACTTTTGTTTGTAAGTATATTTTGGTATTATATATTGAGACCTGTGAAACATACTACGCTATTTTTTGGCGCAGCTGCACTGTCTCCATGCGATACAAATTGGGGGCGTGCCTTCGGACGATTTGGACTGAGCGCGGGATTTAAGATTCAAATTATGTTGCAGACAATGCATCTTACATGCCCAGGAAGAAGATGGTGAACTGAGGCGGGGAAGCGACAAATGCAGGATATCGGGTGCACGATCTTAGTGACTCCCGCCACAGCGCATTATACACGGACAATGCACTTACATGCACCAGGAAGAAGAGGTGAACTCCGGGGACCTGACGTGGGGAAGCGACACATGCAGGATATCGCGGTGCACGATCTTAGTGCATCCCAGCACAGTGCATTATTCACGGACAACTGCACTTATGCACCAGGAAGAAGAAGGGAACTCGGGGACCTGAGTGGGAAGAGACACATGCAGGATTCGGGTGCAAGATGTTAGTGACCCCCCGCACAGCGCTTATTCACGGACAATGCACTTACATACACCGGGAAAGAAGAAGATGAACTCGGCGGACCTGAGCGGGGAAGCGACCATACAGAATATCGGGCGCAGGATCTTAGTGACTCCACACCACACGCGATTATACACGGACAATGCACTTACATGACACCAGGAGGGGAAGAAGGTGAACTCCGGGGACCTGAGCGGGGAGGGAGGACACTGCAGGATACGGGGTGCACATTAGTGGACTCCCTGCACAGGCATTATACACGGCAATGCACTTACATGACCAGGAGAAGAAGTGAACTCCAGGGACCTGAGCGGGGAATGACACAAGGATATCGGGCGAGGATCTTAGTGACTCCCCGCCACAGCGCATTATACACGGACAATTGCAACTTACATGCACCAGAGAAGAAGGTGAACTCCGGGGACCTGAGCGGGGAAGCGACACATGCCGGATATGGGTGCACATCTTAGTGACTCCCCGCACGCCATTAACACGGACAATGCACTTACATACACTGGGAAGAAGAAGATGAACTCCGGGACCTGACGAGGGGAACGCGCACATGCAGGATATCGGGCGCAGGATCTAGTGGACTCCGACAGTGCATTATACACGGACAATGCACTTACATGACCAGGAAGAAGAAGATGAACTCCGGGGACCTGAGGGGAAGCGACACATGCAGGATATCGGATGCATGATCTTAGTGAATCACGGCACAGCGCATTATACACTGTGCATGTGAACTCCGGGGACCTGAGCGGGGAAACGACACATGCAGGATATAGGACGCACGATCTTAGTGAATCACCGGACAGCGCCTTATACACTGTGATGGAAACTCCGGGGGGACTGAATAAGATAATAGGGGCATTTACTTAATCGGTCCTGCACAGTCCCGATCACGGGAATGTCCGCCAGAGATGCCCATTTGCCGTGAGTATGAAGATCGTGCGCTCCGATTTCCTGATGTGTCGCTTCCCGATCAGTCCGCCGGATTCACCATAATCATCCCGGTGTATGGAAGTGTTGGCTTTAAATGTTAAATCCCGCTTGTAGCGAATCAGTCGGACGACCCGCCCCTGATTTGTGTTGTGGTGAAAGCCAGCGCGATGCAACACAAAACGATCGCGTGCGACACAATCCCCGGCGAGATCCCCGAAAAGCCGGGAAACCCAGCGGAAATGCAAACCGCGGGACCTAGTAAATAAGCCCCAATGAGCCAATGAGTGCAATATTATGCATAAGGACAGTGTGGTGCTGATAAGGAGAGAAAATAGGGATTGAGATAGATACCTAGACCACAACTTCTCTACTACATTGCCGTTATTACATGCTTCTCTAAGCCCTTGTCCTTGTATGATTATCTCAATAGATGAGAAATTAGAGGGCTGACGGAAAATAAGTAAGTGCGGTTCATCTACTCGGTTTGTAGAAAAGAGATCTGTTTGTGAATCGAATTTCCTGCGGATGATCCCCCTCCCACCCTGGAACATAACGGAGAGCATCATATGATCACTTTGATGCCCAACTATAGAAAATAAGTGAGACACCTTCACACTACACATCCCCATTATTTTAGGAGTTGTTTTAATAAAAGTTACTTTTATTAATCCCACAATTGTCCCTACACCTTTTCTAAGTTGAAGTCAGTGTTGGGTGCCACAGCAAGGTGACTATTGAAGTTTTTTGTAAGGAAGGTACAAGCCAAGGAGACATTTTACCCTGCGGAGAATGGCATAAGGGCCGGATGTTTTTTTACTGTCCCATATAATCCAAGAACGATCGGGGAGAGAAGACCTCTGGCTGATAAAACTGTTCAGGATCTTTCAGTACAGTAGTCAATAATGGGACACATCTGTGCCCTAAAAGTTTAAGAAATAGAGGTTATATAGAAATATAGGTATATGTATGTTATCTAGTAATGTAGGAATTGTCTTCATTGCACATTGGATTGCTAAAGACAACAGCTACCCTGGAATGGGTCAAGACCAAAAGACAATAGTAATGTCTATAAAGATGTCCAATCATACATGGAACAGTAGAATCAGACAACCATTTGTAAGTAGTTGTGGATCTCATTTGTTCTCATGAAGATGAGACACCACCAGTGATGTTTGGCAGCAGATCATTCTTGCCCATGAAGAACACATTTGCTTGGCCATGCTAAGCAATTAGTCAAAGGAGTCAAAAGATATAGGGGATTATTTACTAAGGGCCCGATTCGCGTTTTCCCGACGTGTCACGAATATTTCCGATTTGCGCCGATTTCCCTGTATTGCCCCGGATTTTGGCGCACGCGATCGGATTGGGGCATCGGCGCCGGCATGCGCGCAACGGAAATGGGGGGGGCGTGGCCGACGAAAACCCGACGTATTCGGAAAAAAACGCCGCATTTAAAAACCGAATGTGTCGTTGGGAAGCGCTTACCTTCACTGGTCCACCTCGGTGTATTCCCGGCGCTTCAGTGCTTTTCAGCGCACGCAGCGCCACCTGCTGGACGGCGGAGGAACTACTTCATAAACCGGCGGACCCGAATCCAGCGCAGAGAACGCGCTGCTGGATCGGGTATAAGTAATCTACCCCATAGTTGTTGGCAACATTAGTGTTCAAGACATCTAAGTGTGTATGACCACTATTCACAAGATGATGTGGACATAGAAGGTCGAGTATAACAGGATAACTCATTTCAGATACTTTTTATGCGTTTTTGGCCTTTGACTTAAGCACAGTTTACTGGGGATGGTATAACCTCGAAAGGACACATCCTCTGTTGTAGAGCGAGGAACCCCGTAGGAACAATATCACAGAATCTCTGGATCTCACAGATTACGGCTTCAGTGTAAGACATCTTGGATCGATCCTCACTGATGGGCACGATCACCTATAACCCGGTCAATTTCATCTTGGACTTTTTCTGAAAAAGGAAATACATTTCATGTATTGGTCAGCACACTTGCCAGTGGGAAACATTATACGATAACTAGCGAAGATGTAAGAGCTAGATATAGTTCTATTATTCACAATGATGATCATTCTAAAAATGATCTTAGAAAAGTCCACATAGTGACCAGTTTAAGCACAGTTTTGGCTGATACAGAAAAGCTAAATGTACCTTGAATTTTAGGATATTTTATAGCAAGGAAACCATATCGAAGGGGTGCTGGCAGTCTCACTCCCGGCAAGAAAAAGTTATTACAGATACAACTAGATTCTATTATGGAATTCTGAGGCCGGATTTTGTTGATCCTGTATAAGGCAAATACAATATAATTTGTATGTTTTACAGTTATGTAGCTTCCTGGCTGAAAAGGATAGGGCATATGTTCATATTTTGAACAAATGGTAGGGGCCTATTGTAGCCGTCTGGGGGCCTAAAAATGTAGCGGTTAGGAGACCAAAGGCAGTGCTGGTGAAAAGATTGGGCATTTGTCCTCGCACCTAGGGTGGAGACTTACCTGCAGTACTCTTTGTAATAGTATACCATATGGGGAAGTCCTGCAGTTTGACCTGAGTGCGTGGAGTTGGCAACCGATTGAGAAAGACAATTGTTGACCAGAGGAAATTGTGACTGCATCAGCGCCAATGAGATTATTTTGTACAGAAGTTTTATTAAGTCCACATTGGGATTTCGATAATAATGTTTCTTATTGAAGGATGCCCTTTTCAGATGTCACGAGCCGGACATTTAGTTTTGATGTTGATCAATAGGAGTCTGGACCATAAACACCCGATCGTCTGTTATGGAGGAGTCTTGCCAGGTTATACTACATACTGATGATATAGGCCTATTGGCATTGTCAGCGTCATTCATGAAAGTTCAGTACAAACAAAACCCTTCAAACTGCGAAGAAGAAGATGGTGTCATTGGTTGAATTCTTTCTTACCTGTTGCATCTTAACCAGGAAGCAATCGATATAGTGTCATTGAGAGTCTGGGTTAAGTGTTCTCCTACTCTCATCCACCCGCTCTTGATAAATGCTCTGAAATAAATGAAATGCTGTAAACCCGTCTGGTGGGACCAGGAAGTAGTGCATAAGTCGATGGAAAGAAGTAGAAAATCTATGGATAAAATAGGTCAGGTCATGAGATCACGCGAGGCACTTAGCGGGAAGGGGGTAGGGGGGGGGGCTACATCAGCCCGACAGGGTGGCTCTAAAGGATAGAACGCCGGGCATCGCAAAAAGAACCCCCGAAACGAAAGAATGCAGAAACGGCCATCAGAGAGCACGGCCTCGAGAGTACCCGGGTCAGTGGCCCGCTACAGGGCCGGTGAAAACCGCAGCAAGGAGGCCTAAACTGGATGGCAAAGGGAACCGTGAAATGTCCCAATGTAAGCATAGCGTAGGTCAAGCTGGCCAGCCGGAGGCACGAGTGGGGATTGCACAGCCCAGCCCCCAGGGGCAGGACGGGGGAACAGCCTGGATAGTGGGGGGGGAGGCGGATAATGTGGCCTTCCGGGGGCGTGAGGGCCACGCCCTAACCCCCCGCAGCCTGGTGTTATAGAGAGATTCAACAGCAGCTCCAGGCACCAAGATGCAAACAGTCAGGTAAACGTGTGTAGTGATGTCCTGTGTGCTCATCCCTTAATATAGATGATGCAAGCCATGTCAGCAGATGCAGCACACAACACTAGCAATGCCTTACTATAATTACACACACATGACAGCAGGGGGAGGAAGAGGGGAGGGGGTAACAGTGGTAGACGTCACTAGCCTCTGACCATGTGACCAGCCTATTTCCATGATAAGATATATGATTTTTACATGAATAAGGTATTAATACTAGATAAATGCTGGGATGGATCCTTGTGATCTTCTTCCAACGAGTAGATGGTGACAGTACCAGTGGCAGAGACCTGATGACAGGTGTCCTTTAAGTTTTTCTTTTTAGCATATGGTTAAATCTCTGCGCAAATTCTCAAAGCATTTTCTCGGTTCTTTTGTGATGTTCACTGATCTCACTGTCCTGACCTAGTTTATTACCACCATGATTTTCTCTTCTTTCCATCGACTTAGCACTACATGCCTGTCCTCACTACACCAGACGGGTTTACACATGTCATTGGATTTCAGATCATTTATTCAGAGCGGGTGGGATGAGAGTGATGAACACGGTAACCCAGGACTCGACAAACACTATTCGATTGCGCGTCCTGGTTAAGATGCAACGGTAAGACAGAATGCAATCATGACCATGTTCTTCTTCGCAGCTTGTGAACGGTTCGTTGTACTGAAATTTCATGACGATGAACGGCTGACAATTCCAATAGCCATATATTACATAACATCAGTAATTATTAAACATTCAAGACTCCTCCATAACAACTATCTGGGTATTTATGGTCAGACTCTATTGGTCAACTCAACTAAATGTCCGCTCGTGACTCTGGAAGAGGGCAATCCCTTCCTAAGAACAGTACTTAATCGGAACAATCCCAATTGTGGACTTATAAAACTTCTGTACAAAATAATCTCATTGGCCCGCTGATGCATGTCACAATTTCCTCTGGTCAACCAATTGTCTTTCTCAAATCTGGTTTGCCACCCACGCACGGCAGGTTCAACACTGCAGGACTTCCTCCAATGTTACTGATATCAAATAGTACCTGAGGTAAGCTCCACCCTAGGGTGCGAGGACAAATGCCCAGTCTTTCACAGCACTGCCTTTTGTCTCCTAACCGCTACATTTTTAGGCCCCAGACTGCTACACAATCGGCCCCTAACAGTTGTCAAAAATGGATTAACATAGCTATCCTTTTTTCAGCCGTAGGAAGCTCTTAACTGTACAACAGACAAATTAATTGGTATTGCCTTTATACAGGATCACGAAAATCCGGCCTCAGAATTCCTAATGAGATCTAGTTGTATCTGTAATTAAACTTGTTTCTTTTGCCGGGAGTGAGACTGCCAACACCACCCGTTCGATAGTGAGTTTTCCTAGTGCTTACTCAAAATATCCTGAAATTTCAAGGTACATTTTAGCTTTTTCTGTAGCACACGCCAAACTGTGCTTAACTGTTCACTATGTGTACTTTCTAAAGATCATTTTAGAATGAAAATCATCATTGTGAATCAATAGAACTATAGCTATCTCCTTACACTCTGTCGCTAGTTATCGTATATTTTTCCCACGGCAATGTGCGACCATACTGTAGAAATGTATTTCCGTTTCAGAAAAAGTCCAAGATGAAATTGACCGTTATAGGTGACGTGGCCCTCAGTTGGGATCGATCCAAGGAGGTCTTACAACACTGAAGCGTAATCTGTTGCGATCCAGAATTCTGTGATCTTGTTCCTACTGGGGTTCCTCGCTCGACAACAGAGGATGTGTCACTTTCGAGGTTTCTACCATCCCCAAGGTTAAAACGGTTGCTTAATTCAGGCCAAAACGATAAAAATATCTGAAAATGAGTTATCCTGTTATCCTCGACCCCTCTTATGTCCCACATCAATCGTGTGGAATAGTGGTCATACACTTAGATTTCGTGAACACTAATGTTGCCCACACCAGATGGGGAGAATTTACTTACCCACCCAGCGCGTTCTCTCGCGGATTCGGTCCGGCCGGGATTTATGAAGTAGTTTCCTTTCCTCCGCCGCCAGCAGGTGGCCTCTGGGTCTGCCTGAAAACATCATGAACCGCCGGAATCCCGAGGTGGCGCAGTTGAAGGTAAGCGCTTCCCAAGCCGACACAGTTTCGTTTTTAATGCGGCGTTTTTTCCGAATACGCGTCGGGTTTTCGTTCGTCCACACGCCCCCCCATTTCCCGGGTTGCGCTCATGCCGGGCGCGTGCGGCGCCACAATCCGATCGCTTGCGCCAAAATCCCTTGGCCCGCTGGGAAATCGGCGCAAAGCGAATATTGCGGTTAACGACGTCGGGAAAACGCGAATCTGTCCCTTAGGCAATAATGCCCCTATATCTTTTGAACTCCTATTGACCTAATTGCTTATAGCATGGCCAAGCAAATGTGTCTTCATGGGGCAAGAATGATATCTGCTTCGCCAACATCACGGTGGTGTCCTCATCTCCTCATGAGACACTGAGATACACAACCCCTACTTGTTACAAATGTTTGATCGAAATTCTTCCTGATTTACATGGTATGTTGGACGCTTTTTAAGACCTACTATTGTCTGCGTTTGGGCGGACCCGCCGGCCACTTTTCTCCTAGTGGTACTGTTGGCTGATGCAATCCAAAATTGTGCAAATGAAGGTCAACATTCCCGACATGTACGGTAGGATACCAGACCTTCCCGAGACGTGCGAGAGACCCGCGAGGTCTGAAACGGGGATGTGCGCACAGGATGGGGGGGCCAGTAGGGACGACTTGTACGCGGAAAGAGCCCGGACAGTTCAGCAGCAGAGGGCGTTCTACCACCCGGACATGGGGCTTGGAGGAGATAGGGACAGTACACAAACATATCCTGGCCCGGAGGGGCCAGTCGCCACTGCATCAGCTATGTAGGGCCAGGCTCCGGCAGTACGATGTAGCGCCTGGCGCTCGGGACCTGCGTAAAAACATGCAATAGTCACCGTGGCGGGGGCACCCAACACCTGACGTCAACGATAGAAAAGGGGGGAGGGACAATTGTGGAGATTAATAAAAATAACTTTTATTAAAAACTCCTAAATACGGGGGGATGGGTAGTGCGAAAGGTCCACTTATTGTACTATAGTTGGGCAGCAAAGGATCAAGATCTCTCACGTTATGTTTTCCAGGGTGGGGAGCGGGATCTCAGCCGCAGAAACGGCGATGCACAAACATCCTCGTCTTCCTCCACAAAACCAGAGGTGAAGAAACCAGGGGGGGCACCGTACTTAAGTGGCCGGTCAGCCCTCTATTGCTCAGCATTGAATAAGCATACAAGAACAAGGGGCTGAGAAAGGCATGCAATAACTCCGGCAAGGAGAGAGCGAGGAAGAGGCTGGTCTCAGGTCTCTAGTCTACTAAACACACCGAGTTTCGCGCCGGATCCCACCACCTCTCGTATGCAGAAAATAGTGCCGCTATTGGAGTGCGCTATTTGGGGTCGGTTTGGGACTAAGGGGTACCCGCAGGCTTGCATTGCCGCTGGGGGCCCGCTGTTCGGGGTCTCGCCGGGAGTGTGGCAGCACAGCGGATGCGGGGTGCGGTACAGTGCATCGGCACTCTGGGCAGTTTCACACATTAAACAACTACAAATCAAAGCAGGTGACGCGTGGGCGAACCACATGAGAGCGTCGTTACACTCAAGCGGTAATGTGAAAAACATTTGAAACGCCCACCGCAGTACAGCTACGACCAGGGATATGGTGGAAATAGCCGCGAACACGGTGTCGGGGAACAGACAACATGTCAAAGAAATCGTGTATAACGCAACACGATCTTCAGACTCACCAGCGAAAGTGGGCATTGCCGGGAGCCGGGAACATTCCGGAGCGGGGACAGGGCAAACGACCGAGGACAATGGGTAAACGACTGCCCTATATCACTAGCGGTGAGCAGTTCCCCCGGATTCACATCACAGTGTATACGGGCCGCTGGCCGTGAGGCCTAAGAGAAGGGCGTCCTCTATGCCAGGCATGTGGCGGTGCCCCCGCTCAGGCCTCGGATTTCATCAGGCATCAGTGGAAAATGCGCTGTGCCACATACGTTGAGAGTCACGAAGCGAAGGCAAGCCGTTATCATGAGGGTGAGGCCTGACCCACCGGCGAAGAGTCCCCGGGAGCGGTACCAGGAGGCGGTGCGGGGCCTGGCTTGCAATGTAAATCCCATTGTGCCAGTTAGAATGCACCTCGGGCGGGGGGGTGCACTCAAGAGCCTTGCGGCCGTTCCGATAGAAGCCTGCATGGGGGCGGCGGCCCCGCTCAGGGTAGACACCCCGTAAGGTGCATATGACCGCGTCGTGCCCCAGGGGGAGTGGAGGGACAAACATGCCGTCAGTTAGACTAGGGCGCGGTGGCAGCTGGTCAAAGCCCTGACTAAGACGTGCCCCCGATATCCCAGGCAATGTTCTCTGCGGCCACGCGCTGCAAGGGTCCTCCCGAGTTTCCCGCTAATTGTCGGCCGGGGCAAGTAAGATGGGACAGTGGTCCCTAGTACAAGAGAAGGCGCTGGGCGGCGGAGGCCCGAAAGACGGCCTGCGCCGATACCTCCATTTGTCGGTTCCCCGCTCAGGTCCCTGAGTTACACCTTCTCTTCCTGGTGCAGTAGTGCATTGTCCGTGTATAATGCGCTTGCAGGAGAGTCACTAAAATATGTGCACCATATACTCATGTGTCGCCTTCCCGTCAGTCCACCGGAGTTCACCTTCTTCCTCATGGTTGCATGTTAAGGCAATTGTCCGTCTAATGCGCTGTGGGGAGTCACTAAATCATGCGCCGAGATATTCGTTGTGTTCGCTTCCCCGCCGGTCCCCGAGTTCTCTTTCTTCCGGTGTATGTAAGGCATTGTCCGGACGAATGCGTGTCGTGGAGGGGTCACTCAACATCGTGCACCCCGATATCCTGCATGTGTCCCTCTTTCCACATCAGGGTCCCCGAGTTCACCTTCTATCCTGCCATGGTTCATGCTCAAGGGCATGGTCCGTGAATACATGCCCGTGCGGGGAGTCAACTAAGATGCCTGCACCCGATATCCTGCAGTGTCCGTCCCACTCAGTCCCCGGAGTGCACCTTCGATCTTCCTGGTGACTGTAGTGCATTGCCGTGTATATGCGCTGTGTCGGGGAGTCACTGAGATGTGCACAACGATATCTGCATGTGTCGCTCCCCGCTCATGTCAACATCTATGTCCTGGTGCATGTAAGTGCAGTGTCCTGCAAATATTGAATCTTAAATCCCGCTCCAGTCCAAATCGTCGACAAGGCACGCCCCCTATTTGTGATCGCATGAAGACACGTGCAGCTGCAGCCAAAATAGCGTAGTATGTTTCAAGCCAGGTCTCAATTATATATACCAAAAATTATATTACAAACAAAAGTGTACAAATGCGCATAACAAGTAAATCCGACTCGCCGGTTCTACATAGGCGGAACATATCGACGACTTGCAGTCTGCGCTTCCTACACTTTTGTATTGAAGTTAATAACATTTATGGCAATGAAATGAAGTGACCTGCTTGAAAACATACTGAGGCTATTGGAGTCATAAACCTTTCGGACCACGCCAATGTGTAGTGGGATCGGAGGGCGCGAACGAAAACGTGGAGCGGGTTAGTGCAATAAGTGGTGCATTCCTTCATCAGAACATCGAGCTTCTGCTTGGGGAAACATGACCTGAAGGACTTTTTATCTTGATGCGAGGTAGAAACGAAATCGGTCAATCCCCACATACAAAGAGCAACGACGACATCACGAGCTCCGAGTTCCGAGTATTTTTACCGTTAAAGCTGGTCCAAACCGTGAATCCGCTAAAAAGTTCAACATCCGACAAAAGCGTATTGCGCGATCCTTTATAACCTGAGCACCGCATGTCCGTCCCTCGCTTCCCATCTCCATGATGGCACCGAGCCCTAGCCTACCATTCCGACACGGTCCGCCATAGCTATGAGTGCTATAGGTCGCATCAGGTGACGACAACTTGCAGCAACCCGCACGAACAGAAATTTGTGAGTGACACTGTTGGGGACAGGGGAGGACCCCATTACTGCCAGCAGATCCTGAACGCCTGCCTGAAGCGTCACACAGGCCGAGTTCACAATCCCCTAGACCCGCCCATTATGACGATTACCCGGGACAGGCCGAGCTGCCAAGAGAGAGGAAGTCGTCGATCGGCAGATGGGAGGCAGCTGCTAGGGACTATCGGCGCTTAGAGGCACTCAGCGCCGATGCGCCACAACAAATCGCCGAGTAGGCTGTGGCGCGCAAACCCGGGGCAATCAGAGAGCAAAATCAAGTGGGCTCATGCCGGAAATAGGAGTACATCGGTGAAAAACCATCCGCGCGTGAAGACTACCATCCTCCATGAGATGACGCCAGTCAGTGGTTTTCCACCATGACACCTACATGTGCAGCCTTTTTTGGTTTTATGGCAATATAGCGCTCCGAATCTACACCTAAATTCTTGACTGTTCTTTCAATGTAGTCTAAAGGACAATCGCATCTGGTCGTACACACCCCACTGAATTTACAGAGGAGCTCGCCGTGGCGAGTCACCACTCCTTTGACTAGAGATGAGCGAACACAAAATGCTCGGGTACTCGTTATTCGAGACGAACTTTTCCCGATGCTCGAGTGCTCGTCTCGAATACGAACCCATTGAAGTCAATGGGAGACTCGGTCATTTTCAAGGGGACCAAGGCTCTGCACAGGGAAGCTTGGCCAAACACACGGAACCCTCAAAAGGATGAACCACGGAAATGGACAGGAAACAGCAGGGGGCAGCATGCATGGATCCTCTGAGGCTGCTTAACGCAACCATTATGCCAAAATTATGGGCAACGCATGCCATGACGAGTGACAGAATGAAGATAGATAGCATCTAAAACATCCAATAATTGACCTCTGACACTATGGGGACGGCAATTGACGAGGCAGCGCAGCAGCTAGAGAGTGGCATGGCGAATACCCTAAGGACTCAGCTTCCAAACCACTGGGTGGCAGAGAGGAACCAAACGGATGTGAGCAAGAAGTGGCTCAAATATATCGGTACATATAAAAGTTTGGCCAGTGATTTTTGTGGATTACACAGCAGGTGGCGACAAAGTTAACATGGAAGCCATGAAAACAACCCAACATTCGCCGACACGCTCGTGTTGATAAGGGACCATTATGGAGGCAGTGAACTAGTAGTAGATTAAAGGTGCTGCAGTTAAAACTATGTTAGTTGATCTTGGCATGAGCTGGCGCTCCTTGCCAGGCGAGCTTTCGCACATCCAAGCCCCTGTCTCTAGGCATCTCCCCAACAGCACTTCTAAGAACCGTTGTATTAGATCAAGTTGTAGTAGCGTTTCTTATAAGTTAGGATATGGGGGTGAGGGGAATGTAAACGATGCCAGAAGCGCATGATGCGCATGGAGCTGTGGCGCTCCGCTGCCACGAGCTTTCGCAAATCCAAGCCCCTGTCTATGGCTACTCCCCAAACCACTTTTGATAAGATCAAGTGTAGTACGTTCTTATAAGTGTGGATATGGCGGTGAGGGGAATTGAAACAGATGCGCAAGAAGCGCTGAAATAATATCCCTAAATGTAAAAGTTTGCAAGTATATTTTGTGGATTACACAGCAGGGTGGCGACAAGTTAACAAACTTTGATGTGGAATCCATGAAAAACCCCAATTCTGCTACACACCCGTTTGATAAAGGGACGATGTATGAGGCAGCTATATGGACGACTTTTGGAGGTAGGAATGGAGACAACGTTGGAGGCTGCTATGGAGACAATTTAATTTGGATAGTGCTGTATGTGGCAGTCCCAAACATTTCAAACCAGAGGAGCAGGTAGGTGGCCCTCCAGTAAATGGGAAGATTGAGTGCCTGTATGTGGCAGTCCCAAAATTGTTCAAACCAGAGGAGCAGTAGGTGGCCCTCCAGTAAAATGGAATAATGAGTGCCTGTATGTGGCAGTCCCAAAAATTGTTCAACCAGGGAGCAGGTAGGTGCCCTGCCAGTAAATGGATAGATTGAGTGCCTGTATGTGGCATCCCAAAAAGTTTCAAAACCAGAGGGCAGGTAGGTGGCCCTCCAGTAAAATGGGATAGATTGGTGCCTGTATGGTGGCAGTCCCAAAAATGTTTCAAACCAGAGGGAGCAGGTAGGTGGCCCTCCAGTAAAATGGGATATATTGCGTGCTGTATGGTGGCAGTCCCAAAATGTTTCAAACCAGAGGAGCAGGTAGGTGGCCCCCAGTAAAATGGAATAGATTGAGTGCCTGTATGTGGCAGTCCAAAAATTGTTCAAACCAGAGGACAGGTAGGTGCCCTCCAGTAAAATGGGATAGATTGAGTGCCTGTATGTGGCAGTCCAAAAATGTTTACAAACCAGAGGACGCGGTAGGTGGGCCTCCAGTAAAATGGAAAGATTGAGTGCCTGTATGTGGCAGTCCCAAAAATTCTCTAACCAGAGGAGCAGGTAGGTGGCCCCCCGTAAAAAGGGAATAGATTGAGTGCCTGTATGTGGCAGTCCCAAAAATTGTTCAAACCAGAGACCGGGTGAGGTGCCCTCCAGAAAATGGAATAGATTGAGTGCCTGTATGTGCACTCACAAAAATTGTTTCAAACAGAGGGACGGTAGGTGGCCCTCCAGAAAAATTAAATTCATGAAGTATAGCAAAGAGCCAGTGGCGCCTGTCAAAAAATAGCCATATTCCTCTGCTTTACTGTTCAAAGAGGAGGAGAAGGAGGAAAATGAGGAGGAGGAGGAAGAGTGATCAATTATTCAGGTTGAGCTTCTTCCCTGGTGGAGATTGGAATTCTGAGAAATCCAAGCTTTATTCATTTTAATAAGCGTCAGCCTGTCAGCGCTGTCAGTCGACAGGCGTGTACGCTTATCGGTGATGATGCCCCACGCTGCACTGAAAACCCGCTCGACAAGAGCGCTAGCGGCAGGGCAGGCAGAACCTCCAAGGCGTCACGCCAGTCGTGCCCATGCCCGCTTTGAAACCCATAGTTGGGAGCTGTGTGATTCATTTAGACGTGTATGGTCACTCGTCCTCCCTCACCATCTTCTAGATCAGCCTACTCTGAACGGACAACACCAAGACTCAGTTGTGAGGGAAGGGCGGGGTAGGTGTGTGGAATTGGAGGATGGAGGGAGCTAGCGACTACGGCAATGCGTGCGGAGACTCAGTCTCTAGGCCGGTGACTTCTTCTGGTGCACGCGGACTTAAGAGCGACCGCGGCTGTGATAGAGTTAGTATTTACAAAGCTGCCTGCTCGACCACTCTCCTCGCTATTGTCCCGCAGAACTACGCACTCTGCCGCTAGCGCTGTCAGAAGGGAATACTGTTTCAGCTGTGCACCAGGCCTGCTGGTTATTCATGCTTCTCACACTCCTTTCTCTGCAGGGATGAGAGTGGCAAGATTTTGCTTGTACCGTGGGTCCAGGAGAGTGAACACCCAGTATATCGGTTGCTGGAATAATTCTTTGAACGCGAGGGTCACGGGATAGGCAGCCTAGCATTGAAATCTGCCATATGCGCCAGAGTACCAACGCGTAAGATTCATCCCCCTCACTGGCCTGACGTCCATTTCTCCTCCTCCAACTCCTCAACTCCCTCTTCTTCTGCCCATACACGCTGAACAGTGAAGGACTCAACAATGGTCCCTCTTGTTGTCTCGCCAACAGTCTCCTCCTCTTCTCTCATCCTCCTCCACCTCCACCTCCTCCGATATAGCCCGAGAAACCTCAGGGTCTTTGGCTATCAACAAGGGAATATTCTTCCCCGTCTCTTGTGACGAGCGCAAAGCTTCCGACTCATGCTGACCAGAGAGTTTTTCAACAGGCCAAGCCGGGATGGTGAGGCTGATGATGGCGGCATCGCCACTGACCATCTTGTGTTGACTCCTCAAAGTTACTCAGCACCCTGACAGATATCAGACATCCCGCGTCCCTCTCATTGTAGACTTGAGGAAGCTGATGACCTGACTACAGTTCTGGTGGAAGTGACATCTGGCAGTCTACAATCGCTCTGCGCTGTGGTAAACTCTGGATAACATGGTCAGTGTTGAATTCCACCTCGTGGGCACGTCGCACAACAGTCGGTGAGCGGGCAGTTGGAGGCGGCGCTGGCGCGCCCTGAGAGTGGCAGCATCTGGCTGGACTTCCTGAATGCGCACAGATGCGGTGCACCTTCGGAGCAAATCAGACAGATTGGGGTATGTCTTGAGGAAACGCTGCACTATCAGATTAACAATGGCCGACATGGCACATGTGTCAGTTCTGCCGAGTTGCAGAGCCGCCACCAGGTTACGGCCGTTGTCACACACAACCATTCCGCTTGAGGTTCAGCGTGCCAGCCACAGATCAGTCTGCGCCGTGATGCCCTGTAATAGCTCTTGGGCGGTGTGCTTTGTCGCCTAGGCTCAGCAGTTGAGCACCGCCTGCTGTCTCTTAGCGACGGCACTGCGCTGTGCCTAGAGCTACCGACTGATGCGCCGTGCCCACGGATGGTAGTCGGAGGAGGATGGAGGAGGGGTGGGAGGAGGAGAGGCATATAGGCCTGAAAACACTGGACCGAGGTAGGCCCCGCAATCCCCGTCGGCAGTATCTAGCCGCCCCAGGGTCAGTCTCGGTCCAGCCTCACCAAGTTAACCCAATGTGCACGTCAGCGGACATATAGGTGGCCCTGCCGGCAGCACTCTCCACGTGTCCGTGGTCAGGTGGACCTTGTCAGAAAACGGCGTTGGTCAGGCACGGATGATGTTGTCTGACACGTGCTGGGTGGCAGGCTGGGACGCGCACTCGGGAAAATCTCGTGCCGCGCTGGGTACCGATCTACCGAATGGCGGCCGCCGCCATGAGGTTGCGAAAGGCCTCGGTCTCTACTAGCCTATAGGGCAGCATCTCCAGGCTAAGCAATCTGGAGATGTGCACATTAAGGGCTTGGGCGTGCGGGTGGTTGCACTATATTTGCGTTTCCGCACCAGCGTCTGGGGTATGGAGAGCTGAACGCTGGTGGATGCTGTGGAGGATCGTGAGGCGACGATGGGGGTTTTGGCCAGGGTCCTGGCAGGGGGCTGATAGCAGCTGACACAGGGGAAGGAGCAGTGGTTGTGCACGGCCGAGGTGAACGGCTTGTTGCCACTGAGTGGGGGTCTTAGCATTCATATGCCTGCGCATATGGTGGTAGTTAAGCTAGTAGTGGTGGAACCCGCTGAGCCTGGTTTGGCAAATGTTGCACACCACAGTCCGTCGGTCATCCGTGTTTCCTTAAAGAACCTCCCACTTTGAAGATCTAGCCCTCGCCGCAAGAGCCCTCACACGGGAGCTTCACTAGTTGACAGTGGCGCTGATGCACCACTGCTTGCCCTGCTCTCTCCTCTGGCCCCACCACTGCCTCTTCCAACCTGTTCAGGTGCGAGGACTCTCCTCCGTCTCAGAAGCACTGTGTTCACCCGGCTCTCAACCAACTTGGGTCTGTCACTCTCATCCTCCGACCCTCAGTCTGCTCCCCCCCTCGTTCCTCCCTGACAACAACTTCCCCACTGTCTGACAACCGTGTCTCCTCATCGTCGGACACCTCTTTACACACTTCCACTACGCAAGAGGTCATCATCACCCACAGACTGTGACTGGTGGAAAACCTGGGCATCGGAAAATTGCTCACGCAACCGCGACAAGTGGTTTGTGACTGTGGGAAGGCTCCAGAAAACAGTTCCTCAGAGTATGCCGGTTCAAATGGCAAATTTCCTGGAGGGGGCAGACGGGGGGGAGGAGGCTGAGGGGCAGGAGCTGGAGGATGGGATTCGGATTGACATGGTGATGCGTGGAACTGACTGTGGTGGACAAATTGCTCGAAGAGTTGTCAGCAATCCACGACATCACCTGTTCGCACTGTTCTGCCTCAACATGCTCTACCACGAGTCCCAGTAACTTCAGACATGAACCAGCGTGTAGCTCTGCGGCGTTCCCCTGCTCCCTCATCAGCAGGTGGTGTCTCACCCCGCCCAGGACCACGCCTCTGACCCCTACAGTAGTTGACGCCCACGTCCCCGCCCTCGTCCTCTACCCCTAGCCCTGGGGTTAAACATTTTTAAATGAGAGTTATAACTTTTTTTTTTTTTTTTACTTTTTTTTTTTTTTTGTGTGTTTTTTTGTGTTTTTTTTGTTTTTTTGTGTTTTTGTTTTTTTTGAGTTTTAAACCACAATCCTATCCTATTGCTATGGCTATTTTCATGAGCCAAGTATCAAAGGGAAGCACACTACTATGCCAGATGAGATGACACTAGTTATTCCTAATAGAAATCCAACCCCTACGAATTTTGCCACTCAGCCTTTGTATGGATAGTGGCGCCACTAAGGCAGAACACAGCGGTCGCAAGTCACCTACAAATGCTCAGAATTGGCAATACATGCACTGCAGAAAACTACAGCCACCAGCAGATCACCAGAAATCAAATATATAGAACGCTACTGTAGCTTCAAGAAGATATTTGTATTCTCCTATGGCTATTTTCTAGCCAAGTATCAAAGGAGCACCTACTATGCCAGATGAGATGACATGAGTTATTGCCTAATAGAAATCCCAACCCCTACTGAATTTCCCCCACTTCAGCCTTTGCCATGGATTGTGCGCCCTAAGCGCAGAACACAGCGGTCGCAAGTCTCACTACAAATTGCTCAGAATTGGCAAGTACATGCACTGCAGAAACTACAGCCACAGCAGATCACCAAAAATCAAATATATACGGCTACTGTAGGCTTCAGGAAGCTATTGTATTCTCCTATGGCTATTTTCAGCAAGTATCAAAGGAGCACACTACTATGCCAGATGAGATGACACTGAGTTATTGCCTAATAGAAATCCAACCCCTACTGAATTTCCCACTTCAGCCTTTGCTATGGATATGTGCGCCACTAAGTGCAGAACAGCGGTCACGAAGTCTCACTACAAATTGTCTCAGAATTGGCAAGTACATGCACGCAGAAACTACAGCCACCAGCAGATCAACCAGAAATCAAATATATAGAACGCTACGTAGGCTTCAAGAAGCTATTTGTATTCCTATGGCGTTTTCTAGCCAAGTATCAAAGGAGCACAACTATGCCGATAGAGAGACACTGAGTTATTGCCTAATAGAAATCCACCCTACTGAATTTTGCCACTCAGCCTTTGATATGGGATATGTGCGCCACTAGCGCAGAACACAGCGGTCGCAAGTCTCACTACAAATGCTCGCAGAATGGCAAGTACATGCACGCAGAACTACCGCCACCAGCAGATCACAGAAATCAAATATATAGAACGTCTCTGAGGCTTCAAGAAGCTATTGTATTTTCCATGCTATTTTCTGCCAGTATCAAAGGAAGCACACTACTATGCCATGAGATGACCACTGAGTTATTGCCTAATGAAATCCAACCCTACTGAATTTTCCCCCTTCGTCTTGCTATGGATATGTGTTGCCACTAAGAGCTAAACACACGGTAGCAATCCCCGCTGCAATTCTCACAAAATGTAAAAGATGCAAATTATAAAATAAAAAAAGTAGACTTTTGAGCCCCTAAGAAGGGCTGTTGGGTTCTTTGAGAATCACTCCTGCCTAACAGTAAGCTAATAAACACCCTAACGCTTTCCCTGACCAGCACAGCTCTCTCCCTAGCGCATGCCAGAGACAGAATGACGAGCAGCGCGGCAGCGGAGTCTATCCCAGGGTCACATGATCTGGCCAGCCAACCCACTGCTATCGACGGTAAGGGTACCACGTCATGCTGGGTGGAGTGCAGAGTCTCCTGGCTTGTTGATTGGCTCTGTTTCTGGCCGCCAAAAGCAAAACGGCGGGAGCTGCCATTTTCTCGAGCGGGAACAAAGTATCGTCCGAGCAACCGAGCAGTTCGAGTACCCTAATGCTCGACCGAGCATCAAGCTCGGAGAGCATGTTCGCTCATCTTCTACTTTTGACCCATTGTGTTCACATGCCGCAGATGAATCACAACGAAAAGTTCCCTGTGGTCCATTAATTAACCAACGTGGCCGGAGGAGGGGGGTCTCTGTAGTGGTTCTTCACCAATCGGTTCTGAGGCTTCTCCCTTTTTGAAAAATAATAAGTGGGTATAGGTCCAACAGTTCCCTTAGATGAGGGATGTCCAAGTGGTGCATCAGAATATTCCGGATTTCCCTATGAACTTCATATAAATTATCCGCGTTACTGGGTCATCACTTTCATGTCATTGCCGGGGTACCAATAAGACCTACGTCACGACACAAACATCCCAAATGATCTCTGAGGATACTATCCGGATAGCCACTTTTGAGTGAATCTTTCACGTAAATCATCATGTGGGTGTTTAAAGCTGACCTTTATAGAGCACTATGCGTACCCCAGATGTTGCCCTTTGGGATACCCATTTCAGTGCTTTAGGTTGCGCACTGGCCCAATGGCGAAGGCTGTTTGTCACAGTCCTTTTTTTTCTAAAGACCTTTGTGTTGAGCTACCAATTAGTGTATTCTGGATCAGGACATCTAAAAACATAGGAAGGTCAACTCAACTGTAAGTGAAACCGTATGGTTCAGGTTCATTATCATGCATATAATAAAAAATGTTCCAAAGAGGACTCATCCTCATAGGATGAAGATGTCCTCAAGGAAGTTGAAACAAAGGCTGAAGATATCTTGCCAGATGTCCACAGGTAAATGGTCTCCCACCAACCCAGGAGCAAATTGAGGGAGGACAGGGGCTCCCCATAGTTGTGCCCCTGACCTGGTGGTAAAATGGACCATCAATGGACCATGAACTCAAGCAGTAGTTCAAATTAAACATTTCTTCTGTGCTTGGTCAAGACAAGAGTCAAAGGGGGTCATTTACTAAGGGCCCGATTCGCGTTTTTCCGACGTGTTAAAGAAATATTTCTGATTTGCGGCGATTTCCCCTGAATTGCCCCGAGATTTTGGCGCACGCGATCGGATTTTTGCGCATCGGTGCAGGCATGCACGCGACGGAAATCGAGGGGCGTGGCCGAACGAAAACCCGACGGATTCGGAAAAACCGCCGCATTTAAAAAAAAAAATGTGTCGCGAAAATTGCACTCACCTTCATTAGGAATAGGCCGGTGAACTCCAGTGCGTTCCGATGCTTTTCAGCGCAGCAGCGCCACCTGGTGGGCGGCGGAGGAACTGCCTTAGTGAATCCCGGCCGGACCCGAATCCACCGCAGAGAAGGCGCAGCTGGATCGCGAATGGACCGGGTAAGTAAATCTGCCCCAATGGGGCAGATTTATCAAACTGTCTGAAAGTCAGAATATTTCTAGTTGCCCATGGCAACCAATCACAGCTCAGCTTTCATTTTACCAGTGCTCATGAATATTTTAAAGGGGAGCTGTGATTGGTTACCATGGGCAACTCGAAATATTCTGACTTTCAGACCGCTTGATAAATCTGCCCCAGTATCTTTAGCGACCACTTATTTAATTGGAAGATCAAGTTCTTTACCAGAATGTTTTGTATGAAAGTCGACAAAAGGTTCAAAGACTAAAAACCTCTTCTTCATGTCTCTCCATAGGAAGAAGGATGTGTCCTGGAGAAGGCTTAGCTCAGATGGAACTCTTCCTATTCCTGACGACTCTCCTCCAGAAGTTTACCCTGACCCCAGAGGTGCCGAGAGAGAAATTAGATCTAAGTCCTGAGTTTAGCAGCACCGGGAACCCTACCACCCAGTTACAAAATGTCTGTAGTTCCTCGGGACTAAATTTTTTACTCCGTTATGAGATAGTTAGAAGGAAAAATCTATAGGAAAGCTCAAAATGGGCAGTAGGTTCAATGGGGGTCATTATTAAGGGCCGATTCAGTTTCCCGGCGTGTTACCCGATATTTCCGATTTGCGACGATTTCCCCTGAATTGCCCCGGATTTGGCGCACGCGATGATTGTGCGCTGGCATGCGCGCGACGGAAATCGGGGGGCGTGGCCGAACGAAACCCGACGTATTCGGAAAAACCGCCGCATTTAAAAAAGGGAATGTGTCGCTTGGGACGCTCTTACCTTCACTTGGTCCGGCTCGGTGATTTCAGGCATCGGATGCTTTCAGCGCAGCAGCGGACCCGAATCCAGCGCAGAGAACACGCCGCTGGATCGCGAATGGACCGGGTAAGTAAATCTGCCCCACTTTCTCTCTCTTTTATTTCCCACCATCCTCCATTATTTACACCGATGTTATGACGCTCTCACTCTCATTCTTATGAAGCGCGGAGGGTTCTGTTATTGTGCGGCTAATACATTGGCGACATCTAAAACTGACTTTTATTATCTCATTAGCTTGGTTTATGGATAAAATGGGGCAGATTTACTTACCCGGTCCATTCGCGATCCAGCGGCGCGTTCTCTGCAGTGGATTCGGGTCCGGCCGGGATTCACTGAGGTAGTTCCTCCGACGTCCACCAGGTGACGCTGCTGCGCTGAAGAGCATCGGAACGCACTCAAGTTCACCGGCCTATTCCTAGTGAAGGTAAGTGCAAGCTGGGCAACACTTTTTTTTTTTTAAATGCAACGTTTTTTCCGAATCCGTCGGGTTTTCGTGCGGCCACGCCCCCCGATTTCCAACGCGTGCATGCCAGCGCTGATGCGCCACAATCCGATCGCATGCGGCAAAATCCTGGGGCTATACAGGGAAAATCCGCGCAAATCGGAAATATTCGGGTAACACGTCGGGAAAACGCGAATCGGGCCCTTAGTAAATGACCCCCATAGTGATTTATTTGGGTCACCATTGTGTATTTTTCTGCAAAAATAGCTTGGCGCCCCATGTGGATGTAACGTTCCCTTTCCTGCATATTTTGGTGAATATATTGGTGTGGGGTCTGTATGATCTCCTTACATCTTGCTGTTTTAGGAAAGTATATTTTCTTTATATAAGTATTCTGCATTTGTACATATGTTAGAGGAAATTTTTAAATATTCAATATTCAAATATGTTGAATTTTCATGCAATTTTTGCATTTTATTGCTGTTTGCTGCAAAGTTGCATGAAGATGGTCGTGTGTATGAATTTAAAAGTTATTCTTGATTACATGGTGATTTCTGGAAAAATGTGATTTTTACAGAATAGGAGCTTTTTATTTTGTGTGTGATATATTTTTAAACACATTTGTGGATGGCAACCAAATATGCCACGGTTTTTGTTTTAGCATTTTTAGGAGTGTAAATTCTTGATGTTGTGTATTGTGGTATATATAAATCTGCTCACTTTGTGTTATTATTTTGAAATCCCTATTTGTGCGTAAACCTCCACTTCGATGTGAGTTTTATGTAAAAACGTACATTATCGAGGCATTTTCAGTGCACTTTTTGTTTAATGATTTGTGTTTGTCACAAAGTTACATGAGGGTTGTCAAATGTTAATTGCCAAATGCATCGCCTGGTTGTCTGCTTTCAAAATGATATAGGTTTTACGGTTGCCTTTACTTTTTAATCTGTTTTATTGATATAGTTTGCAGGTTGTGACTGTCTAAAAATTTGTAGCTGAATAGCAGATATTTAGTTATTTCAGTTTTAGTGATATTGGCGCAGATTTACTTACCAGGTCCATTCGCGATCCAGCGGCGCGTTCTCTGCGGTGGATTCGGATCCGGCCGGGATTCTCTAAGGTAGTTCCTCCGACGTCCACCAGGTGGCGCTGCTGCGCTGAAGTTCCCTGAGGCCCGCCGGAATGCACTGAAGTTCACCGGCCTATTCCAGATGAAGGTAAGCACGAGTCCCGCAACACTTTTTTTTTTTTTAAATGTGGCGGTTTTTCCGAATCCATCGGGTTTTCATTCAGCCACGCCCCACGATTTCCGTCGCGTGCATGCCAGCACCAATGCGCCACAATCCGATCGTGTGCGCCAAACCCCGTGGCAATTCAGGGAAAATCGGCGCAAATCGGAAATATTCGGGTAACGCGTCGGGAAAACGCGAATCGGGCCCTTAGTAAATGACCCCCATTATGTTGATTTATTTATGTGAACATATCAATATGAGACATTTGTGAACTCTACACATGTCCATCAAAGTCAAATTTTAAGTATTTTTTATAAAATGTTTCAGTTTGAATCAAAATTGCATGAAGGTGCCTGTGTCTATAAACTCTTTAACGCAATTTTGGAAATGGGGTAAGTGTCTGCTTTCAGAAAATATCTGGTTTGTTGGGGTTTTCTTTAATTCTTTTTGCTGTAATTTGGATTTTTGTTTCTAAACGTCAAAATTGTAAAAGTTGCTCTGGCCAATAACGTGACAAAATATACAGAAATGCCTGGCAGTGAAAGGGTTAATATCCCTTGGTTGAATTCCCGGGTGCATCTTTCATATCCATCTTCTATCATAATAATTATAATTAATACTTCTTTATTTATATAGTGCACACAGATTACGCAGCGCTGTGCAGAGAACTTGCCAGATCAGTCCCTGTCCCCAATGGGGCTCACAATCTAATCAACCTACCAGTATGTTTTTGGAGTGTGGGAGGAAACCGGAGGACACAGAGGAAACCCACGCAAACACTCTTTGCAGATATTGACCAGCGCTGCAAGGCTGTAGAGCTAACCACTGATCCACCGTGCTACAAGGCTGTAGAGCTAACCACTGATCCACCGTGCTACCCATCAATCTCCCTATCATCTATCTATATCCTATAAAATTCTCCCATATTACAGCTTGTTTTACCCTACTAAAGGAGCCTCTTACTGACTGTGACTGGTCATAAAATAGTTTTATTTTGGGGCCTCACTTTTAGTTGTGCCCATGTCCCCACGTTGTCTAGAACCGGCCCTGGGCAGGACGGTCCGTCTGTAAGTCGGGTGTCCTTAAGTAGGGGACCGTCTGTAATCTATATTACGTTGTCTCCTTACGAGTTGTATGATCAGGGTCAGTGCATTATACTCTATACCTGCACACATCATCCCATCCAGTGGTTGGTTATAACCTGGAGATTCAGGTCTGTGTCGCTGGGATATCGTTCTGCTTTATATATTTCGTAATGATTGGTCGGTTATTTTGCAGAAATAACGCTATCACTCTAACACTGCGGCGTTTGATCAAGCACTAGGAGCTGCTTACTTTGGTAAGCAGCTCCTAGTGCCGAAAATTTAGGTGACAGGTCCTCTTTAAGGAAGTTAGAGAAGACGGGCGTGGAAGCCAGAAGAGGAGCCGCGCGGACATCGGAGGAGCAGCGCTGCACGTCGGGGCCACCGGAGGGGGAGTATATAAGTTTATTATTTTTAAAATATTTTTTAAGTATATGTATGTGTATTGACTCGTGTATAAGCCGAGGGGATGTTTTTCAGCACATTTTTTTGTGCTGAAAAACTCGGCTTATACACGAGTATATACGGTATTTATCCGCAAAATAGTAAATTCTGAAAATACGGAAAATTGATATTCGATTTGTAGGCCGCGTGACATCAAAGTAAATTATCCAGACATTTCAAAAATTATGAAAATGTAAAGTAGACAAATGGGAAATGCAATTCAGCAACTTATTTAGGTGGTAAAACTGTCCGCCTGAAAATGCAATGATTTTGAATTTCGAAAATGGCAAATTTTTCAAAAAATTCATCATTTTTTTCTTTTTTTTTGTAAATAAACGGAAAACTTATCAGCCAAAATTTACCACTAAAATGAAGTACAACATGTGGGGAGAAAACTTTCTCAGAATCGCTTTGATAAGTAACAGTGTTCAAAAGTTATAACCATATAAAGAGACGCAAGTCAGAATCCAAAAAATGGGGCTGTGTTGGGTTCCTTGTTGGTAGGTTAATTTCTTTTATTATTTCAAATAAAAATGTTTGAAAAACATTTTTAGAATTTTTTTGTCATTATTTATCGACATTTGCCACAGTTAATTTGCTGCATTCGGAGAGAACCAATCGCACCCCATGTACCCTATTATATGGGATCAATTCAGTACAACCAGATGAACTGTTGTACTATAAGGTACCAGGACTCCGAACTTCATTCCTAAATCAATTGAACTGTTCACGAAATCGATCAATACCAAAAGGAAAAAAATCCCAATGCCAGCCTCACCCCTCCCCACAACCCACCCAAGTAATATGTTCTTCTTTTGTGTTTCTTTCGTTGTGTGATGATTTAATAGTTTTGGTGCCGTAATGTTTGATATGTTTATCTTGCTTCCCCTCCCCCTGCTCTCTTCCTCATTGGCTGCCACAGTTTGTAAAGAGATATTAGACCATTCAGAGATCCTCACTCAGCTTTTGGAGGGAGTTTGAGGCACTGAAAATAAAGGTACAAATAATATTGCACGTCCCACTTTTCGGTTTATTATTTTTTACATGTGTTTAAATGTCCAAACAATTTCGTTCCACTTCACAATTGGGTCCCACTTGTTGATGATTCTTCACCAAAAAACTACAATTTTTATATTTGAAACCTGAAATGTGGCAAATGGTAGAAAAGTTGAAGGGGTCCAAACACTTTCACAAGGCGCTGTATATATGAAATTGATCAAACATCTACAGCACCATAAATCCACATTGTTCAGTAGGGTGCATGACATATGGTCTTGACACACCAGACAAATATTCCAAAAAAGATGAGGCTGCACTGCAGAATTTAAGTGGCAAAAATGGCTGGGAACTTTATTTAACCCAAAGGGAATATAAAGCACCCACCCCTGAAATTTGCAGCCTCATCTTTTTTGGAATATACAGAGCATGTATATATATATAATATATAAATATCTCCCTGCCTGTCTCTCTGCCCGTCTCTCACTCTCTCTGCCCGTCTCTCACTCTCTGCTCGTCTCTCACTCACCCTGCCTGTCTCACTCACTATCCCTGGCCGTCTTGCTGTCACTTACTCTCCCTGTCTGTCTCTCTGTGTGTCACTCCCTCTCCCTGACTGTCTCTCTGTCATTCACTCTCCCTGCCTGTCTTTCTGTCATTCACTCTCCCTGACTGTCTCTATTACTCACTCTCTCTGACTGTCTCTCTGTCATTCACTCTCCCTGCCTGTCTCTCTGTCACTCACGCTCCCTGACTGTCTCTCTGTCACTCACTCTTCCTGACTGTCTCTGTCATTCACTCTCCCTGACTGTCTCTGTCACTCACTCTCCCTGACTGTCTCTCTGTCATTCACTTTTCCTGACTGTCTCTTTTTCAATCACTCTCTCTGCCCATCTCTGTCTCTCTGCTGTATCTCACTCTTTGCCCATCTCTCTCTCCCGGCCTGTCTCTCTGTCTCTTTCCATCTTTCTCATAGTACAACAGTGATCTATGCCCATATTGTGAATATACGTTGTGCAGAAATATTACAAATAGAGTAATGAATGCAGCCCTTTCCTTGGCACTCTGGAACACCACGCCTGCCCCAACATTACATAATAAAACTATCCAGACCGGCAGCTGCATCTTCATTGGATCACCTACACGTCATCATGACATCAGTTCTGTGCCAGCGCCATCCTTGTTAAGGGAAAAAGGGCAACCCTTGTCCAAAATAAATCTATTATATATAAAAAACACTACAACCCAGCTCCTTTAGGACTTAGAAAAAAAAAAAACAGTGCACCATCCGACATACCACGACTGGCCGTACTAATGTAACTGTACCCCAAACTTTCCACCCGGCAAGCGGACAAAAAACACGGACTCGAACATTGGGATAAAAAATGGGGGGTCGGCCACAGCTTTAATCTTTAAACAAAATAACAGTTGGTCCAAATGGGGAACCCGAGACCCTCCTTTTACCACCTCGCATGTCAAGCCCCGCCTCCGCGGGGTCATGTCCTCGTTGATTCGTCAGGTGATTTGATCTCTCTCCCGAGAGGGTCAAGGATTCCGCCATAAGCCGAGCTGTGACTTCCAATACATAATTAACAATGAAAGAAATAAAACAAATTTTGACAAAACACTTGCAAAACCAAAAACATAAACAAAAGCAAACGAATAAGGGAGGGCGGGCTCTTTCCTGGAGCCGTCCTGAAAGAGAACGGGATGCTCCGCGCCCGGGAATAGATATCCCGGACCTGCACCCCCGTGTGGCCAGCGGAAGAGCTGGCCCAAGAGCTGCCGGGTGGGAGGGATCGCGGGATTGCTCCAAGCAATAGAGCACGGCCAGTCCTGCAACCCCCGGGCTTAAGCAGCACTTACAACTGCTACACATAACAAGAAGGGCAGGCAAGGAGAGACCGAATAGCGCTCATAGGGTGGTTTTGTTATGTATTATATGATGCTATTAGAAATATACGATTGGAGGATTACTGAATCCGGTTGTGCTGGATTAGGCAAAACGCTATTTTTCGCTTGTTGGGGTCTGGTGAGGGTATCTTAGGTGCTGCCTGTAGTCGATTCACTAAGGTCGTGCTCCCGATGTCCACTAGGTGTTGCTGCTGCGCTGAAGTCTGCCGGAATTCACTTCCTCCGTCTCGGTCTATGTGAGAGCTATTTTTGTGACACAATTTTTTTTTAAACTCCACGTTTTTTCCGAATCCATTGGGTTTTTCCGACAGACACTCCCCCGATTTCTGTCACGTGAAAGCCGGTGCCGATGCGCCGCAATCCAATCACGTGTGCCAAAATCCTGGGGGTATTTGGCGCAATCAGAAAAATTCGTGAAAAACACGATTCGGACCCTTAGTAGTAAATGTGCCCCACTGTCTAAAATGCCTTGCACCTCAGTTATCAAGGCTTTTAGACCATTTTTTGGCAGCTTTCCGACTTTTCCGAATAAGGACGTGGCCTTTGGGGAAATGAGCGTGGTCTCTTGAGAAAGGGCGTGGCTTATGGAAAACCATCCATGTGCCCAACTAAAAGTAGGTCTAAAGTAGGAACCGACAGTCTTATCCATAGATTGCTGCCACTGGAGAAAATAAACAAAAAAATTAAGAAAAAAATTGATTTGAAAATTACTTTTTACAGAGTGCCATTATTGAAAGGTAGTGACTAGAGATGAGCGAGCAGTAAAATGCTCGGGTTCTCGTTATTCGAGATGAACTTTTTCGGATGCTCGAGTGCTCGTCTCGAATAACGAGCCCCATTGAAGTCAATGGGAGACCCGAGCATTTTTTTTGCTAAAACAGAACAGTAAAAGAACACAGTGCTTAATAAAATATTCCAGATGTTTCCTGATGTTTTGCTTGTAAGAACACATTGAAATAACACTATTCCTCACTTTGCAGATGTGCACACGTATCTCCGAACCTATCAGAAGACACGTACGAACACCTGCAATGTGAAGAATAGAATTAAAACATTAATAACAGTGAATACAGGAGCATGTAAGTGCAGAACACATTGAACGAACAATATTCTTCACATTCCAGATGTTCCGAACATCTCCGAACCTATCGGGAGACACGCGCGCACACCTGCAAAGTGAAGAATAGTGTTATTTCAATGTGTTCTTACAAGCAAAACATCAGGAAACATCTGGAATATTTTATTAAACAAAAACACTGTTCTTCACTTAATTTAATGCTCGATCACGAGCAGGGGAAATAGTCGTCCGAGTAACGAGCCGGTCCGAGTATGCTAATACTCCACCGAGCAGTATACTCGCTCATCTCTAGTGGTGACATCAGGTGCGATTTTGCGTGACGTCCTCTGAAATAATGAAAAGAGAGAAAACAATGAGCTATTATAGTATCACTGGCGGAATTCTGTTCTCTCCTCTAATTTTCTTCTGCTCCTGTTACTATATTTGAAGCAGCTTATCTCCATTTTATGCAGAACTTGTGATATGTGCCATGTTTTCCTTCTGTACTCTGCCCTTTGCCTTCTTCTGCTATTGTGTGTAGTCATTATCGGAGCCTCGTGTCTGGGCGTGGTCACATTCTGTATTGTAGGAATTTACTTCCGAGCAGAAGTCACTTCAGAATCAGCAGCCAAGTTCCTGGATGATGGATCTCAGCGCAGGTCTTCTCCTGGGACTCGTTATTCTGACTTTTTTATGGCGCAAGGTGTTGCGTAGCAATGACTTCCCTCCAGGACCGGTACCGATGCCGGTGTTTGGTAACCTACTGCAGATGGACTTCACAAATCCTCTGACGGGTCTGAGAAAAGTGAGTAAAGGATCAGAAGGAACAGGTTCTATTGTGTTATTCTATAACTCATTATTTATATAAACAATGGAGTCTTCTTATCAGTAGTGCAAACGGTTCCTCCTGAACTACTGCCGGACTATTACTGGACTATTACTGGACTATTACTGGAATACTACTGGACTATTACTGGACTATTACTGGACTACTACTGGACTACTGCTGGACTATTACTGGACTATTACTGAACTACTGCTGGACTATTACTGAACTTCTACTGGACTATTACTAGACTACTACTGGACTATTACTGAACTATCACTGAATTACTGCTGGACTATTACTGAACCTCTACTGGACTATTACTGAACTACTACTGGACTATTAATGGACTACTGCTTGACTATTACTGGACTATTACTGGACTACTACTAGACTATTACTGAACTACTATTGGGCTCTTAATGGACTACTGCTGGACTATTACTGGACTACTGCTTGACTTTTACTGGACTACTGCTTGACTTTTACTGGACTATTACTCGACTATTACTGAACCTCTACTGGATTATTACTGAACTACAGCTGAACTATTACTGAACTACAGCTGAACTATTACTGGACTATTACTGAACTACTGCTGGACTATTACTGAACTTCTACTGGACTATTATGAACTACTGCTAGACTATTACTGAACTACTGCTGGACTATATAAAAATATAATGTGAACAGAAGCTCACACCACCTACTAGGTACCACCTGGTGTAGTTTTGTGTAACAAATGTTTGTACATTATAAGAAAATACACCACACTGCCGGCACCCGCTCCATTAGTGGCATTGAGGTGGGGAAGCCACAAAAATAATCACTTTTTCTTTGCAGCCTTAAGAAATTGTGATTATTTCACTGCTTGTTAGCAAGAAACTGGTGTAGAATCACTGATACATGTCCCACGCTGATCCTAATGCGCATTTACATATATACATGCACTTACATCTCCTGCACGCAGCATGGGCTATCCCTTCTTGTCCCTTCTTGTCCGTTCCAGGATAGCAACAGAGGAGTTTAAGGGTTTTCCTGGGAAACAAGTCCACAGGATAGATCCTAACTTGCTGATTGCCGGTTCTTGAGATGAATGGAGCAGGCCACTGCACATGTCTGTCTGCTCCATTCACCTCTATGGACAAGCGTTGCACCGTCTGCCTAACTTGTTTCCTGGGAAAAACCCTTTTAACTACTACTGGGCTACTACCAAATAACTGCTGGACTCTTAACCACTTAACCACTGCTGGATTACTACTAAGCTATTTTTGGATATTACTGGACTACGATTGGACTGCTACTAGACTATGCACTCTCATCGTTCACTAACGTTGTATGTGGATCTCTTGTGAGGAGGAATCCCCAGCCGTGTTGTGAGCGATACATGAATAGCGGCCGTTGTTGTCTATGGTCAGAGTCTTCCCTGTCTCATTGTGTAATATAGATCCATCCTTCCTCCAGGTGTAGTGAGTTACATCAGGACGGCTGCTCCGGAAATCACACACCAACTCATGGTCATTCCTCACAGTGATGTTCACCCCATCCGCTGCATCTACAGGAGGAAGAAACATTGTACTCAGCAATCTCAGACATACATTACCTACTTCCCAATGATCTGTCCTTCACAACGTGGTAGGAAGTTTAGTATTCTTACTATTATTAATGCTTAAAACTTCCAAGGAGGACTGAAAAATTATCCGGGCAAAAAGTGGACTCACCGCATTTTGGTTCTAATGTTGGGCCATTGATCAGCCTATTTTTTAAACCTTCCAAGGGCATTTAGGGGGTTTAAAGGGATTCTGGAAAATCCCCTTTAATATTATGCCTGATTTGCCTGATGTGTGTTCTAAGCATTCTATATTAGGAGAATTAGTGGCTCCTGGTTGTATACTTACAGATGACAGGGATGTGTATGGGGGCGGAATCTCCTCTCCCCACAGTATTTCGGGCAGCACAGGAATAGGGCTCCATGTCCCTGGTCACACTCCTCACTGTCATCTCCCGTCCTCTGTCTGGTAATCTGGTTTCCCCTTTGTACCATTCATACTCAGATACATCAGGCCTCGAGACGCTGTTACATTGTAACGTCACGTCACTTCCTTCCAGGAATTCATCCATCCCGATCACTGTGATGGTCACATTTTTAGGTGCATCTGTGAAAGAAAATAAGAAGAATATAGTGATTCATTCCTGCTGAATTTTTGCTTTTCATGGCCTTTTTTCAGGGTCATTTGGATGTTTTTGGTTGTTATTTTGATTTAAAGGAAATCTAACATTTGTTTTTATGTATTATGAACCAAACATACCTTGAGAATTCTGTAGCTACACTGATGCAGAAACATATCTTGTTTTATCCCTGATCCGAGTGGTTTTGCTAAAAAAAATAATTATAAAAATCAGAACCTTGGGAAAGTTGGATTGCATGCAGGCTGCCGCACATAAACACATAACATGGAGCTTCCTGAACTGTCCAGACAGGACTAATCAACCTGAGCTGGATGACTCATACACAGCAGCTGGGGGAGGGTGGAGCGATTGATTACTTCTGCCTGTCAGGAACAACACAGTGATTATGTTTTCTCGGCTTATGCTGGGCAGTACAAGGCTTGAGAAGTGCATAATTAGGGCAAGAGGCGAGCACTAGGGCAGCCACAGCAGTAACAGAGCCTCATTATCATAATTTTATAATTGTTATTTTCAGCAAAACCACTTAATTCAGGGAATGTGTCTATGTTCGGCAGCCTTCATGCAATCCAACTTTCCCAAGGTTCTGAATTTTATAATTATTTTTTTAGCAAAACCCCTGGGATCAGGGATTAGACAAGATATGTTTCTGCATCAGTGTAGCTACAGCATTCTCAAGGTTTGTTTGGTTCATAATGCATAAAATTAAATGGTAGATTTCCTTTAAAAAGAGAAAAACAGTATCAATATCATAGTTTATACAGTTGAAAAAAGACACATCGAGTTCAACCAAGGAAGGGAAGGGATTGGATTGGATGAGGAAGAGATTTATGGGAAACAATTCTATATAACATAACCATCAATGTTATTTAGGTGTAAAAAGGCATCTAGACCCTTCTTGAGGCTCTCTGCTGTCCGTGCTGTGACCAGCGCCTGAGGCAGGCTGACACGGGCAACTGGGTATCGGCAACAGGAGCAGCAGACCTGCTGACTTAAGGTGTGATGACTTGTTACGTGCACAGGAGGCACAGGAACCCACAAAATCTCAAATGTCTTTGGCCAGATCTGGCCATCAGTAGTAACAAGAGAGGGGAACAGATCTCTGTACCCCAGCCACATGAGAGCAATGTCCCCAAGTTAGTATCCTCTTCCGAAGAGCAGGTTGGACATATTGCCAGGAGGGAGCTGCCATAGGTCCACAGGAGCCAAAACAACCAGCCGTTCGAGAGGAACGATATGACGAGGAGCTGATTCTTCCCCAACAACATCAGAGGCACGAGAGAGGGCATCAGTTTTGACGTTCTTCTCGGCTGGACGGAAGTGAATCAGGAAGTTGAATTGCGAGAAAAAGAAAGACCAGCGAGCCTTACAAGGATTGAGATGCTGAGCAGTCTGAAGATACAGGAGATTCTTGTGGTCAGTGTAGATATAGACCGGATGATGAGCTCCTTCTAGAATATAGCGCCATTCCTCCAAACCAAGCTTTATGGACAAAAGTTCCCGATCACCAATGGAAAAATTCCTCTCCACAGCTGAGAAGGTCTTTGAGAAGAAGCCGCAGGTGAGTATTCGACCTTTGGGCCCTTTCTGGGTGAGAACGGCCACAGCACAGCTGCTGGAGGCCATAGTTTCGGATTGGCGTTCTTCTTAGGTGGTGCCACAAGAGGGGATACAAGAAAGGAGAAATGTGGAATAAATTGCCGTTAATAATTGGCGAAGCCCAGAAATCTCTGTATGGCACGTAGTCCGACTTGGCGAGGCCACAACTTGGCAGGATCCATCTGTAGTCCTTTGTCAGAAATTATGTATCCCAGGAACGGAAGGCTACACTGAGGAAATTGCCATTTCTCGAGCTTGGCATATAAGCGATTGGCCCTTATGCACCTGAGAACTTGCCGGACGTGGATCAGATGAGACTGTAGGTAAGGAGAAAACACCAGAATTTTCTCCAAGTAAACAACGACACAAATGTAGAGCAAGTCTCTGAAGATATCGTTGACAAATTCTTGGAACACCGCTGGGTGATTGCAGAGTCCAAAGGGCATTACCAAATACTCAAAATGCCCATCTCGAGTATTGAATGCCGTTTTCCACTCATTGCCTTCACGGATGCGGATAAGGTTATATGGCCCCCGCAGATCCAGCTTGGTGAAAACCTTGGCACCCCGAAGGAGATCAAAAAGCTCAGTGATGAGAGGCAAAGGGTAGCGGTTTTTCACCGTGACTTTATTGAGACAGCGGTAATCGATGCACTGACGGAGGGAACCATCCTTCTTGGCCACAAAGAAGAATCCAGCACCAGAAGGGGAAGACAACTTGCGGATGAATCCATTCTGCAAATTCTCCTTGATGTAGGCTGACATAGCTGCGGTCTCAGGCACAGATAACGGGTATAACCGACCCGCTGCTGGAGGAGATGTACCCAGCAGCAGGTCTATGGAACAGTCATGGGAGTGTCCACAGAAGACATTACGGACACCGGGTTAAGAGCCATGAGACAGTGAGAATGGCACTCCGAACCTCAAAGGATTTCCCCAGTCTGCCAGTAGAGCACCAAAGCACACTGCTGCAACCCTGAGAGCCCCAATAGCAGTGAGGACGTAGATTGGGGGAGCACAAATGAAGCAAGATGGCAAGATGAAGCGCTAAACTGTGCGCGAAACGAGTCGTCCCTGAACGAAGCAACGCATCCATTTGCTTAACCCTCCCCTGTTGTGTACGCCATGTTTTAACCCCTTAACGACTTGGCCTTTTTTAGTTTTTTCACTTCCATTTTCCACACCCCACCTTCAAAAATCTATAACTTTTTTATTTTTCCCCATAAAGAGCTCTGTGATGGCTTATTTTCTGCATAACAAATTGCACTTCGTAGTGACGGTATTTAATATTCCATGGCGCGTACTGGGAAGCGGGAAAAAAATTCCAAATGTAGTGAAAATGGTGAAAAAACACATTTGCAACGTTTTCTTGTGGGCTTGGATTTTACAGCTTTCACTGTGTGCCCCAAATGACAGGTCTACTTTATTCTTTGGGTTGCTACGATCACAGGGATACCACATTTGTACAGGTTTTATAATGTTTTCATGCATTTAAAAAAATTAAAACCTCCTGTACAAATTTTTTTTTTTGATTTTGCCATCTTCTGGCGTTAATAACTTTTTCAAACTTTGGTGTACGGAGCTGTGGGTGGTGTCATTTTTTGCGAATTTTGATGGCGTTTTCATTGCTATCATTGTTAGGACTGTGCGACCTTTTGATCACTTTTTATTAATTTTTTTATATTTTCCAAAATGGCAAAAAAATGTCATTTTTGACTTTGGACGCTATTTTCCATTACGGGGTTAAACGCAGTGAAAAACCGTTATTATATTTTGATAGATCGGACATTTTCAGACGCGGTGATACCTAATGTGTTTATGATTTTTAATGTTTATTAATATTAATATCAGTTCTAGGGAAAGGGGGGTGATTGAATTTTGAGGTTTTTTAATATAATTTTTTTTTTTAAACTTTTTTTTACTTTTACTTTAACTATTTTTCAGACTCCCTAGGGTACTTTAACCCTAGGTTGTCTGATCGATCCTACCATATACTGCCATACTGCAATATGGCAGTATATGGGGATTTTACTCCTCATTCATTACAATGTGCTAATAGCACATTGTAATGAATGGGTTAAAACGAGACAGCTTTGGGCCTTTGTGAGACCCGATGCTGTCATGGCAACGGATCACCGCTCCCCGATGCGGCGCCATCTTGTTGAAGCCTCCGGCAGCATTGCCGGCGGCGATCGCGGTGAAAGCACCCGCAATATGCAGCAAATACTTACCGGCTATGGAGAGGGCGCGGCCCGCGAGACCTCTCCATGCACCGGGACCCGGCGTGCGCCGTACTAGTACGGCGCGCCTTGGGAAGGGGTTAATATGGATCAATAAAGAAAAAGAGTTTTACAAAAGGCGGTGAGTGCCAACTTTCCTTTCTCTTTCACTAAGTTTTTGCATATGATTATCTGCTACAGTTAGAGCACCACGCCAAAACCTCAAAAAAAGTCTTATGGTTTGAACTCTATACTGACTCTGAACCAGAGTCTCCATCACAATGACGGCTTAGGAGCTTCCTCAATAGTGCCCCCGATCGTTCCTCCTGTTTACTAACATAAAATGACACAGTCTCTCCTTGTGCAATGCCCCAATTTGCGAACAACAGGAAAGCATCCACGAAATTCCCTGCAGACCCAGAGTCCATTATGGCCAAGACTCGAAGCGGGTTGCCTGTTCCAAAACTGAGAAGAGCAGGGACGAGATGAGAAGAAGCTTTGCTCTCACCTAGGAACGCTTCCCACAAGAAACCTAGGCGCGGGCGTAAACCAGATGTATATGCGAGTGGCCAGAGAGATTAGTTCATTCAGCTTAGATGGAAAGTCCCATGCTGACATCTTTGATCTGACCAGACAATCCCTTTTTAAAGGTTGCAACCAAGGTGGCCTCGTTCCAGGCAAGCTCAGAAGCCAGGATATGGAACTGAACCGCATAGTCACCGACAGATGAATCCCCGTGACTTAAGTTCAGCAGGGCGGTCTCAGCAAAAGACGCCCGGACTGGTTCCTCAAAGACGGACTGGAACTCAGAGAAGAAGGTGGTGATATTAGCCATGACCAGGTCTTTCCTGTGCCAGAGGGGAGTAGCCCATGAAGGGCCTTCCCGGAGAGGAGGCTGATGATAAAAGCCACTTTAGACCGTTCTGTAATGAACTGTGTAGGCATGAATTCAATGCACTGGTATGCATGCCATATTATTGTATATTCTTTTATCTGATGTACCATTTATCCTGTTTTAAATATTATAGTTAATAAATATATGTGTATTTATACATTTCTGATTATCAGTGTGGACTGGTGCTTGGTGCAATTTTTTTCCTTTGCATGAATGTGCAGGGAGCACTGAGTGATAAAACTTGTGATAAAACAACTTGGGATCCCCATCATATTTAGGCAGCATGGAGAGTCTAAGCTTGGGTTCAGCGTAGGGCAGAGAATCCGGAGTAGCAGAAAGAACTGCAGGAACTTCACACTGGTGCTGAGTAGCCATCACTTGCTGCAACGTGACGGTATCTTGTCCGGGTTTCTGAGCTTGCACAGCAATCTGTCAGGACTGCTGGGCCACTATGGGGGTAAAATCAGCCTTTATAGCTGGCAGAACCTCGGCGGGATCCAAGGCAGGATCTTACTGTCAGGATCAGTGGTGGATCCTCTGTACCACTGCGAACAATGACGTAAGCCAACACCTTTGACCGGAGTCTAAGTGGTACCCGGTTATTACCAGAGCCCAATTATCAGCGCGCTGGCCCTTTAAATTTTACAGAGCCGGCACAGGTGTAACCCTAGAGCTCGGACATCGCTGGCACCTCCTCTCCAGCCTGGACAGGTGTGTAACATGCTGGGGCACACGGAGGTACACGGGTGCGCTCGCGACCCGGGATATGGGTCACAGGGGCACCCATGACATATAATACAAAATATATAACATGGAACTCCTAAAAATATTTCTAGCAAACAGTGATGTGTAAAGAAACTTTGCTCTTGAAAATACTCTAAACTTGGTCATTGTTCCCAGTACATGGATATAACTGCAGTGTGGGCTGATACTTTGCCACGGGAAATATGGTAAAGTATCTACAGTTATCTATTCCCATCACATTCCCTTTTTTACCTCCTCACTTTTTCCTATCACTCTCTGGTTCTGAACTGTTTTGAGCTGAATGACAAAAGCTCATGTTTTCCCACAAAATATTACCTGGGGTAAGCTCTTTTATACTTTTATACAAGGTTAAATAGGGTAATTCTAAGAGTAATATCTGCAGTAAAAGTAATAGTAACATAATATAAAATATACACATTGCTCTTAGTGGCTCCTGGTTGAATACTTACATATCACAGGGATCTGTATGGGGGCGGATTCTCCTCTCCCCACAGTATTTCGGGCAGCACAGGAATAGGGCTCCATGTCCCTGGTCACATTCCTCACTGTCATCTCCCGTCCTCTGTCTGGTAATCTGGTTTCCCCTTTGTACCATTCATACTCAGATACATCAGGCCTGGAGACGCTGTTACATTGTAACGTCACATTACTTCCCTCCATCACTTCATCCATCCCAATCACTGTGATGGTCACATTTTTGGGAATGTCTGTGGAATAAAATTAAACCAGAGTAAAGTCTTCTATGAATCTGCAGATAGAGATCAGTCAGTGATTTATATATGAAGGACGTCCTGACCTCTATCACCATCATCACTCATCTATGACTGTGTGTAATGTCACAGCTTCACATATACTACATAGTGATATGTTTCATGATTTGAATTTAGAAAAGTGTTTTAATAAAGACGACCCCAGGAAAGGACGGAGCGGAGCTTCAAAACTCATTTGGAAGCCCAACATCATGCTCAAGCCCAAGACGCATTTCAGGTTACGGTATTCTAACAAAGCATCCCCATCTCATGTTGGGCTTCAAGGTGAGTTTTGATGCTCCGTTCCGTCCTCTCCTCGGGTCGTATACATTACGTTATCATCAGTCCGGGCTCCTGGTTCCAAGTTGAACGTGGCTACTAAGGATTGGCTGCTATACACACGCCCTTTTAAGGTTTTTGTCTATTTCAACCCAGGTGAGAGTCCTGATCGATTACTTCTACCAGATTTGCAGTTCTACTACACCAGGGTTGTGCTTTGTTTTCTGTTTGTCTTGCATTTGTACTCTGCTGCTTTTGGGGCTTACGGATGCTCTCCTAGTCCCTCATCCCAGGTATTTTTGAATACAACTGTTTTAAGTAATCTCCAACTTGGCCAAGATTTGGCTTTGTGAGATATCACCACTTCTTGATATGTTACCTTCCTCCATCAGCCAGTAGAGGAAGTCTTGGAGCTTATTGCACCTAGTTCTGCCCTTAGGTTACATGGTGCTTTTCTTTTGGTATAAAAGATAACAATATACACTTACATCCGTGTCCCAGGATCCATCAGCAGTAGAAATGAGCGAGTATACTGCTCGGTGGAGTATTAGCATACTCGGACCGTCTCGTTACTGGGAAGAGTATTTCCCCTGCTCGCGATCGAGCATTAAATTAAGTGGGGGTCATTTACTAAGGGCCCGATTCGTGTTTTCCCGACGTGTTACCCGAATATTTCCGATTTGCGCCAATTTTCCCTGTATTACCCCGGGATTTTGGCGCACTCGATCGGATTTTGGAGCATCGGCGCAGGCATGCACGTGACGGAAATCGGGGGTGTGGCTGAGCGAAAACCCGACGGATTCGGAAAAAACGCTGCATTTAAAACAATAAAAGTGACGATTAGGACGCGCTTACCTTCACTTGGTCCGGATCGGTGAAGTTGAGTGCGTTCAGATGCTTTTCAACGCAGCAGCGCCACCTGGTGGACGGCGGAGGAACTGCCTTGATGAATCCTGGCCGGAGCCGAATCCGCCGCAGAGAACGCGCCGCTGGATCGCGAACGGACCGGGTAAGTAAATCTGCCCCATTGTGTTTTTATTGTTTAATAAAATATTCCAGATGTTTCCTGATGTTTTGCTTGTAAGAACACATTGAAATAACACTATTCTTCACTTTCCAGGTGTGCGCGCGTGTCTCCCGCTAGGTTCGGAGATGTGCACGAACATCTGGAATGTGAAGAATATTGTTCTTTCAATGTGTTCTGCACTTAAATGCTCCTGTATTCACTGTTTTTAATGTTTTAATTCTATTCTTCACATTGCAGGTGTGCGCGCGTGTCTTCTGATAGGTTCGGAGATACGCGCGCACAGCTGCAAAGTGAAGAATAGTGTTATTTCAATGTGTTCTTACAAGCAAAACATCAGGAAACATCTGGAATATTTTATTAAACACTGTTCTTTTACTGTTCTGTTTTAGCAAAAAAATTGCTCGAGTCTCCCATTGACTTCAATGGGGTTCGTTATTGGAGACGAGCACTCGAGCATCGGGAAAAGTTTGTCTCGAATAACGAGCACCCGAGCATTTTAGTGCTCGCTCATCTCTAATCAGTAGGTTTCTCTTCTAATGATTGTTATTGCTCAGCTATTGCTCTGCCCCAGGGTAATGGAGCATTGATACTTCCATCTAATAAAAGCCCAAGTGCCATCCAAAGGTCACAGAGACCCAGGACCTGTATGGAGACTGCTGATAGATCCTGGTGGGATGTTCCTGATTGTGTCAAAGGGACCATAAACATTTAGACACCTCTAATATCTCATCATGTTTTAAAACTTTAATGAAAAATTGTCCCCAGTCCCCTTGAATACTTACAGGTGATCTTCAGGGTTCCTGATCCCTCAGTTCTTCGTTCATTAGGATGTGTAGCCGTGCACTGGATAAGACTCCCATCATCCTCATAGGAAGGAATATAAATCAGTTCTGATTTTTCTCTCCAGGTTCCTTGCCCAAGGTTCACTGACTTGTTTATAACATGACCGGGTTTGTTCCATTGTAGATCAGGAGGACTGGAGCCGCACGTGTGATATAGTGCACATCGTATAGTGGTGGCTTCTCCTTCCTTCAAAACTTCTAATACTTCAAGATAAATTTCTGCCAAAGAATCTACAAAATCGTAAAAAAAAAATTAGCACTGACTTCTTTATCTGACTGGGTTTATTCCATTGTAGATCAGGAGGACTGGAGCCGCACAAGTGACTTACTCCAGATTCTATAGTGGTGGCTTCTACATCGGTCATAACTACTCAAAATTACATCAGTTACATTTGGACACATTCCGCTGTAACCTTTTAGAAGTTGTGGTTCTATGTCATAATACATTTCTAACCAATGAGCAGGACACAAAAGGAAGGAAAAGGCTATAAGGAAAATCTGCCACAGAGAGGGAGACGTGAAAAAGGAACATAGCAGTTTATGGGAAGCAGTCTGTGAGAGATGGAGCAGGGGGAGCAGTCTGTGAGAGATGGAGAATGGGGAGCAGTCTGTGATAGATGGAGCAGGGGGAGCAGTCTGTGAGAGATGGAGCAGGGGGAGCAGTCTGTGAGAGATGGAGCAGGGGGAGCAGTCTGTGAGAGATGGAGCATGGGGAGCAGTCTGTGAGAGATGGAGCATGGGGAGCAGTCTGTGAGAGATGGAGCAGGGGGAGCAGTCTGTGAGAGATGGAGCATGGGGAGCAGTCTGTGAGAGATGGAGCAGGGGGAGCAGTCTGTGAGAGATGGAGCATGGGGAGCAGTCTGTGAGAGATGGAGCAGGGGGAGTAGTCTGTGAGAGATGGAGCAGGGGGAGCAGTCTGCGAGAGATGGAGCAGTCTCTGTAGGTGAACACAGTCTGTGTGGAAGAAGGATTTGGAAGCAGTTGGGGTAAGAAGCTATAAATCATTACAATTATTCCTTTTAAAATGTTCATTTTTCTTTCAGTTTCTTTAGGTAAAGTATCAACTTCTGTTCCTTTATAGACATATTATACTGTAAATCACATTTGACAATAATTTCTGAAATATTTACCTTTGACATTAAGATGAATTGTTTTATACTCTTGACTATATGCATTTATTCCTCTATTATTTGTGATCCCTGGATAATACCACCCATCATCCTCCCATGTCACAGGGTCTATCCGCAGGGTGCAGCTCTTATCTCCGGGCACCAGGGAGGTTCTGTCTCTGTATTTCTCCATCACTGCTGATGAGTCCTCGGTGTTTAGTATCTCTGGATAAGATGTACGTCTGTATAAGTACCATACAGTGCCGGATGCATCTGATGTCCCCTCAGGATATGTACAAGGGATCTCCACACAGGAGCCGAGCAGAGCCGTGATCCTAGAAGGGAACGTCCACCACTGACACACAGACCCCAGATAGAAGCCTGGAAGCAACGAGCAGAACATGAGGCCGCAGTCACAATGTTTCTTTCTATCTGTTACACTGAATACTGAGCTCGTGTTACCTTGGAAGATGATGAGAGGAAACATCTGTATTACACCGGAAATTCTCCTCTGTTAGTAACTGAATAATAAAAGCACAGTAAGAAGTTCACTTTCAGGACCATTATCCCTTTTAATAGGTAAGAGACATACACAAGGCTCAAAGATACTATATAACAGTGATGGCGAACCTTTTGGAGACAGAGTGCCCAAAAAACAACCAAAAGCCACTTATATGGGGCAAAGTGCCAACATGACAATATAAGCAGTAACTTATTGATCCCGGCTGTATCACTGGTTTCAATCGTATTGGTGTCCTGAGTTCACTAATACAATAGAAAGATGATGAAGAACTTGGATTCAGGGTCCCCTGAAGAGGAACAATCGGGGTTCACGGAGCAGGTGCTCCACCAATAATCTCTGTCCACACTTTCTTGTTCCTCCTGTAGCCCTGTCAGCCAAGGATGTTGCTTTAAAATGGTGCTGAGCATGGCGCGTCCTGGGCTGTATTGGACCGCAGGAGGAAACCCTGAGTCGTGTCTGGCAAACTCTATGTTGGGGTTGAGGCCTGGGTGCCCACAGAAAGTGCTCAGCTTCACCACCACTGCTATATAAGATGAAGGGATGGGCACAAAATGTAACACAACGACATTTAAAAACATGTAAAAACGTGCACATATGTATAATCCATGACTCTACACCCTGAGTCTAGGTAGGACCACCACAATGGGGCACTTTTACTTACCCGGTCCGCGGAGTTCACCGAAAGTGCCACGTCCATGTATAATGCACTGTGTATAAGATCGTGCGCCCGATATCCTGCATGTGTCGCTTCCCCGCTCAGCTCCGCCGGAGTTCACCTTCCTCTTCCCGGTGCATGTAAGTGCTTGATCTTGTGACACAATTTGAAAATTAAATCCTGCACTCAGTCCGAATTAGTTGGGTCGTCAGACCGCACGCCCCCGATTTCTGTTGCTTGAAAACCAGCGCAGCTGCGCCACAATCTGATCGCGTGTGACACAATCCGAGTGCAGACACCTGTTACATACCTGTCAAAGCTGCACAAATCCCAAAAACGGTGAACAGTCCGACGAAAGTGCGTGTTTGACCTTAAGTGAATAGGCCCCAATGGCTCCTATGTACCCGCAGCGATGGCTGTGGCGAAATCCCTTTATAGCGGATAAATAACACTTTAGAAAAACATATAATAAGCAGAACTGATGATTTACCGGACAACACAATGGTGCCTGAAAATACACCGGGGCACATTTACTTACCCGTTCCTTAGAGTTCACAGAAAGTGCATTGTCCGTGTATAATGCTCTGTGCCGTGATTCACTAAGATCGTGCACCTTCTTCTACCTGGTGCATGTAAGTGCATTTTCTTGCGACACAATTTTAAATCCCGTGCTCAGTCCGAAACAGTCGGATCGTCCGATGGCCCGCCACCAACATGTCAGTTGTGACATCCCCTGTTAAAGGAAATCTACCACCACGGATGTACCTCTTAAGGTAGATCCAGTGGAAGGTTCCTCTGATGTACAGTTGTATAGCCCTTTTTAGGGGTAATTTTTTTGGTGGCCCCTAAGTTCTGTAAATTTTAATTAGCAGAATATTCAAATTTCCTAAAGAGGCTACTGGGGCGTGGAGTAGCCAGAGCTGAGGCTACATGGAGCAACTACTCCACACCCCAGTATCCTCTTCTGCATACCCTGACATCTTCAGCGTGCAGCTGCTGGTAGCTGCGTGCACCGTGTAGCCTCAGCTCTAGCTATTCCACGCCCCAGTAGCCTCTTTAGAAAATTTTAATATTCTGCAAATTAAACTTAGGGGCCACCAGAAAATTTGCTCTAAAAAGTGCTATCCAACTGTACATTAGAGGAACCTGCCACCAGATCTACCTTAATAGCCGCAAAAACCAAAAATGTCGGAAAGTCTAACTACTAGGGAGTAGCAGGAGCAAGAGTCTGTGGACCCTCTGGGCCGCTGCGGGAGGTGGTACTAGCCCACACCCGGGACCAGAGTTTAAGTGACACCTGGGCCCGCCGCAAAGCGGGATGTCCTTGCTGTGGCGGGTTGCCACCAGGTCGTTCCATGGGTGCCACTAGGCCCGCGGAGGCAGCCAAAGTCGCAGGGATTCAGGACACAGTCCGAGACTGGGGGGGAGGGGGGAGGAAAGCAGGAGAATGGCTTGGAAGGATGAAGGAACTGCTTGGAAGTTCCTTGGAAAATGCTGAAGTTCCAGTGAGGAAGGAAGGGAGGTTCTGGATTATGAGGGCTAAACCGGATTAGCCAGCACCAATCAGGAAGACGCTGGCCCTTGGCCATGCACGGCCTAGTTGGACGGGAAGCAGGCTCGTGGAAAGGTAAGTTCAGGCCAGGGGGAGCACTGCGCCACACAGAGAGGTAAGCATCGCGAATGCATCCGTAACAGTTTGTATGTGTATATGTATGTCCGCTAAAGGAATCTCTACCGTTGAGTTTACAGTCACCAAATTTTGCACAGCCGCTCTCTGTGACTCGTCATAGAATCAGTTTTGACCTGAAATTTTCACCCTGCGCTTTCCAAAATTACATTTATTAACCACCATATACAGGAGCCATTGTCTGCTGCTGCTGTGGTAGTTGGAAGCTGAGCTGTGATTGGTTGCTACAGGTCATTTATATGAGCTCTGAGCTTTGATTGGCTACTACAGACAATGAGTACAAGACGCTTATGTGTGATGTAAGATGGATAGGGACGGAGATAGGGGGAGTTTTATCAGAAATGTCTGAGGTAAAACTGTGCCAATTTCCCATGGGAACCAATCAGAGATCAGCTGTAATTTTATAAACAGCTGTGGGAAAATGAAACTTGAGCTCTGAGACTGAAAGAGATTGCCGGCGACAGACAGTCACTGGACGAGACTGCCGGCGACAGACAGTCACTGGAAGAGACTGCCGGCGACAGATGATTTAATAGTTTTGGTGCCGTAATGTTTGATATGTTTATCTTGCTCGGATAGTTTGTCCAAAACAAGTTCCCCAAGGATTAATAAAGTTGTTTTGTATTGAATTTCATTTGATACAATAGATGTAATAGATAGATATGGATATGGATATAACAGAAGTTTATAAAACAGCACGTGTGGGTGATGCCCTTTTGGGACGGATCATGGCTGCCCGATGATGTCACGGGGAGCGACGATCCTCACCAAAACGGCAGACAAGCCCACAAGCCTCCAGGATATGGATGCAACATAAAAAATCCACATGCACATAAAGGTTTAACACCTGAGATCAGTGCCAGCTTTGATTGAAGGTTTAACTAGTTGTGTTCCCGGTTCTGTTTAAGTAGCCAAACCCAGACCTAACAGAAGTTAAGTCTCAGGTCTGCTCATCACTAATTATCACCCTACCATTTATGGTCAGAAAACGTGTAAATCGAGATTGGCCAAACATCTAGGTCTTGTATGGAAACCTGAGCCAAGATGCCAAACACTGAAGCTGTCATCCATAAAGGTCATTGGCTTCTTACCTCTTCGTGCCCTGGTGATGTTTGCACAGTAGGAAGAATTTTAGGGGGTCACCACAAACCCAGAGCAGTAAAGTACTGTGGGTAACATCTGACCTGATCTCTTAAGACCTTGACTTTACCTCTATCATATTGCTTGATTTCCTCTCACATGAGCTTCACTGGTTACTGTCCCATTTAGTCGCCATATTTGCATGTCAAAAACAAAGCCCACTTGCGAAACCCGGCCCATCACCTCTTTATACATGGCTTTCAATGTCAAACAAAAACCTGGTTTAAGGTCTTTTATGCCGCATCCTCAGTCAAGCCAAATCTTCATTGCAGCCCATGCGTACAACGCAAACATTAGGCTGTTGTGACCCTTGTCAATAATCAGTTTGACACCTCTGACCTGGAAGGTCCCATTGGTCTCACTTATAGGAGAAGAACTGTATGACACATAATTGTCATCTTTGTAATACAATGAGCCACATGGTCTATAAGGATAAGAAGAGGGACACTGGGTCAGGAGTTTTTCGAGGTAGAAAGGCGCTGCATTCATTTGGTATTTGACAAATAGCACAGTGGGGCAGATTTACTTACCCGGTTCTGTTGCGATCCAGCGGCGCGTTCTCAGTGGAGGATTCGGGTCTTCCGGCACCGATGTCCACTAGGTGTCGCTGCTGCGCTGAATTCCGTCGGAGTTCACTGAAGTTCACCGTCATACCCTGGGTGCAGGTAAGTGCGTGTCAAGTGACACAATTTTTTAAAAAAATACGGCGTTTTTTCCGAATCCGTCGGGTTTTCCCGACGGCCACGCCCCCCGATTTCCGTTGCGTGCATGCCGGTGCCGATGAGCCACAATCTGATCGTGTGCGCCAAAACCCCGGGCAATTCCGGGAAAATGGGCGCAAGACGTTAATTTTCGTGTAACTCGACGGAAAAACACGATTCGGGCCCTTAGTAAATGACCCCCAGTGTCTTTATTAAGACAACACGTATGGATCCAGTTCTTGGATCTTCTTCAGGCATAAGATATGCAGAACATTCTCATTTGCACAAACATATATATATATATATATATATACATTCTAAACAGGAAACATGATCCATCTGATTGACGATCAAAAACGGATGTACGACACTTGATTGACACTAAGATGCACAAATGGTTAACCATTGTTTTTAGTATTTACCATCTAAAGATTTAAAACATACTAATTATATATCTAAGTAAAAGTTGCATATAATTTGCCAACAAGAACCAGAACCACTCTCTGCTTTAGTCTACAGCAGGGGCTATTGTCAGGAACTGTATTGTCTTACTTTTTTGACCCCAAACACACAAAGCTATATCATAATGGGGCCAGTGTTATACAGGTACACCCCCGCGTTACGTACAAGATAGGTTCTTTAGGTTTGTTCTTAAGTTGAATTTGTATGTACCTTATATACTCGAGTATAAGCCTAATTTTTCATCACAAAAAATGTGCTGAAAAACCCAAACTCGGCTTATACTCGAGTCAAAAAAATAAATATATCTAAACTCACCTTTCTGGCGACCCCTGTATATCTTCTGTGCGATCTGTCCGGCAGCGGCGGCAGGCTATATACACTGGGGCAGGGTCTGGCATGCTATATACACTGGGGCAGGGTCTGGCAGGCTATATACACTGGGGCAGGGCCTGGCAGGCTATATACACTGGGGCAGGGGCTGGCAGGCTATATACACTGGGGCAGGGTATGGCAGGCTATATACACTGGGGCAGGGTCTGGCAGGCTATATACACTGGGGCAGGGTCTGGCAGGCTATATACACTGGGGCAGGGGCTGGCAGGCTATATACACTGGGGCAGGGCCTGGCAGGCTATATACACTGGGGCAGAGCCTGGCTGGCTATATACTGGGGAGGCTGTGACCAATGCATTTCCCACCCTCGGCTTATACTTGAGTCAATAGGTTTTCCCAGTATTTTGTGGGGAGGGCAACTTCACTCAGGTAGCAGGGCCCCATAGCAGCTTCTGAATGGGGCCCCCCTTTCTGCTTAAAAAATACACCTATTTCAATACTCATTAATGCAAGTTACAATCACACATTCATACACTCATGTGCACACATATCAAACATATACACACACATACAGCGCCATATACAAATGTACAGCATATACACATCACAGATACTGAATCTAAATGTTATATACATATTAAGCTGTGCAATTTGCAGCATATGTATATAATGGGGCACATTCTCTACTGTTTAATGTCAGGTTGGATGATGGGGCCCCCTAACACTGTGGGCCCCACAGCAAATGCTTTGGCTGCTACCACTGTAGTTATGCCCCTGCTTCTACAGGCGGTCCCCTACTTAAGAACACTCGACTTACAAACGGACCTCTGGATATTGGTAATTTCCTGTACTTTAGTCCTAGGCTACAATAATCAGCTGTAACAGTTATCACAGGCGTCTGTAATGAAGCTTTAGTGTTACTCCTGACTCTTATGACAATCCAACATTTTTATAATCCAATTGTCACAGAGACCAAAAAAGTTCTGGCTGGGATTACAATGATAAAATATACAGTTCCGACTTACATACAAACTCAATTTAAGAACAAACCTACAGACCTTATCTTGTATGTAACCCGGGGACTGCCTGTATTTGAGATCACTGTCCCATCTAGTCGCCATATTTGCATGTCAAGAACAAAGCCCACTGGCAAAACAAGGCACATCACCTCTTTTTACATGGCCTTCAATGTCAAACAAAAACCTGGTTCAAGGTCTTTTGTGCCGCATCCTCAGTCAAGCCAAATCTTCATTGCAGCACAATGGGGGTCATTTACTAAGGGCCCGATTCGCGTTTTCCCACAACACAGGGGCGTGAGCACCACGAACGAAAACCCGACGGATTCGAGAAAAAACGCCGATTAAAAAAAGAAAAATGTGTCGCGAAAATCCTCACCTTCATTAGGAATAGGCCGGTGAACTCCATGTGCGTTTCGATGATTTCGCGCAGCAAGCAAGCACCACCTGAAGTGACTGCGAGGTTCCGTCGGCGTGAGGGACTGCCTTAGTGAATCCCAGGCGGACCCGAATCCTCCGCCGAGAGAAGGCCCGCCAGCTTGGATCGCGAATGCGATGGACGTGGTAAGTAAATCTGCCCAATGGGCAGATTATCAAAACTGTCTGAAAGTCAGAATATTTTACTAGTTGCCCCATGGCAACCAGATCACAGCTAAGCTTCATTTTACCAAAGTGAGCTATGAAGATTTAAACGGGAGCTGCTGATTGGTTACCATGGGCAACTCGGAATTTCTGACTTTACAGACCGCGCTTGATAATCGGCCCCAGTAGTCTTTAGACCGAACCTTATTAATTGGAAGATCAAGTTCTTTACCAGAATGTTTTGATGAAAGTCGGCACAAAAGCGTTCAAAAGACTAAAAACCTCTTCTTCAATGTTCTCCACTGTGGAAGAAGGATGTGACCTGGAGAAGGCTAGCTTCAGATGGAACTTTCCTATTCCTGACGACTCTCCCTCCAGAAGTTTACATCCTGACCCCAGATGGTGCCGAGAGAGAACATAGATCTAAGTCATGAGGTTTTTAGCAGCACCGGGAACCTACCACCCGTTACAACAATGTCTGTAGTTCCGGGGACTAAATTTGTTATCTGTTATGAGATATGTAAAGCAAAGAAAAAACTCTATAGGAAAGCTCAAATATTGTTGCAGTAGTCAATGGGGAGTTTATTATATAATGGGCCTGATTACGTTTTCCACGGCGTGGTTACACGAATATTCACGATTTGCGACGATTTCCCCGAATTGCCCGGGATTTGGCGCACGACGATCGGGTATTGCTGCGCTGGCATCGTCGGCAGCGACTGGAAATAACGCAGGACGGGCGGCGTGGCGAACGAAAAACCGACGTATTCGGAAAAACCGCCGAATTTAAAACCGGGAATTGTGTCGCTTGGGAAGCGCTTTTACTTTCACTTGGTCCGGCCTCGGTGAATCCAGGCACGGATGCTTTCAGCGCGAAAGCAGCGGACCCGAAATCCAGCCCGCAACGGAACACGCGCGGGATCGCGAATGGACCGGGAGAAGTAAAATTGCCCCACTTCTCTCTCTTTTATTTCCACCCATCCTCCATTATTTACACCGATTTATGACGCTCTCACTCTCATCTTATGAAGCGCGGAGGGTTTGTTATTGTGCGGCTAATACATTCGGCGACATCTAAAACTGACTTTTAGTATTCTCATTAGCTTGGTTGTTTATGGTATAAAAGATGGCGATTACTTACCGGGGGACATTCCGATCCAGAAGCGGGCCGGTTCTGCCCAGGGATTTCGGGTTCACGCGGATTCACTAGAGGTAGTTCCTCTCGCGTCCACAGGTGACGTGCCTTGCGCGGTGAAGAGCAATCGAACGCACCAAGTTCACCGGCCTTCCTAGTGCAAGGTAAGTGCAACAGCGGGCAAAGCAACTTTTTTTTTTATAAATGTGCAAGTTTTTTCCGAATCACGTCGGTTTCGCTGCGGCTACGGCCGCCCCCGATTCCACGCGTGCATGCCAGGCGCTGATTGCGCCACAATCCGATCGATGCGGCGCAAACTCCTGGGGCCGTAACAGGGAAAATCATCCGACGAAATCGGAAATATTCGGGTAACACGTCGGAAAACGCGAATGGGACCTTAGTAAATGACACCCATAGGTATGGTCCTGTAAGGACAACGGAAGTGATGGAGTGACTACTCAGTGTTGTAATATTTCTGCCGACAAAAATAGCTTGGAGCCACCATGTGGAGTGTAACGTTTCCCTGTCATGACATATTTTGGTGAATATCTTGGTGTGGGGGGTACTGTATGATCTCCTTGACTCTTGCCGTTTAGGAAAGTATATTTGCTCTTATATAGATATTCTGCATTTGTACATTAGTTAGAGGAAATTTTAAATAGTTCATATTTCAAAATATGTTGAATTTTCATGCAATTTTGCATTTTATTGATTTGCTGCAAAGTTGCAATGAAGATGCTGTCGTGTGTACGAATTTAAAGAAGTTCTTGATTACATGGGATTTCTGGAAAAATGTGATTTTACAGAATAGGAGCTTTTATTTGTGTGTGATATATTTTTTTAAACACATTTGGGATGGCAACAATATGCCACGAGTTTTTTTGTTTAGAATTTTAGGAGTGTAAATTCTTGAGTTGTGTCTTGTGGGATATATAAATCTGTCACTTTGTGTTAGTTATTTTGAAATCCCTATTTGTGCGTAAACCTCCACTCGATGTGGAGTTTATTGTAAAAACGTTACATTATCGAGGCATTTTCAGTGCATTTTGTTTAATGATGTTTGTGTCAACAAAGTTACATGCGAGGGTTGTCAAATGTTATTGCCAAATGCATCGCCTGGTGTCTGCGTTTCAAATGATATAGGTTTTACGGTTGCTTACTTTTATCGTTTTATTGATATTAGTATTGCAGGGTTTGTGACTGTCTAAAAATTTGAGTGAATAGACAGATATTTAGTTATTTCAGTTTTAGTGATATTGGCGCAGATTACTTACGGTCCATGTCGCGATCCGGAGGCGGCGCGTTCTTGCGGTGGATTCGGATCGCGGCGCGGGATTCTCTAAGTAGTTCCTCCGAGCCGTCACCAGGTGGCGCGATAGCCACTCGCATGAAGTTCCTGAGGCCCGCCGGAATGCACTGAAGTTCACCGGCTATTCCAGAGAAAGGGTAGCAAGAGTTCCCGCAACACTTTTTGTTTTTTTAAATGTGGCAGAGTTTTTCCGAAAGCATCGGGTTTCATTCGCCACGCCCCACGATTTCCGTCGCGTGCATTTGCCCAGCACCAATGGGCCACAATCCGATCGTGTGCGCCAAAACCACCGTGGCAATCGGGAAAAAATCGGCGAAATCCGGAATATCGGTGGTATAACGTCGGGAACCACGAATCGGGCACTTCAGTAAGACCACCGATTATGTTGATTTATTATGTGAATATCAAGTATGAGACATTTTGATGAACTCTACACCATGTCCATCAAAGTACAATTTTAAGATTTTTATATAAAATGTTTCAGTTGTTGTTGAATCAAAATTGCAGGGAAGGCTGCCGGTGTGTCTATAAATCTTTAACGCAATTTTGGGAATGGGGGATAAGTGTCTGCGTTCGGAAAATTCGGTTTGTTGGGTTGGGGGTTTTCGTTTAATTCGTTGTTGCTTTGTTATATTTGGAATGCTTTGTAGTATCTAACGTAAAATTGTAAAAGGTTGCTAGGCCAATAACGATGACAAAACTATACAGGACAATGCCTTGACAGTGAGAAGGGTTAATATCCCTGGTTGAATGTCCCGGGGGGCATCTTCATAGTCCAATCTTCTATCAAATAATTATAAATTAATTACGTCGTTTATTGATAGTAGTGCCAAACAGATTACGGCGCAGCGCTGGCTGCAGAGAGACTTGCCAATCAGTCCCGTCCCCAATGGGGCTCAACAATCTAATCAAGCCTATCCCATGTTAGACTGGTTTGGAGATGGGTGGGAGGAAAAACCGGAGGACACGAGGAACCCGCAAACGAACTCTTGGCAGATTATTGACCAGCTGACTTGCAAGGCTGTAGATGCTAACCATGATCCACCATGCGCTAACAAGGCTGTACAGCAGCTAAGACTCACATGATCCACCGTGCTACCCATCAATCCCTATAGCATCTATACTAATAAATAAACCTATAAATTCTCCTCAGATGACAGCTTGATTTTACCCCTGACTAAAGGAGCCTCTACTGTACTGTGACTGCGTTCATATAAATGTTTTATTTTGCGAAGGCCCACTTGTTAGTTCGTGCCCATGTCCCCCAAGCCGTTAAGATCCCAGAACCGGACCAGGCAGGACGGTCCGTCTGTAAGTCGGGTGTTCCTTAAGTGAGAGGGACCGTCTGTAATCTATATTACGTGTCTCATTACGCAGTTGTATGATCAGGGTCAGTGCATTATACTCTATACGCACACATCATCCCTATCACAGTGGTTGTTTGGTGATAACTGGGAGATCAGGTCGCTGTCTGCATGCCGGATTATCGTTCTGCTTTATTATTTAGTAATGCGCAGTTGGTCGGTTATTTTGCCAGAAATAAAGCGCTATCACTCATACCACTGCGGCGATTGATCAAGCACTAGTGAGCTGCCTACTGGTAAGCCAGCTCCTAGGCCGAAATTTAGCGTGACAGGTCATCTTAAGGAAGTTCGTATAGAGAAGACGGGCGTGGAAGCCAGAAGAGGAGCCGCGCGGACATCGAGGAAGCAGCGGGCTGCACACGTCGGGGGCCAGACGGAGAGGGGATGTAGAATAAGCTTATTATCTTTTTAAAATATTTTTAAGTATATGTATGTGTATTGACTCGTGTATAAGCCGAGGGGATGTTTGTCAGCCACATTTTTCGTGTGCTGAAAAACTCGCTTATCACGACGTATATACGGTATTTATCCGCCATAAATATAAATTTGAAAAATACGCGAAATTGATTATTCGTATTTGTAGGCCGGTGAACATCAAAGTAAAATTGATGCCAGACATTCAAAAATTTGAAAATGTAAAGTAGACACAATGCGGACAATGACAATTCAGCAAACTTAATTTAGGTGGTTGTAAAACTGTTCCAGCCTGAAAATGCAATGATTTGAGAATTCGAAAAAATGGCAATTTTCAAAAAATATATATTTTTTTTCATTCCATTTTTTTTTTGTTAAAGAAACGGAAAACTTATCAGCCAAAAGTTTACCACTAAACTGAAGTACAACATCGTGGGGAGAAGCAAACTTTTCAGAACGATTGATAAGTAACAGTGTTCAAAAAGTTTATAACCAGAAAGAGACGGCAATCAGCCAATCAAAAAATGGGGCTGATGTTGGGTTCCTGTTGGTAGTTAATTTCTTTTATTAATTTCAAATAACAACTGTTGAAAACACCATTTGTTTAGAATTTTTGTTGTCATTATTATCAGACAAGTTGACAGTTAATTGCCTTGCATTCGGGAACCCGAGAGAGACACCATCGCACCCATGTACCCGATTATATGGGATCAATTCAGTACCAACCAGATGGAACTGTTGTACTATAATGGTTACCAGGGACTCCGAACTTCATTCTAAATCAGATTGAACTGTTGTCCGAAATCGATCAAGTACCAAAAGGAAAAAAAGTTACCCGCAAGCCAGCCTCCCCCTCCCCACACCCACCAAGTATTTAATATGTTGTTCTTTGTGTATCTTCGTTCTCTTGTTTGCTGCTGAATGATTAATAGTTTTGGCCGTAATGTTTAGATAGAATGTTATCTTGCCTCGGATAGTTTGCTCCAAACACTTTCCCAAGTGATTAGTAAGTGTGTTTGTATTGAATTTCATTGATACAATAGATTGTATAGATAGATATTGATAGGCATTATACCCGTTTCCCCTTAAAATCAAGACCCCATCCCATGAAAAGTAAAGACACACCCTAGTACATTATTGTTCAGGCTTAGGAAATATAGAACCTCGCCCTGAAAATAAGAACCTACGCGGGCCGCCATGTGCCAGCGGCTCCCCCCTCGCCATAACATTAGGCTTAGTGCGATCTTTTAGCTGCTGCCAGAACGTCTGTGTGACATGCAGGGATACATTCATGGAATACGACCACTGGTGTTGCGGCTCCTGCCAAATGTTGATCCCAGACTTCAGGATAAGGAAATGAAGGTCAATATGGAAAGTGCTTTGTACTATGACATGAGAGATTGGGGCCCAATGATTCTATTAGAAATGGGACCGAGTCCAATAGAATACAGACAGAAGGGAAATTCTGAGTTTGGAGAGTCATAAGGATGTAGAACGATAAGGTAAATGCTCATGTTCAGGAAAAAAATTAGAGATCCCCTGAAAAACGAGACCTCAGTGATTCTTAAGCTGACAAAAATTAATATAGACACTGTCTATTTTAGGGGAAAAACACAGCGGTAGAGAAGTTATTAAAACAGCACGTGTGGGGTTGATGCCCTTTTGCGGACGATCTGGCCCTCCCGATGATGTCACGGTTTTAAAGGGGGATGAACACGACGATCCTCACAAAAAGGGCAGCGCCCACAACCTCCAGGATATAGAATGCCAACATTAAAAAAAATCCACTATGCCACACAAAGTTTAAAACCTCGGAGCATCGAGTGCCAGCTTGATGATTGCAGGTTATACTAGTTGAGTTCACCGGATTCGTTTAATTAGCCCCAAACCCAGGACCTCGAACAAGGCAGAGGTTAAGTCTACAGCGCTGTTCATCACTAAGGCCCTGTCCACACTTGACGGAGGTGATGCCCGAGATACTCGCATCACATCGCAAACGGCAAGCTGCAGGGGAACGCACGGCCTGACGCGCCACCGGCGGGATGTGAACGTGTCAGATGATCAGTTACACCGCCGTGTCGGTGCAGCGTTCGCGGCAGTTGCGTTCCCGACACAGCATTTCGTTGCGAGTGTGATGCAGCAGTTATCGCATCAGTACACTCGCAAGTGGGGGAAAGGGGCTAATTATTAGTTAATGATGAGCGAGTATACTGCGCGGTGGAGTATTAGCATACTGCGAACGACTCGTTACTCGGCACGATGTATTAGTCCACCTTGCTCGTCGAGAAATTGTAAATTCGTGCGTTAAAAAATATAATCAAAGTGAGAACAGGTTATTGGATATATAATAAAATATTCCCAGATGTTCCTGATGTTTTGACTTGTGTAAGAACACACATTGAAATAACACTATTCCTCACCTGCAGGTGGTAAGCGCGCGTGTTCCCGCTAGGTTCGGAGATGTACGGAACATCTGGAATCTGAAGCATAACTTGGCGGGTCATTTACTAAGGGCCCGATTCGCGTTTGTTTTCCCAACGTGTTAACAAGAATATCCTTTACGATTTTGCACGCCGATTTCCCCCTGTATTGCCCCGGGATTTGGCGTACGCGATCGGATTGTGGCGCATCGGGCAGGCATCCGCGCAACGGAAAGACAGTTCCGTAGGGGGGCGTGGCCGAACGTACAACCCGACGTAGTTCGAAAAACTGACCAGCATTAAAAACGGGAAAAAAAGGTGTCGTTGGACGCGCTTACTGTCCTGGTCCAGCCGGTGTATTGAAGTTGCGTTTACAGAGCTTTTCAGCGCAGAGAGCAGCGCCCACCTGGGGGACGACGGAGGAAACTACCATCACATAAATCCGGCCGGACCCGAATCCTGTGCAGGGAACGCCGCCGCGGATCGCGTAAGGGGCGGGGTAAGTAAATCTTGCCCCATTGGTTCTTTCAATGTTGCACTTAAATGTTCCTGTATTCACTGTTTTTAATGTTTTAATCTATTCTTCACAATTGCAGGTGTGCGTGCGTGTTGTCTGTCTGATAGGTTCGGAGATACGCGCGCACCCACCTGCAAAGTGAGGAATAGTGTTATTTTCAATGTGATCAACAAGAAAAACATCAGGAAACATCTGGAATATGGCATTAAGCGCTTGTTCTTTTACTGTTCTGTTTTAGCAAACAAAATGCTGGGTCTCCCATTGACTTCAATGGGGCTCGTTATTGGAGACGAGCACTCGAGCATCGGGAAAAGTTTGTCTCGAAGAACGAGCACCCGAGCATAGCGACTTCGGCTATCTCTAGAAATTATCACCACTCACAATTTATGGTCAGAAAACGTCTAATGGAGAATGGCCAAACATATAGGTTTGTATGGAAACCTGAGCCAGAGGGCCAAACACTGAAGTGTCATCCATGAAAGTCATTGGCTTTCTTACTCTTTGTGCCCTGAGATGTTGGCACAGTCAGAAAGATTTTAGGGGAGCACCACAAACCCAGAGCAGTAAAGTGCTGCAGGTAACATCTGACCTGATCTCTGAAGACCTTAACTTTCCCTCTTATAATGTTACTTGATTTCCATACATGAGCTTCTATTCAGTGGCATAACTTGGAGAAGCAGGTGCGGCTACCTGAGTGAAGTTGGCCCCCCCACCTTGCTCAAACAAACAAATTGGTTGTAAAACGTGTTGTGAGAGGTTTGATGCTAGCCAGAAATTTTTTGTTTGTGCCGCTACGTTTTTTAAGATATGAATGAAAGTTTCCAGAGGTCATCAGAGGTCAAACAGCCCCCCCCACATTGCCCAAACCAAACTGGTGTGAACAATTTGCTACGGTTTGTGCTGCTCAAATTTTTGTTTGTGTGCTTTTGTTATAAGGAACAAAAAATTAAAGGTCAAAAGTTCAAGCCGCCCCCCCACTTTAACCGAATCAAACAAAACTGGTGTCAAATGTTTGTGCTGGTTTGTGCATGCGCGCGACGGAAATCGGGGGGCGTGGCCGAACGAAAACCCAACGTATTCGGAAAAAAACCGCCGCATTTAAAAAACAAAAAAGTGTCGCTTGCGAAGCGCTTACCTTCACTGGGCCAGCTCGGTGCATTCCGGCGCATTGAGATGATTTCAGCGCAGCAGCGCCACTTGGTGGACGTCAGAGGAACTGGCCTTCATAATCCCCGCCGGACCCGAATCCAGAAGCAGAGAACGCACCGCTGGATCGCGAAAGACCGGGTAAGTAAAATCTGCCCCATGGTACTTGGAAGAAATGCACTCTGATGACCTCCTAAAAAAAGTATGAATATATTAAAATGAAGCGGCACAAACAAACATTTTGCTGCGCAAACCAGACAAACAAACATAGCACTAACGTTTGACACCAGTTTTGTTGATTTGTTTGTTAAAGTGGGTGGGCTGCTTGAACTTTTGACCTTTAATTTTTTGTTATTTTTATTCAAAACAGAAGCAGCACAAACAAAAATTTGAGCAGCACAAAAGTAGCAGAATTGTTCGGCACCAGTTTGGTGTTGGGCAATGTTGGGGGGGGCTGGTTGACTCTTGATGACCTCTGGAAACTTTCATTCATATCTAAAAACAAATAGCGGCACAAACGAAAATTTCTGCTGCACAAACCATCACAAACGTAGCACAAACGTTTGACACCAATTTTGTTTTGATTGAACAAGGTGGGGGGGGGGGGGGAGGGAACTTCACTCAGGTAGCAGGGCCCCATAGCAGCTTCTGAATGGGGGCCCCCTTTCTGCTTAAAAAATACACCTATTTCAATACTCATTAATGCAAGTTACAATCACACATTCATACACTCATGTGCACACATATCAAAAATATACACCACACATACAGCGCCATATACAAACGTACACGCATATACACATCACAGATACGAATCTAAATGTTAATTACATAAAGCTGTGCAATTTGCAGCATAGTTATATAATGGGGCATATTCTCTACTGTTGAATTCAGGTTGGATGATGGGGCCCCTAACACTGTGGGGCCCCACAGCAAATGCTTTGGCTTCTACCACTGTGTTATGCCCCTGCTTCTACAGGCGGTCCCTACTTAAGAACACCCGACTTACAAAACGGACCTCTGGATATTGGTAATTTCCTGTACTTAGTCCTGGCCTAAATAATCAGCTGTAACAGTTATCACAGGCGTTCTGTAATAAGCTTTAGTGTTACTCCTGACTCTTATGACAATCCAACATTTTTAAATCCAATTGTCACAGAGACCAAAAAAGTTCTGGCTGGAGTACAATGATAAAATATACAGTTCCGACTCTACATACACAAACTCAATTTAAGAAACAAAACTACCGACCTTATCTGTATGTAACCCGGGACTGCCTGTATTTGAGATCACTGTCCCATCTAGTCGCCATATTTGCTGTCAAGAACAAAGCCCACTGGCAAAACAAGGCAAATAACCTCTTTTTACATGGCCTTCAATGTCAAACAAAAACCTGGTTCAAGGTCTTTTGTGCCGATCCTCAGTCAAGCCAAATCTTCATTGCAGCACAATGGGGGTCATTTACAAGGGCCCGATTCGCGTTTTCCCGACGTGTTACCCGAATATTTCCGATTTGCGCCGATTGTACCTGAATTGCCCCGGGATTTTGGCGCACGCGATCGGAATGTGGCGCATCGGCGCCGGCATGCACGCGACGGTAATCGGGGGGCGTGGCCGAATGAAAAACCCGACGTATTCGGAAAAAAACCGCCGCATTAAAACCGAAAAAAGTGTCGCTTAGGAAGCGCTTACCTTACCTGGTCGAGGTGGTGGATTCCGGCGTGTGTGAGATGATTTCAGCACAGCAGGCCACCTGGTGGACGGCGGAGGAAACTACCTTCATAAGTCCCGGCCGGACCCGAATCCTGGCAGAGAACGCGCGCGGGATCGCGAATGGGCCGTGGTAAGTAAATCTGCCCCAATGTACACGCAAACATTAGGCTGTTGTGACCCCTTTGTCAATAATCAGTTTGACACCTCACATGGAAGGTCCCATTGGTCTCACCTTTAGGAGAAGAACTGTATGACACATAAATACCCGAATATTTCCGATTTGCGCCGATTTTCCCTGAATTGCCCCCGGGATTTGTGTGCACGCAATCGGATGGGGCGCATCGGCGCTGGCATGCACGCGACGGAAATCGGGGGGGCGTGGCCAAACGTAAATCCGACGGATTCGGAAAACCGCCGCATTAAAAAAAAAAAGTGTGCGGAGCTCGCGTTACCTTCACTAGGAATAGGCGGTGAACTTGAGTGCGTTCCGATGCTCTTCAGTGCAGCAGCGCCACCTGGGGGACGTCGGAGGAAACTACCTTAATGAATCCCGTCCGGACCCGAATCCACCGCAGAGAACGCGCCGCTGGATCGCGAATGGACACGGGTAAGTAAATCTGCCCCTGTGTCTTTTTAAGACGACACGTTGGATCCAGTTCTTGGATCTTCTTCAGGCATAAGATAGCTTGACCTTCTCCATTTGAACAAACATATATATATATCTATACATTCTAAAAGAAAAATTACGGATGTACGACACTTCATTGACACTAAGATGCACAAATGGTTTAACCATTGGTTTATGTATTGACCATCGAAAGATTAAAACCTACTAATTATAAATGTCTAAGTAAAAGTTGCATATAAAATGCCAACAAGAACCAGAACCACTCTTTGCTTTAGTCTACAGCAGGGGCCATTGTCAGGAAACTGTACCGTCTATACTTTTTTTGGACCCCACAAACACACACAGCTAATCATAATGGGGCCAGTTTTATACAGGTACACCCCCGGTTACGTACAAGATAGGTTATTTAAGTTTGTTCTTAAGTTGAATTTTGATGTAAGTCGGAACTTGTTATATTTTTTATAATTGTAGCTCCAGGCAATTTTTTTTTTTTTTGCCCCAGTGACAATTGGATTCTCAAAAATTTTTTGCTGCAACAGGACCAAGGTCATTACAGGACACCTTACAGCTGATCATTGCAGTCTGGGACTATAGTAACATCAGAGAGGTCAACAGAGGTCAGAGGGGTCTGTCCTTAACCAGGGGTCGTCTGTAACTAGGGGACCGCTGTTAGTTCAGATCAGCTGTCTGGACTCACTGAAATAGGGAAGGGGGGTCCTAAGGGTGGTACCCTTAAATGATAGTAAACATCTAAAAAGGTAAATAACAGGACAGGAGTCGTCTCATGAAATATCTTCTGATCATTATTCCAGGAAATAGTGTTGGGATTCCTGCTCTTCGTCATTCTGCCGTGACTCCTGTATAGTTAGAGGGGGTCAGAGTGTTCCTCCATTGTCCCATATGTCAAGCACCATCTATAAGACTGAGTAGGCATGGAGAGGTCAATAGCCTGTAACCTTCCTAACCCAAGATTACAGACATTACCTGACAATCGGCCATGAATACTGACCTGTGGTCAGAACATAATGTAAAGCACACGGACACGCAAAGTCAGCAACTCACCCAAATTCAAGTTCCAAAAGTCACGCTGTTCCGTGTCTGGAATGTTGTTATCTATGTAGATACAAAGGGCAGATTTACTTACCCGGCCATTCACGATCCAGCGGCGCGTTCTCTGCACAGGATTCGGGTCGGACAGGTTTATGAAGGTTAGTTCCTCGCCGTCCACCAGATGTCGCTGCTGCGCTGAAAAGCATCTCAACGCGCCGGAATGCACCAGCTCAGACCAAGTGAAGGTAAGCGCTTCCCAAGCGACACATTTCAGTTTTAAATGCGGTGGTTTTTCCGAAAACGTGGGGTTTTCGTTCGGCCAAGCCCCCCGATTTCCGTCGCGCGTATGCCAGCGCCGATTGCGCCACAATCCGATGCCGTGCGCACCAATCCCGGGACAATTCAGGTAACAATCGGCGCAAATCGGAAATATTCGGGTAAACACGTCGGGAAAAGCACGAATCGGGCCCCCAACAAGTTTCATTAAATAATGATATAAACATGGAATAAAAAGTACTGATGTGACGGGTGGGATGGGTCAACCCGTGTAGGCTGTTGACGGCACATATCAAAAATCATTGATTCAACAGAAGGAGATTGTTCCATATTGAAATATCAAGGGGTGAAATAACAGAAAAGATAAAACGTAACTTTTTGTTGGCGGTATGAAAAGGAGGACTGATATCAGTGGTGGTTGTTACTGCTCATTACCCTACATTGACTGCGGTCTGGTCTCAAGGGTTACTAGACAATGGGGCACATTTACTTGTCCGTCTAGAATTCGGGTCTGCCGCGATTCACTAAGGTTGTGCGTCCAATATCCTGCATGTGTTGCTTCCCCGCTCAGGTCCGCCGGAGTTCACCACTTCTTCCTGGTGCCGGATCTTTCGACACAATTAGTTTTTAAATTCCGCAGTTTACCCGAGTCTGTTGGGTGGTTCGCCAGCACGCCCACCCCGAATTCTGTCGCATGCAACAGCCGCCAAAGCGCCACAATCCGATCGGTGCGCCCAAAAAACCGCGGACCCTTTAAATGTGCCCCATTGTTATATAATGTGGATCTAGCTCTGATTGATGGTACCTAGGCTACAAAGGGGAGAGTAGTGGATAGAGCAACTATTATAATTAGAGATGAGCGAGTATGGATGCTCGTTCGAGTATAGAGTACTGGGAAACGGCTCGTTGCTCGGACGAGTATTTCCCCTGCTCGAGAATCGAGCATTTAATTAAAAACACAGTGAAGAACAATGAAGAATAGAATAAAAACAGTGAACACAGTGACCACAGGATCATTTAAGTGAAAAACACAGTGCAGAACACATTGCAGAATAGATTACAGATGTTCGGCACATCTGCTACTTGTAGGAGATACGCGTGAAACAATGCGAACACAAAAAGTATGTGAAGAACAATATATAGGTGTGAAGAACAGGGGAGCAGGACAGAGACATCGGGGAGCAGCACAGAGACATGCGGGAGCAGGACAGAGACATGGGGAGCAAACAGAGACATCAGGGGAGCAGCACAGAGACATCGGGGAGCAGCACAGAGACATCGGGGAGCAGCACAGAGACACCGGGGAGCAGGACAGAGACATCGGGAGCAGCACAGAGCATCGGGGAGGACAGAGACATTGGGAAACAGAACATAGACATCGGGGAGGAAGACAGAAAAATCAGGGAACAGGACAGAGACATCGGGGAGCAGCGCAGAGACACCGGGGAGTAGCACAGAGAGATCGGGGAACAGGACAGAGACATAGGAAGGGCAGAGACATCGGGGGAGACTTCAGTGGAAGAAGAGGAGCGGGATCCCGGGACGCGTTTCTCCCGACAAGTAAGCAGATGTGCCGAACATCTTGTAATCTATTCTTCACTGTGTTTTCACTGCATTTTTCACTTAAATGATCTGTGTCCACTGTTTTATTCTATTCTTCACTGTTCTTCACATTATAACTTGCCGGGAGAGAATATACGCGCGGAACAGTGAAGAATAGATTGCAGATGTTTGCATACATCTGATAACTTATAGAAGACATTCTTTTTCAATAAATAACACATTTTATTCCCGAAACATGGTCCCCTTGAAAAATGCTCGGGTCTCCCATTGACTTCAATGGGGTTCGTTATTCGAGACGAGAACTCGAGCATCGGAAAAGTTCGTCTCAAATAACGAGCACTCCAGTTTTAGTGCTCGCTCACTCTATTGATAATCTATCTAGTTGCTATTCCCGTACCCTCCGGCTATGCCCCTTCCATATAGACCATTCAATTCACTTCATATTTTTCAGCCTTATCATCTCTCAAACACATTTCTCGGGATCACCAGGAGAGTCAATACATGTTTTTATTGTGGGAAAAGATAAACCTTGTGCCAGATCTGATAGCTAAAAAACGCTCAACTCTGCCCCCTCCCGCCTACCCTGTTGTGACATCATCAAGCATGCCGTTGGTCCAGACATGGTGACCAATCACAAAGCTCGAGGGGAGGGGCCAATCTCGGAGATGTCATATCCAAACTACTACGAAATTGATGACAACACAAGCCAATACAATTTCATGCCAGATCTCCCATACTGCTGCAACATAGTCGCTAGATCCCCTACACTAAATAAATGTATTAAGTGACCAAATAACCAGAACAAAAACATTGATATAGTGATGCCCTAATCAGTCACATGTGTGACAAGTTGGAATTTACTTTCCTGCCCGCTATTATATCTCCAGGTCATCTGTCGTACAGGCGTCTATCTCAGGGTGATATATATCATTGGGGGGTCATTTACTAAGGGCCCGATTCGGGTTTTCCCGACGTGTTACCCGAATATTTCCGACTGTGCGCCGATTTTCCCTGAATTGCCTCGGGATTTGGTGCACGCGATCGGATTGTGGCGCATTGGCGCCGGCATGCACGAGATGAAAATCGGGGGGCGTGGCCGAACTAAAACCTGACAGATTCGGAAAAAACGCTGCATTTTTTTAAAAATCTGATGGGTTTAAATGGTAGATGCACTGGGACCACATCAATAGATGTTACTGGCTGCCAATCCGAAAATATGTCCAGGTCAGACGGCCAAGGCCGAACTTGAATTTCAGGTCCGCTCATCATTACTTGTTATTTATTTCAAAATTAGGCTGGATGAGAAAGGAAAACTGTCCGAGCCCTTAAAGGATATCTAACACCAGGATATTGTATTGTAATTGTCATATGTGCCCCCTCTGGCAGGATCCACTTTTCTTTTAGCTTCTTATGCCCAGAGAATCTAGGCTCTGTTATAACCTATGGAACCTTGAGCCCCTCAGACTCATTGGCATGATTTTAAAATCTTTATTTTTAAATACCAGAGAATATTGTCATGGGTGTCCCTGCAACCCATGTTCTGGGTCGCAGGTGCTCCCGTGTGCCTTTCTGTGCCCCCGGAGCTCGGCAGCTTCACTTACCTCGGCACCCTCCAGTGACGGTCTCCTCGTCACCGCCTCCTAGAGCCGTCTAAGGTTTAAAGGGCCAGTGCACCAATGATTGGTGTTGGCCGACCACCTTCCAGATAAATTAGCGCCCGCTTCCTGTGTCCCCTGCTGGATCTTTGTGCCTTGTGCCTTGGTGAAACCCTTGTTCCATGTTCTCTGCAATTATTTGGTGAATTCCTGTTGTGACCTCGATTCTGTTCCTGACTTTGCTCCCGTGCTGCCTATCCTGACCTTCAGCTACATCCCTGACTCTGGTCCTGTACTGCCTGTCCTGACCTCCTTCCTGTCCATGACTCCCTCTCTGCCTCAGGATTCTGCACTTTGCCTTGGCCACAACCATGCCTGTGGAGCGACTCTGGTGGTACCACGCCACAGCAAGTCCAACCCGCTTAGTGGTATACATGTGTCATGGGAGAGATTATGTTTCAGTAAGACATATATGAATATACAAGAGGATACACGGTCATCCTGACTGACAGCATATATTATGTTATAAATTATAGATTAGATTATGTAGGTCACCTATAGGAGCTTCTATGAGCCTTAGGTAAGTATTGTTAAAAATGTATAAGCCTGGAGTGATAGATAACTTCTTATGTCACACAGCTGAGCGCATTCATCAGTTGTATGATGAGGAGGCTTCCCCACAGGCAAGAGATCACGCACATCAACTGTCTGGCTGCGATGTGTGTAAACAGGAATTGTTTGTGTCTGTGCATTGAGACCCTCCAATGGTCCCCTGCGGCCCATGGCCGCGGCTCCGGGGCCGGAGCTACTGCGCATGCGCAGAAGGCCGCAGATGCCGGGGGACCAGGACGAAGATTACCTGGTAGGCTGAGTCACGTGGCTACTGGGGCGTGGAGTAGCCGCGACTAGTAGCCTCATGTCCGGCTACTCCACGCCCCAGTAGCCGCATAAAAAAAATTTACATATGCCTCCAATAAAGTTTTCTAAAAGACACCCAGGACGTGAGGGTTAGCCCAAAAAAGGGCTATCCTGACGTCCCATTCATCCACCTACCACCCCTTCTACCTTTATAGGTAGAATCGGGGTGGTAGGTGCCCTTTAAATTCTTCTTGGCCCCCTTGTGCTACCCTCATAAACAGAATCTGCCCTCCAATACTAGGATACATGTTTGTATTGTTCTTATGTTAAGGTGGATGATCTCCTTCTAAGAAGACCCCCTTTTTATATGAGTTGTTGCTCCTGTCCGAATTGATTTATAACAAGTGCATGCATAAGAATTACACCAGACAGAAAAGTAATTCCCTCATTGTCAGCGGCAAAGGCAATTCTGCTTTATATAAGGAAATACACAAACTCATATGGAAACAAGAGTAGGTGTTGGCAGCTTTGTTCTGTGTCGCTTCTTGATAGAAAGATCCGCGATGACCAAGGTTTTAGGGTGGGCATATTCCAGTCTTATCTCAGATGTCGATGCCATCTTTGAGTGAAGTTTCAGACACAGACGCCATCTTTGGAAGTAGCCTCAGTAGCCACCTGGTCGTTCCACAGGTACGACTTGCCCACTAGCCAATGCGTAGTACCTAGTCATAAGGCAAAACCATGGTCGGGGACAGGCAGGAGGTTAAGACAGGAAGCACAGGAGTCGGGAACGTAGCAGTAGGTCAGGGTAGGCAGCATGGGATTGCAGTCAATAACGGAACTGGGGTCACAACAGGAAATCGCAAAGTAAACACAGGGCATCAGGAACAAGCACATAGGTTCCAACAGGGAAAGGCCCAGTTATAAAGGTTTCTGGGAATGGCCAGCACCAATCAACGGTGTGCTGGCCCTTTAAATCTTCGGGAGCTGATGCGCGCGCCCTAGGAGACAGTGACGCGTGAGCATGACCGCCGAACAGGTAAGTGAAGCTCTGGGAGTACTGGAGCATGGAGAGGGGCACAGGTGAGCCCGAGACGTGGGTCAGGGGAGCACCCGTGACAGCCTTCAGACACAGACACCATCTTTGGGTGCAATCTCAGAAACAGACACCATCTTTGGAAGTAGACTTCAGACACAGACGCCATCTTTGGAAGTAGACTACAGACACAGACGCCATCTTTAGAGCAGAGTAATTTCACAGTCGTTGTAGACAGTTATCTGATTACATGATGAAAGGTTAACAAATGTATTTTGTGCACACAAGTAACCTACTAAGCATAACCTTGAGATTTCTCCCTTCACACTTAAAGCAGTCTCCTAAATCAAGCAAATTAAGAGCGAGGGATAGAATTTTTGGTAGAGGGGTTTTGGGGTTGTGATGAACCCTTTCTCTCAAGTTAAATCACGGGTACACTTACTCTAGAGACTCCTTAAATTTACACCATAACACCCCACCCACATGCAGGATGCCATCTTTAAGCTAAATCTACTCCAAAGTGACCTCAGCATGAAGACTGATCCAAACTCCATGCCACCACCCATAAATTACTTATACTTTCAACTCACGCTAGTAATTCACACAGAACATGCAATCACTAAATATGCTATATCTGGTAAGATAATTCCGTTTGGAAACTTAGATTATCTAAGGCTACAAGCAGAGGCAAAAAAGTTTCTTTATTCCATTAAAATCTCAAACATGGCAGAAAGGCACAACTGTGTGGTGTACCAGGGTACGACCTACGCGTTTCGCTCGCTCAGAGTTTAGTCATGACCGTGATATCCTGATGCTGTACTCCATTAGCCCACGGGCTGGCCACTCTGCTTTAAAGGAAACCTACCACCACGGATCTACCTATTAAGGTAGATCAGTTGGCAGGTTTATCTGATGTATAGTAGGATTTTCCTTTTTATGACTAATCCTTTTGTCCCCCTATATTTTATCATTTTTAATTGTCTTAATATGCAAATTTACTAATGAGGTTATTGGGGAGTGGAGTAGCCGGAGGTGAGGCTACGCAGCCTGGTTACTCCACACCCCAGTTGCCTCTTGGGACCCGCATACCAAGTCATCTTCAACACACAGCTACGGGGAGCTGCACGCACTTGTCTGTGACGCCAGGTTATGCACATGCGAACAGCGCTGGCCGGCAGCTGCACAGTTTTGGTGCCGAAAGCCAAAGCTACTGCGCATGGACAGGATCCGGCTTGAGGCTACCGGGGCGTGGAATAGCAGCACTGTGTAGCTTCAACTCCGGCTACTCCACCCCTCAGTAGCCTCTTTAGTAAATTTGCATATTATGGCAATTAAAAATTATAAAACATATGGGGGACTAAAGGATTAGCACTAAAAAGGGCTTATCCTACTATACATTAGATGGATCTACCACCGGATCTACCTTAATAGCTAGACCAGTCGTGGTAGGTTTCCTTTAACTTCTTCTAAATTCTCCATTACCCCTCAGCAATAACTTCACAAGTCACACGACTGCAAGAGGGAAGGAGCGCGTTCATCAGCTGTATGATAATGTGGCTTCCCCGCAGGTAAGGGATCACATGCATCAACTGTTTGGCAGGGAGGCAGGCAAGGAGTAATTTGTGGCTGTGCATCGATACACTCCAGGATCACTGAGAGGAAGGCTGTAAGTAGTGCATGTATCTGCTATACGAATGATTGAATTCCAGAATTTGGGGGAATATAGAATATCATGAGAATATATATATTGTGGCTGGTTATTGTTCCTAATTTCCTCTGTATGACTCCCTTTGTGGTATTTAACCCCTTATCTCCGACACTAGTTTTCAGCTTAATGACCGGACTCGATTTTTTCGAATCTGACATGTGTCACGATAATTGGTTATATCTTCGGAATGCTTTAGGTCTAGGGGATTCTAGGTGATTTTGAGAATGTTTTCTCGAGACACATTGGGGCAGATTTACTTACCCAGCCCATTCGCGATCCAGCGGCGCGTTCTCTGCGGTGGATTCGGGTCCGGCCGGGATTCACTAAGGCAGTTCCTCCGACGTCCACCAGGTGGCGCTGCTGCGCTGAAAAGCATCGGAGCGCACTGGAATTCACCGAGCCGGGCTGAGTGAAGGTAAGCGCGTCCCAAGCGACACTTTTTTGTTTTAAATGCGGCGTTTTTTCCGTATCCGTCGGGTTTTCGTTCGACTAGGCCCCCCGATTTCCGTCGCTTGCATGCCGGCGCCGATGCGCCAAATTCTGATCGCGTGCGCCAAAATCCCGGGGCAATACAGGGAAAATCGGCGCAAATCGGAAATATTCGGGTAACACGTCGGGAAAACACAAATCGGGCCCTTAGTAAATGACCCCCATTGTACTTTTAGTTGTAAAATTTAAGTGATAAGTTTTGCGATTCAATCTGAAAAAAAAAAAAGAAAATTTGGCAAAAGTTTGTAAAAATTCTTCATTTTCAAAGTTTGGAAAGTTCTGCTTTCCAGACAGGAAGTAAAACTACCGAAAAAGCTTGATAACTAACATTTACGGAATGTCTGCTTTATGTTGAGATGGTATTTTATCCGTCCTCTCATTTTTCTAGGATGTTATGAGGTTTAGAATTTTAGGTGCGATTTTTCTCATTTTCATGAAAATTGCCAAAACTCACATTTTGAGGGACAACTCGGCTTTCAAGTGACTCTGAGAGGCCTAAATAATAGGAAAACCCCATAAATTACTCCACTATAGAAACTTAACCCCTCAACATATGTAAAACAACTTCTATTTAGTCTATTTGTCTATTAAGTGTTTCACATGGGCTAAAACAATACAGAAGTGCGATTCAGAAACTTTCGAATTTTTTTGGAAAATACATTAATTTAGGTCAAAACTGACAGTTTCATAATGAATAAAATAATGAAACGTTCTACAACGTTTGATGCCCAATTTCTCCCGAGTGTAATGACACCCTATATGTGTATCGACAACTTTTCAGGGGCATAACTTCTGTATTTTTCTGTTGTCAAATCTGGTTAGGGGCTTTTTTTTTTTGTGAAAAGAGTTGTTCTTTTCAGTCGTATCATATTAATGCCCATAACTTTTTTGGTCACTTTTTAGAACATACTTTGTGATGGTGTTTGATGAAAAATTGTATTTTTTTTTTTTACATCATTCACCAAGCGGGTTCAATATTGATTTGGATTTATTGTACAGCTTAATATGGAATTGGTGATACCAAATATTCAAATATTTCTGGTGTGTTTGTGTTTTGCATACTTTATTTGCATTTTATGTGTAACTGGGGAGATTATGGGACTTTTATTTTATTTTTTTATTTCCTTATTATTATAAAATTATTTTTACTTTTTTTTTTACATTTTTTACACTTTCATACTTGGGATAGAACAAACGTTCTTCCGATCGTTTGTTCAAGCCCTTATACTGCAAAACACTTGTACAGTATAAGTAAGTGAGAATGCTGAGCATGCTCAGTTACTCGCAGCCGGGTACTGCCAGGAGGCGGAACCCGGCGAGAAGAGGAGCCGGCAGCTGAACCCTGAGGCTGCTGCAGGAGGGATCGGATCCCTTGGTAAGCTCACCGGAGGTGGGGGCGATCCACAGGGGACATACTTACATGCCACGGTCATGCTTGACATGTAAGGGGTTAAACAGCCAAGATTGGAGTTTTTCTGATACCAGGTGTTAGTGCTGGGTCTGAGCTGTGACATCACAGCCCGACACCGTCAGCAGCGAGACCCGGTGTCCCGAAATCTTCTTTTCACGAGCCGCCATAGAAAGGCATTGCATCAGAAGAAGTACCCTTAATGACCACCGTAAAAAGCCAATAGAGTGGTCAATACGAGGTTAGACTGGAAAGTACTGCCCCTGTTTACACAACCTCAGGTTCTCTAATGGTTATTAAAATCCACTAAGTGAGCTCAAAAAAATCACACCAAAACAGAAGTCTGGTATAATATCTCAATCTCTGTGGAGAACTGATACCATACAATGCTAGGCAGATGTGAGATGCTTTATTTGCCTCACGTAGGGTTTTACAGAAAGTTTCAGTGGGGCCGGACCTGGGCTTGGTTAGTTAGGGATAAAGAAGTAAAGTCCATAGTTCATTGGTTAGTAAATTATCACATGGGCATCGCAGAAGCTGGAAGAGGTAGTATCCGTAAATCACTGGTGGCACATGTAAAACATCAGCCCAGGGAGTCTTACATTCCTCAGTGGAGAGGAGTGAATTACTTTTATCCATATTCAAACATCTGTTTCAGCATTTAGCAAGCATATAAAAAAATAAAAGCATTTTCATTAATCATACAGCAATACTTCATGTTAAAATTATTGCTTTGAATTTTAGCTCTGTAATGGTTAACTCCTCCTGTGCCGCAGCTATAGATATATTCATTGTTTAGATGATCACTGGGTGCAATCTCTATGGTCAGCCTATCATCATGGTGTGACTGTCCTCATAAAAAAAGCAGGATTCTCCAATGCAGGGAAACCCTGTCATATATGTGATCTGTGTATATGCTGCACCATAGGTAAAATTCTAGAAAGTAAATAAGACACATAGGGGCTCATTTACTAAGGGCTCCACAGCCGCACTTTCATTGGGTTTCCCGACATTTTCCGTTTTGTGACGAATTCCGCCAGGATTTTGGCACACGCAATTGGATTTCGGCGCAACAGAAATCGGGGGGCGTGGCCGACGGAGGACCCGACGGATTTGGATAAACCGTAGTATTTTTTTTAAAAAATGTGTCGCTTGACACACACTTACATGCACCAGGAATAGGATAGTGAATTCCGGCGGACCTCGGCCGAGCGCAGCAGCGCAGCAGCGACTCCTGGAGGACATCGGGCGGCCGACCTTTAGTGAATCACTGGAAGACCCGAATCCTCGTTGGAGAAAGTGCAGCTGTATCGCGACAGGACCGGGTAAGTAAATGTGCCCCATGGATTCCTACAGTAAGTTGCATTGAATCAATTGTCCGGTTGACCCTATAGCTAGGACTCATTCCTGGCTGACCGGACACAGGAACGTCCACACTACACAAATTAGGTAACATCCATTTCAAAATAAAACAATATATTGTCATCTTCCTCCTTATTTCTATTTACATGACCAGAAGGACATCTGCCCCACCTCGGAGGTTGTATAAAAGAACAGTCCAGAGATAAGCAGCATTACTTCTAAAGGAGATACCAAGAGAGAACATGCTTCTAGCTACAGCTCTTCTCTGGGTCATACTATGTCTGTTCTGGACAATATGGTGGAATGGGAAACCTAAGGCTCGACAACATCTTCCCCCAGGTCCTCCACCACTACCGGTGGTCGGTAACATTCTCCAATTAAATTCTTGGGAACTTCTACTTTCACTAAAGCAGGTAAATAATACAGTATAATAGTAAAAAAGGTTGGAAAAAGACACAGATCCATCCTATTAGATCACACAAATGTTTTTTTTCTCCATAACCAGTGAGGCATCCAGGCCGCTCATGGACATGTGCAAAGTATCAGCCATAACAACTTCCTGCGGGAGAGTGCTACAGCTTTGTTGTTTTTACCATAGGGGTTATAATAGTACGAAATAGTATAGTATGAAATTGTCTGTTTCAAAGCAACGTTATATTCCATCGTATTAAAAAACATGTGAAAATGACATGAAAAAACTGACGCGTTTCAGATCTACATGATCCTTTATCATAGTTAATACAAGACATATAACGTACTGGTACAATAGGAACATGACTCGTGGAAATTTATCAATAATGAATTTCATTTTGGATACTTTACTGTTGTTATTTTTTACAGCTACATGGTTGCCCTATGGGCTCTAAATTTTCCCCTTTATTAGCTAATATCTATATGTCCTGAAAAAAACGCCCCAGTAGCCTCTTTGATCTTCTTACCAGCATATCTTTGGCACCCAGCTATGACGAGCTGCACGCCCTCTCACTCGTCATGCGCAGAACACAGGCCCGTGGCTTCTTGGTCACTGCTCTGAAGCCGGAGCTACTGCACATGTGCAGAACTCCAGCGTCATGGATGAGTGTGCGCAGCTCCACGTAGCTGCGTGACGAAGATATGTGGTAGGGGGATCAAAGAGGCTACTGGGGCGTGTAGTTGCCTCGGCATGTAGCCTCAGCTCTGACTACTCCACACCCCAGCAGCCTCTTTAGAAAATTAGCATATTAGGGAAATAAAAGTTATAAAAAGATACAAGGGAAGTGAGGAATAGCCCTTAAAAGTACTATCCTCATGTACAAGGGAGGCACCTACCACTCGGTCTACCTTAATAGGTAGTTCCATGGTGGTAGGTTTCCTTTAAGCAGTTGTCCCAAGCTCAGCAGGCTCTGTATGTAATATCTGTTTATCATTAAGATCCTAAGTGGAGACCCAACTGCTGTGACTCACTGCTCCCCCCTCCCATCTCCATAGAATACCTGTGTAAGATGAGACCTCGGTGAGATTTAGTCCACCTCCCTAGCACATTGTCCAGCTATATCCACCGCATAGAGAACGGATGGAGTTGCAGGACCCATGCTCAACTTGCTCTTCCATTATATATGGGCAAAGGGACCACCATTCTCCTCATTAGTAAGTGTCCCAGTGGTCCAACCGCCACCAATCAGATTATTTTAGAGGAGATAACAATAACCCCCTTCCCCATGAGTGTACAGTGTAAATAATCCAATACTGTCATTTGTATCAGTATCATAGTCGTACATTGTGGGCTATGGATTTGCATCATGGATGGTCTGAGTACGGAAACTTTCATCACTCACAAGAATGAAGTTAAAAAGTTAAACTCACCTGAGTGGCCATCCATGGTGGTTTTCTCCCTACATTACATGTGGATTTTGACCTCAATGTCTTCTTCACAGTTGCAGAAGAAGTATGGCCCAGTATTCACTGTGCATTTTGGATCTCGACCAACGGTGATGCTTTGTGGTTATGATACGGTGAAAGAGGCCTTGATAGACAACAAAGACGCCTTCAGTGGAAGAGGAAGAATGCCGTTGTATGACTATATGCTGAAGGGATATGGTAAGATGTCATATCATTACTTAATTTCCTTGTGAACATGATGCCACACTCCAGAAGCTCAATGAGTATCTTTTATTTTCTAGGAATCTTAGTCAGCAACGGCGAGCGCTGGAAACACATGAGACGCTTTGCACTTACCACCCTTAGAAACTTTGGGATGGGTAAGAGGAGTATAAAAGAGAGAATCCAGGAAGAGGTCACGTTTCTTGTGAAAGAATTTGGCAAAACTGAAGGTATGGAAACATCTCGTGAACCTTCATCATCTCCTATAAGAAGCAGTTAGTTCTTCTTTTCATGGATATGGGTAGGCATTGAAAATGGCTTCAATAAAAAGTTGGGTAAACAGAAAAAAATTGGCAGAAGTTAATAGGATAACTTAAATATAGCCTAAAGGTTATATACATTGGCCCAAAAGCAACGCCAACCACCCTTTCCAATGATATTTTTAGCTGACAGGTCTTGTCAAATTGTTTGAATGGTCCCGCAGCCTCTAAAGTATCTTCTTGTTCAAAAACTCGCACTTCTTTCAATCTCAATAGGACAAACGTTTGACCCCACCTTCCTCCTCAGTTTGCCTGTATAACACATCATCTGCTCTGTTGTATTGGGAAAAGGTTTGGACTACAAAAAATACATTTTCTGACTTTTCTCAAAATATCACTGGTTCATCGACTTCATGAATTCTGGAAATGGGTTTGGTGAGTTTTTACTCATTTGCACCATATAGATTGAATTCTGCATTTGGTGATGTTCACGTGATCTCACTGACCTGACCTATTTTCTTGCCATAGATTTTCTACTTCTTCCATCGATTTATGCACCATATGCCTGGTCCTCACCAGAACGGGTTTTCATGCATTTCCCTGATTTCAGAGCTTTGTTCAAGAGCGGTGATAGATTTAAGACCACTTAACCAGACTCTACAGACACTATAATTCGTTGCTTTCTGGTTAAGATCAACAGGTAAGAGATAAAGGTGCCAAATCTTCTTCTTTGGAGTATGTAGAACTTGAAGAAGATAACATGCAATATTCTTCCTAATCAAATATCTTCCTTGGTGGCTGATGTCCAGACTCCCATTTGTCTTCACTAATACTAAGTCTCCAGCTCATGAGACCTGATTAAGAGAATTCCCTTAATAAAATGAATATTATCTTAACATCCCAATGTAGACTTAATTAATCTCTGTCGAAAAAATAAATCTCATTGGATCTGATCCATTCACATTTCCTCTGGTCAACATTGTCTTCCTCCATGCACTAAATCCACTGCAGGACTTCCTCCTCCATAGGTATACTACAAAATTTCTCATTAAAGAGGACATCTTGTAATATCTACCCTGGGTACGAGACATGTGCCAAAGCCACTAACAGCACTACCTTATATCTCCTATCCATTAGATTTTTTGGGTCACTTGTCTAATGTTTAAAATGTGACGTATGACTAGAGATGAGAACGAGCACTAAAATCTCAAGTGCTCGTTACTCGAGTCGAACTTTTCCCGATGCTCGAGTGCTCGTATCGAGTACGAACCCAATTGAAGTCAATGGGAGACCCGAGCATTTTTGTCATCTGCAACAACACAGTGAAGAACACATTGCAGATTTTCCGTACATCTGCTAACTTCATCTGAAGACCCGCGTGCAGAACGTGTTCGTCCAATAGTATGTAAGAATAAATTGGGTGAAGAACACATTGCAGAGTTCCATACGAATACACACCGATTGTCTCGGATAAGTCAGCAGATGTACGCGAAACATCTGCAATGTGTTCTTCACTATTTGTTATTACACTTTACTCTCTTAATGATCCTGTGTTCACTGTTCCATGGTATTTCACTGTTCTTCACTGTCTTTCTTAAGTAAATAGCCTCGATCCCAAGCAGGCGAAACATCGTCCAAGACACCGAGCCTTTCGAGTATGCAATCTCGAACGAGCATCAAGCTCGACGAGCATACGTGCTCATCTCTCATATGACCTTCTTTCAGCCTAGGACTCTGTAACTATTAGAAAAAGCAACTGTTATTTGGCCTTTAGAACAGGATCAACAAAATCCGCCTCAGAATCCATAATGAGAATCTAGTTGTATCTGTCATTAATTTGTTCTTTGCCGGGACTGAACTACAAGCACCACCCTGTCGATTTGGTTTACTCGCTTCTACTAAAATATCCGAAATTCAAACATTAGCTTTTCTGTCTGTATCAGCCAAACACTGTGCTTAAACTGGTCACGCGCTTGAACTTTTTATATAGGTATTTGTTTTAATGAATCACAGTGAATAAAAGGCTATTTTCCCGTTTAGCAAAAGTCCAGGAAGAAATTGACCAGGTATGAGGTGATCGTTGCCCATCAGTTAAGGATCGATCCAATCCGAATACACTGAAGCCTTAATCTGTGAGATCCAGAGAATCAGCATGATATATTCCTACCGGGGTCCTCACTCTACAACAGAGGATGTGTCATTTCGAGGTTAACCATCCCCAAGGTAAAACTTGTAGAAGGCTATAAAGCCTAATAATGGCTGGAATCTCTTAATACTTGGCCTTCCTATGATGTCACCTGAGCGCTCTCTGGCTCCGCCGTCACTACAGATGAACACCCCCCTCACCCCCCTAAATTTCACCCCGCTGTCCCACCCACCGCCTGCAGACAGCCGTGACATCAGCCGAACTGTCTACAATCTTGCCGGCTTATTGCACGCCTGCAGTTTACTTGTCATTAGATATTTTTATAAGTTCTTTTCTCCGGAGTACTTATGCCATGGAACTAGCCATAACAGTGCCCATCACCCGAAGCAGTGATGGTACTCTTTAGGGCCGAGTGCCCAAACTGCGAGCCCCACCCCCCCCCTTATTTATTGTGAGGTGCCAACCAAAAATTAAAGCGTAATTTATTGCTCTCGTTCTTCAACAAGTTCGATCATATTGGCCTCCTTAGACAAGATGGAAATTTTGCATAATTTAGCTTCTTGCCATACTCCTCTGTACACAGAGAATTGTGGGGCCAGCAGAAGGTCCTTCAAAGTAATTCGCCCTGTTTACGCATTCTCCCTCTTCCTACAAACCAAGTAGTGAAGTGTCACTTAAATATATGACTGAAAGCCGCATCTTTTAAGTTGCTTGGAACTGCAGGAGATTTCTTTGAAGTCCTGTTCTGGTGTGCTGGGGCGAGGCCCTGGTGTGCCACAGAAAGGGTTCCTGGGTGCCGCCTCGGCACCCGTGCCATAGGTTCGCCACCACTGCCCTAGAGGTAACGAGCTGCTTGTATTGGACGTACACCATCAGTATCTGGTGGTTGATGTCATTTATGCACTAATTTGGCCAACGACTAATTTTTTTGGACAATTATAGCAATACACTGGAATTGTTTCAGCACGGGGCAAGCAAAGTGTCTCTTAATGGGGCAAGAATGATTTGATGCCACACCCCAACGGTGTGTTTCATCTCTCATGAGGACAATGAGATCCGATAACCAGATTTTTGTTGCTATATAAGTATAAGCAATATGATAAAGATGCAACATAAATATATCTTATCTTAATCTTAAACTTTTAGGGCACAGATGTGTTCCCATTACTACCACCGTAGGCTAAAGATCCTAACAGTTCCATGAGCCAAGGGTCCTTCTCCGGATCGGTTTTTGGATAATGGGGCAGAAAGAACATGCGGCTTTAATGCCGTTCTCTGCAGGTAAATACTTCGTGCTGTCAAGACAAAACTCAAGGGCATATCACTTACCGCGGTCTACGCCGTTCCACGGCGGCCCTTCTCTGACGAGCAGTTCGGGGTCTTTCCGGCGATTCATCAAGTTCCTGCGCCCGATGTCCACCAGGTGTCGCTGCTAGGCGCCGGGTCCGGCCGAGTTTTGCGTCGGAGGTTCACCTGACTCTTCCTGGTGCTGTAAGTAATGGCGCTGCGACCAATTTTTTTTAAATGCGCCGGTTTTTCCGAACCCGTTGGGTTTTCGCTCGCCACCGGCCCCCACGATTTCCGTCGCGTGCATGCCAAGCCCCGATGCGCCACGAGTCTTCGCGTGCAAGCCAGAATCCGGGGCAATACAGGGAAAATCCGCGCAAATTGGAAATATTCGGGTATCACGTTGGGAAAACGGGAATCGGGCCCTTAATCAATGACCCCCAATATCTCAAGGAAGAACTAATTAATGGAAGATCAAGCTCCTTAACAATTTTTTTTTTTTTTTGTATAAAAGTTGACAAGAGATAAACAGAAACATTGACTAAAACCTCTTCTTCAGGTCTCTCTGTAGGAAGAAGGATGTGGTCCTGGAGAAGGCTAGCTCAGATGGAACTCTTCCTATTCCTGACCTCTCCTCCAGAAGTATGTTCTTGACCCCAGAGGTGCCGAGAGAGAAATGACCTAGTCCTGAGTTTATGTAGCACCGGGAACCTACCTCGTAGTTACAAATGCTCTTAGTTCCTCGGACTAAATTTTTAACTCAATTCACGACTATTCCGACAGTAATTTTATTGTAAGAGATTTTTGTAACAGACATCAGCAGACGTGTCCCATGGCTGATCCCCAATGTTTTTAGAGAGACTTTGGCGCAAATATGGATCTTCCTTATCTCCTCTGGAAGATGTATTCACCTAAACAGACAAAACGAAGACAGTGTATACCCTAGATGTAGATATCTAGACCATCTTTGCACATAAATCATTTTTTTATTATTCCATTGAATGTTTGAAATGTAAAAAATTTTTGTTTTTTTTAAATAAAGTGTTTTCTGCATTGAAGTTTTGTCTTTTTATTATTTATTGATTATTGCCAAGTATTCCAAGTATTGATAGTAGGAGGTTTAGTGGGTGAAATTTTAGATTCTATAATTTTACTGCAAAAATCTCCTGATACCAGAGAACTTACTCATGATCCAGGCACCGGGACTTGTGGTGTCTTCTATATTTCTTAACCGTGGTCCTCCTTTGTTGTAAAATCAAGTTTTATATGAGCTAATTAACCTGAAATGTCTCTTGGGCGTTACTAGAGTCCCTTTTGGTTCCGTAACGTAGTTTTAGAAGGCAGGAGGCCATGGGTAACCAAATATAAGAATATTCCCCAGTCACGTCTGGATCTATTGATAATGTCCCCGGGTTATCATGATGGCTTTTGATGTGGGAATTTCCATGAGATTCATAAGAAATATTCGGACCTGGTTGAAGTTCCACCAAACCAATTGGTAACCCGCCTGGCTCCGCACATTTTCAGATTCTCTCTGTTCAGGTCCGACTATTTAATAATGAAAACTTACTGAAAATCCACCATGCAAAAGCCTCATGTAAACCGGGGACACTTACTCGTAATCCAGGCACCGTAACTGTGGTATCTTCTTGTATTGTTTTCATGCCTCCTTTCTTCTACAATCAAGTAAATATATGCTAATTGACCTAAGGCTCTTGGGGGGTTGGGCGTTTAGCCCCAGAGTGCTTTGATTCCTTGTACATAGTTTTAAATTATTTTAGAATGAAGAGACCATATGATAATGGCTATAAACAGATTACCACGTCAACAGTATGGCCCGGATCTATGAGTAAGCTGAGTGGGTAAGTGATCTGGAGTCTCTGAAGTTAGTAGTGATCTATGATAGTTAGTGAGTTAGTAAAGTGATCTATGAGTAAGTTTGAGATGATAAAGTGACTATGATTGATAAGTCATAACCTATTCATTTGATGTGTGGATTGTCCTTTTAATATTTTCATTAGAAATATCGTAAAAAATACCTTGAGCTCCACCCCAATTTCCGAAAAACCTGGCTCCCACATTTTTCAGATTTTCTTCTAAGGGTCCGTGCTGCTCTAAAAACTTTCTTCTCAGCAGAGTGACAATCAAAATAAGAAGGTTGATTCATTGCTGCTGCAAATATCACCACTGCAGTAAATTTAAATATACAGTATGTTGAAAAGAATGACTTACACAGATGGTACTTTTTCCCTTATGAACTTAACCTGATAACCACATACATAAAACAGGCACGCTCCATGCCGCTTCGGTGCGTCCAGTCAATCTCCGGCGATCAACAACATCTGAGGTTACGTTTTAGTTATTACTTTGTACTGCAGCGACCAATACCATGATGCATCACACAGTATCACATGGTAACTAGAGGCAGTACTAGTATCTATTGAATCATTTTGTATCTTTCTCTCCAATATTCTATTGATAGTGAAAAGGTCTCTGCTTTAATCAGGAAGACTGTCATTGTGTCCTTACTATGTTTAAAATGTCCATTTGTCATGTGGGATGGTTCCCTCCGAATGCAGCTCATCAGCTTTATCAGGTTCATGGCACCAAAATGATGCTTAGCTCCCCCTTTGATGGTCCATGGTGAGCTTGACTATGCAGGTTGAGGATGAGAGTCCTGCCTTAATAGGTCCTGCCTTATCTGTGGGCCAGTGGTTTGGACGGTGTTGTTGACGTTGAAGAACTTGCCCCATAAGAAAGCTTGTGGTTAACTCACTTGTGTAAGCTCACGATCATGGGCTAAAGCACATGGTTGTGTGTATGTAGGCCTAACGGTGACGAGAGCATAGCCCCGCTGGGAATCGAATAACCGATCTGGAGCTAAAGTTTCTACGTATCGCCATGTTCCTCAAAGGAACGCTGCAACACGTACATTAGTTTAACTGGGTCATCAATTTCTGGTTGAAGATGAACTTAATTTTTATAGATTAATATTTCTAGTTTTACATTATATTTAAACATATAGCTTATTTTTTGGGACACAGTTGTTACAGTTTACTATCAACTAGGGTGCCAAATTTTAACACATACCCACAGTTATGCTTCAGCTGTGTGCAAAGTTTTTTTTAGTTTAATGGACTTGTATAAATAAACAAAATCCACTTTTTACTTTTAAAGGAAAGCGAAATGTCATTTGAGGATAATTTTTTTATATATGTGGTGTGTAAACGTTTTTCTAATAGACAGTCATAACATTCCTGCTTATTTAATACAGAAATTCCTCCCATATAGATGTGTATTCCGCCTATTAGGGTGTTTCTAATTGAAGGGCGCGATTAGCTCCTATCTCCAAATGTGTTTGGATAAGACATCTCTTGATATGGGAGATTAACCAACCCCCTTTGCTTTTAGCAATTTATAGTGTTGAAAATACGTTTCAATGAAAAAGCATACTAACCAATCCAGGATAGAGCAATTACGGTTACCACTCAGATCTGTGTACCAACATGAGCGGTACAATTGCCATACAACCACAGGAACTTGTAACTAAGAGAACCATTTCGCAGAATTTGGTTAATAGCTATATTAGCCAAATGTTCACACACTCCCCCACTGAAACGGTTAGTCGCCCTTCAGTTATCATTCGTGGTCCCCTTTGTCTTGTTATATTTTTTAGAACAAAGAAATATAAAATAATGGAAGTAAAAGACGAAGAGTCTACCTAATAAAAATTGTGGAATCAATGCACAAAAAAATCAGAATGTTAATATTTAAATATTAAATATTAAGAAACATTATGATACATCAAAAAATATGATTTTTTAATATTTTTACTCCATGAATACTATTTCAATCTTTGTAAAATGATTTTTTTATAACTTTTTCAAAATTCTTTTCACTATTGTCAGACTGTTAATTCGATTTTATATCACTTTACTCGGATCAATCTCAGAAAACACCATCGAGGCAAGTGTTGGTCCTTGGTTCAGATAGGAAGAAAAATAATTAGAAGGATATATGATAAACGGAAGTAGGCCGCTACACGCTACCGACAATCTTTATTTTAAAGGGCATTTTTAAAAAGTCTGACACAAGGAGCTCCATAGTTACAAAAACATCCATTCATTTTAGGGCCAATAACCTTCCCACTCCTGGGGTCGACTAGTACAAACCACCTCCACCATGTATAGCTTGCCTCTCACATTCCTGATGATATTGTGACTACAAATTACCCTTCCCATAGCCTCAGAAATGGTCCAAAGTCAGATAAGGGTACAGTGATTTAGGTCAAACTGAATTTTAGTGGCTCTGGCAAGACTGAGCCAAGATGCCCAACACTGAATTTGTTTTACTGTACAGTGTGCAATATTTTCAGGAAACAACCCTCTTTACATGGCATTAAAAGGACCCTGACCAGTGACTCTGATCTGTCCCTGAACAAAGACGTGGTAGACCCGTTCGGCAGAGTGGAGTCTTGGGCAAGCGGAGTGGAGTGGCAGGCCATCTTGTGAGTGTGTTACACAAGACATAATCTTGATGGAAAAATATAACGCAGACAGAGGTCTAGAGCGCCATCCATGAGTGTTGAGCATGCCCTAAATGGAACCAAGGCGTTCTTGCTAGTTGTGCTGGAATCAAGACGGTAAGTGGCGGTGCCACGACCTGGAGGAGAAGCCATTGGGTCCCCGCGAGAGGACAGTATCAGTGAGGCTGTATGTTGGCAGAATGGGCCCTCATTACCATCTAGTTTAGAAGGCTAAGGTATCCAAAACAGACCGTGGGACAGTAGAGACTGAAGGCCCGACTGGTAGAGACACTGTGGGTAACTGTGCAGCACCGCATTACAATTTTGGCCCATGTTGCTAGTAACTGAGTAAGGCCTGAGGTGGTAGATTAGTAGTATAGATGTTAGTCACAGTTCCCATCACTGCAAAATGCATTTAACTTCCGGAATGATCTACAGACTACACCCAGAGGTCCTTAATGACTCTAAGAGAATCGATTGTATTAGTGAGCACAGTGTGTGTGTGTGTGTGGGGGGGGGTAGATTGTTTGTTAAGTTGGTTAAAGCTTTTTGTGTTGTGCCTGCCCTTGCACCCCCATCACAATTGACTGAATTGTTTCTTTTAATTTGGGGTATTAAACGTACGCCTGCCGGATATGTAAAAATGATGAAGTGTAACTGAGGGCACACAAATGTAAGTAAATAGTTGTGAGTCCTTTCCAAAATAATACATTGACTTATACTTACAAACAGTCTAAGCCAAGGGCAGAGCCGAAATGTTGCCACCAAAAGTCTGGGGAAAACGTATGGACTCAGTATATCGCTTTGTAGGAGGCAACCAGAACTACTCTTTAATAAATGGTCCACAGGAGCACCACCTCATCAATAAAATGTTCAGCAAAGGCCCCCCTTTATGATTCAAATGCCCAGCATAGAGCCACCTTTAAAATAAAATGTCCATCATATCCCACCGTTTATGATTTAAAATTTCCCATCATAGGCCCCCCCCCTTTACAATAATATGTCCAGCATAAGCCTTCCTTTAAAGTCTATTGTCCAGAGGCCCCTACTTTAAATATAATGTTCAGCAGAGCCACCTTTGGTATACTGTCGGCACAGATCCCGCCCTAGTAAAGAAATGGACCCATCGAGCCCCCTTTTTAAAAAATATGTCTAGCAGAGCTGCCTGGCCTGCCTTTAAAATAAAACTTCAGGCAGAGTCCCCCCTTTGAAGCATAATGTCTAGCAATATCACCTTTCAGTTTAATTGGCTCAAGCCCTCCCTAAATATAATTCCACTCCATCAGAGCCCCCCTCGGCATGATAAAATACTACACTTAGTACTCCCCTCCAGCGCTTTTCCGGTGCACCCTCTTGTCCCCGCTCTTCGGCGTCCAGGCAATGCGGGGCGGCACGTCTATGCTTCTCGTGCCCACACACGATACTTGTGCAAGAGGTGTGATGGTCACAAGGTGCATATGCCGGGTCATAGGGTGTGCGCATGCAGGCTGTAGAGCAAAGACGTCGCGCTCTGTGGTGCAAAACGACCGGTATGAACCGGATATGTGGGAAAGACAGGTGCGGGGAGAACGGATGTGGGGGTGACACAGGAGGGTGACTACTAGTTGTATTTTTTAAAAATACTTTGAGTATAAGTCGAGCTGGGCCTTTTCAGCACAGATTATAATTATTTTTTTGTGCCCTCACGCCATTTCCCCAATAACTCCGGCCCGGGTAAAGGGCTCATTTGTAACAGAAGTTGTCCATCATGTGCACAGGTAGCATGCATGTATACACCTCGGATCGGTACATTTCGATAACTCTCTTGCTTCCGGCTCGTCCATTATATATAGACACCGAAAGATTACAACATACCTGACGATCCGGACCGAATACTCAACCCTGGTCCAATCTTAATTAAACACAGCGGACGAACACGCACAAAATCGCCCCCAACCTCACTTCTGAAGGTATGTAATGTTTAGCTGGCAGGTCCCACCGAAGGGATTCTCCTCTTGTATTACAAAGTTTTCTTAAAATTTTTTTTCATTTTAATTAAAAAATCAAATCAAGACCATTAAAAAAAAAGAAACCGGGGAGAAACTTTTTGTGAATCTTAACTGACACGTGCACAGGGTAAAGCATGGCCCGAGTGGTCCAACCAATCTATAGACAGGAGAAGGTGTTAAGGGGAGAAGGAAAAGAGGAAGAAGGGAAGAGACAGGTCAAAACGCCCATACCCCCAACAACCCCTTCCATCTTCGGTATCATAGTTTTTTAATTCTCAGAAATAGCCACGTATTCCAACATACATGATCTTTTTAAAAACGTTTTGCACGTTAACCAATAGAAGCACGTCCTGAGGATACTCTAGATCAGTGGTAGGCGCACCTATGGCACGGTGCCAGGAGGTGGCCCAGGAGCCCTTTCTGGTGGGCACTCGGCCATCACTGCGTACAGAAGTGCAACCAAACAATGACCAAAATCCACCAAATTCTTCCTGCAGGTCCCAGGCAACTGATGATATGCTGCTCTCATTCTATTTTAAGCGACACTTTCATTGGCTGTTTTAGGACTGCAGAAAAAGGTGAGAGGTGATGACAAACTGCATTCGATCTTTGGTGTCCATCCGAGCTAGAACCCACCATTCTATCCTGTACATATAGACCCTGAGAGGAGAATCTATTGGACCCTCTTTCTTTCAACTGTATTAGTAGCAATTAGTTAGGACGGGCGCGATCAATGTGAAAGACGTGGAAGAACAGGACAATAATTCCCCTTAAATGCGATTTGCACTATTCACGGTAAATAAGTGGATTTTGGTTGTAGTTTGGCACCCGTCTCTAAAGGCTTTCGCATCACTGCTCTAGATTGTTTTTAATACTTTTATGTGGAGAGATATGTGTCGCGAGATTTAGGATGATTTTCTTATTCACCTAATTTTAAAATGAAATCCATGAAAAGTTTGGCCTCTTCTAGGCTTTTTTCGATGGCCCTTTTTATCGAACACTAGGGACCCTCATTTACAAGAACAAATAACTGGTAACTGATTGACTTGATGTATAAGCCGTGGGTGCGGAAAAGGCATAATCACAGCCTCCCCCAGTAATGTAATCCATCCGCCTCCTAGTAAATATGCCCTGCAGCCTCCCCCCAGCAATGTTTTATGCCCGCAGCCTCCCCAGTATGAATTGCCCCAGCAGGCTCCCCAGTAATGTCATGCCCAGCAGCCGATCATCCTCCTCAGTAATGTAATGCCCAGCAGCCTCCCCCAGTCTATTGCCCTCACACCTCCCCCAGTAATATAGCTGCTCAGCACCTCGCACAAAGGGAATGATTGTCTTCCACGCAACCTCCCCTGTAATATAATGCTCACGCTGTTCCCCCAGTAAGGTCATGCCCCATGCAGCCTCCGCATGTGATATTCCCATCAGCCTCCCCCAATAATTTCACTGCCCCATGCAGCGCTCCTCCATTATTGTAATGCCCAGGCAGCCCTCCCCCAAGTAATGTAATTCCAACATGAGGCCTCACCCAGTAATTTAAGCCCCATATAGTCTCCCTCAATGTAATGCCCCGCAGACCCCTCAGCAATGGCCCAGGAGCCTCCCCCATTATTAGAATGCCACTAACAGCAGCCCACTAATAATAAATCCATGCGCAGCTCCTCAGTAATGAATTGGTCGATTCTGGTTCTATTTTGAAGGTAGCTGGAGCTTCGTATTTAGTTGTTTAACACCCAAGACACTTTTTATGTAAGCAGAAGTGAGATACATGTCCATACGAGGCTTAAAATATGATCAAGATATTACCTGTTATATATACATCAATGACATGTCGGAAAAGACATGGACGTAGCTCACACTGTGCGCACTTGATCATTACCCAAGTATCCATTACTCCAAGAAGGGGGTGACGTACATAGGATTATGAATTATCAAACACTAGATTTAATTAAAGCATTTTTGTCGGTAAATTTCTAGATAAAGGAGGGAAAAGCCCATAAAAAGATCACCTCGGCAAGACACTTACACCTCAAAGGAGTAAAAAAACAGATAGAGATGAATAGGATAGAAGGAAGTACGGAAAAGATGCAGAAATCCGAACTGCTTCCATGAGGGAGGTGGAGCTTTCGGGGATCACAAGCTAGTTTTAGTGCAAAGGAGTTGTAGTTAGGAGATCACGAAGTCCAACCACCGGGACCGGCATCGTAATATTGGGTAATACTGTATTATGGATGTCGGCAGTGTACTCCTCCATCCACTGACTGTGGGCACTTCTTCAAACCATGCGGAGCGAAGGCTTTCTGTGTCTCTTTCCAAAGTCTGGGAATAACAGACCGGGCCGCTACCAGTAGTGTGCTAATTCATACAACGGGATGGTTTTTGTTTTGGGTACGGGCATTTTAAGATTTGTCAGTTTTTTTCTACCCCAATATATACAGCTTTCCTCTTAAATTAATACCTCACATATCTAAAAGGTCATCTGACCAGAATTGTCTTTCATGGAGAAACCTTAAATGTCTTCTGATCATATTCCTTTGTTGGTTTCCGTGAATTAGTTCTGGAAACTGTGATCTGATATCAACTCTCTGGTCATCTTCCCTGTGTCTCTGGTATCGTTAGAGGGGTCAGAGTGGTTACTACATTGGTCCCATGTTCCCAGTCAAGCACCCTCTACGTATATACTGTGTAGGCTGTGAGAAGTCATAACCTCAAACCTACCTCCTCTCGCCTATATGAGACACCGATACATACATACCTGAACATCGCCAGACCGGAACTCACTAGTGGGCAGAGTACAGGTCAACACATGGACACATAACTCAGCAGATTGCCCAAATTTGCATTCCTGGAGTTCAGTTATGTTCTGTCCGCAGGTCACAGGAATGATTGGTGTGTCAATCGATGTAGTTCCAAAGCTTTCTTTAATTAAATTATAACTGGAATACAAAACAGGAGAAAGTTTTTGATGAAGAAAATAGTGACCTGCTAGGGATGTATGGTAGAACAATAGTCCTCCAATCCTTAGGGTTACCTGAAATTACTCCTGTGACTGGTGGACTCAATGGGACACATTTACTTAACTGGTCCCTACATGATTCCCGAGTTGCGTTGTGTGCCAGAATGCCCATCTGCGGCGATTCATGAAGATTGTGCGCCCGATTTCCTGCATGTATCGCTTCCCCGATCAGGTCCGCCGGAGTTCACTATCTTCCTCCTGATGTATGTAGGTGCATTGGATGCAACACAAACTGATTTGTTAAATCCTGTGCGTTGTCCGAATCCTTCGGATCGTCCATAGGCCCGCCCCCCGATTTGTGTAGCGTGAAAGACGACGCGATTGCGACACAATGTGATCGCATGCAACGCAATCTCCGGCGCGATCCACGAAAACGTCAGAAAACCTGATGGAAATGCGGCCGCGGGACCTTAGTAAATAAGCGCCACTGACTTGCAGCTGGTGGAGCATATCAGAAGAAACATGAACCCCCATGCATAGAAATGTAAAGTTTTATGCAAAGTTTAACTTAGCAAATTAGTGTTTAATGGCAAGTTGCCATGAAGGTGGTCTCTGTAACTTATTGTGGAGATTTATCAATGTCTTAGGTAAAACTGTTCTTGTTGCGGCAATGGAAACCAATCAGCTCACTTAAGTTTCATAAACGCTTGGAAGTAAAGCTGAGCTCTGATGGACAACTAGAATAGTTCTGCTCTCAGACACTTCTGATAAAAGCTCCCCACTATTGCAGAATATTATGCACTCATGAAACTAGATATTTAGAGAAGTGAATTTTTTAAACAATCTCTTAATCTCTACCTCTGTGAGTATTTTATTTTCACTTTGGACTCCTTGTTCCTTGAAGATTGATTTGCCGGTTAACAGACTATAAAACAATTGCACTTGTCAAGGTTGTTTAAGGGCGTTCAAAAGATATTTTGTCATTTAAAGGTTGTATAACTAATATAACTTTTTAAAAATGTTCATCATAAAATTTTTGTTCACTTCAGATCTGTGGATTTTATGAATATCTGTGATGGGAGACAATGACATATATTTTATATATCGGAATATCCAATGTATATATCAAGAACTATTCAGCTGCGCCAGAGAGAGTTGGGCCCACAACCTATGGACTTGGTTGAATCCTCAATTTACAAATGCAAAAAAAATGTCAGCACCAGTATGAATAACAAAAACGTGGGTTACTTTATTCCCCAATATATAAATATTTAGTTCTTCTTATATTTGCTTTGATCACATCTTTAGCCATAATAAGAGATAAGTGAATCATTTCATCTTCAATCTTTAATATATAGATTTGGTATCAGCTCCGGATAGAATCCAAATTTATTTTATAATTTGATTTGGACAAACTCAATTTGACATAATTGCCTAGAATTGGTTTATCACTCCCTCTCATCTCCAAAACAAATAACAAGGATCTCTATCATTAGGTTTATGGGTTACTTTGTGTTGGTTTAGATCCGTGCCGGTAATGTGGTGGGCAACAGGTGACACAAAAATGACCCGCATCCACAATATCACGTTTTGGTTTTTCTACTCTCTTTATAGAATTCTTTCTCAGTGAAAAAAACACCGTGCGGGCTATGGAACCCCGTCTTCGTGAAAAAGCCTGGGCTGGGGTGGCGCTTAGATTCGACCCAATCTACCTTTTCCCGTAACACATGTCAAACTTATTCTATTGTATCCCGAACTAAACGTACCCCAGGCCATCATTAACAATGACCGGTTGGTTTTTGTCAATAGTCATGGGTTTCCATGCTTTGAATAGCTATTCTCATCACCACAGCAATCATCCTGTATAACCTTGTGGTTTTGCTTTAACGATTTATCCCTCCTCATTGGTGCCGCGAGCAGCCCCGTCTTCTATGCGCCATGCGCCCAATTCAAAGATATCTCGTCTACTTCATACTAAAAAACTCTAAGCTTGGGCGATAGCGATTCTCCTCTGTTAGGTGGAGAAAATGATTTCAAGAAAATAATCACAGACCACAATACTACTCATCAGGGTCCGGGTGACGAGCTCTATACCATCATTCTCCACCCATTGTCGTATAGGGTTGCTCAGATAATCGATGTCTGGCCATATACTAAGGTATTTTAAGGACATCTACTATGAGATTTACAGACGGGTAGACTTCCTTATGACACTTATTACATTAGGGGTGTCTGGGGCAACCTCTTTTCTTGTCGGATTCTACCTTCTGTTTGGTGCTCCACCAAAATAGCCACCCTTCCTTCCAGTAGGCGGAGCGGAAAGGTGCAGTCTCAAAAAAACACCTACACTCAGAGCCCCCCATAAGTATCACTGGCCATAACGTGTATGGGAACAAAATTTTTTAATATCATAAATAAATCAAAGTCCCCCACTGTCAAACATTGGCCACCACGAAAAGAGGACAACTGCCCTAGCGCCCATGACTTGGGCCTCGGCGGTGTTTTACACAGATGACGGTCACTAAAGCAACTCAAATCAAATCACTGAAGACTGCTATGGAGATTTTGTTTGGTTAAAACTGAACATTACATTTTACCTGAAACTGCATGAATACCGTGATGAGGGCCGAGTGTTTGTTTTGTACTTTTTACAGAGACAGAAGATTGTTTCACTAACGAGATTTGGGCCACACACACAAATATTGATGTCAATAGACACACGCGCATGAATGTGTTTTTCACAGAAATATGTGGTGGCTGTAAAAAGCTCCGAGCAAATCCCATTCTTTTTTCGTGTTTGTGGTTTGAGTCTTCCTATAGACATCTATAGGAATGTAAAAATGCGACGAGCCACACATAACACTAGGTTACATCCAATCTTTAGCTAATTGTGTAGTTACAATCGTTTTGACCCTTCAGGTGGGGACAAGAGACTGAGACAAAATTTTCCAGGCCTCTGCATATTCGTGGAGCAGCAAAAACAGATAACTTGGGGGTAACGCAGAGACCATTTTTGTACGCATTCGATTTGGAAACTGATAACCTTTGAAATACAACCACGCTCACAGAAACGTCCCACAGATATTTTGCTTTGCAAACCACAGAATATCGCACGTTCATTATGGCAGGTAGCCCTAACTCATTAGAACAATGATGGAGATAAATGCACGTCTTGTAAAAAAAAGTCTTTTGAGTTTTCGGCAAAAAGATGCATTTATATATGGTTACAGTATATGTTACTTAGATTGACATTGACATTGATGTGACTTAGATAAACTATGATTTAATGCAAAAAACGGAAACCAAATAATTTAACTATTTTTATTGGGCAGGCTGTATCCCTACAGCACGTTGTATTGTATCAATATTGCCATTGGCTCTATATCTTGACCCGCTGGTTGACCGGATACCGGTCAAATATTTTTAGCTCTGACCGAATGTTCCCACACTACGCAACTGAGTAATACCTGAGCCCATGATCAGTCGCATTTCCTCATTAATGCAATATACTTACCAAAATTCCTAGTGAAATTTGATTTGTTTACTAATGACCAGAAGGACGATTCGGGATCACCCAGCCTCTATCCTAGAGGTTTATAAAAAGAGAGGTCCCTGGTTGATTAGCAGCATTAAAACTCCTCCAAGAAGACACAAGAGAACTGCTTCTAGCTACAGCTCTTCTCCTTCTTGTCGTCCTATGTCTTGGCTGGACATATGGTAAAAGGGAAACCTAAGACGCAACCACATCTTCCCCCATGTCCCCACCCCTAACCAGGGATCGGTAACATTCCCAAGTAACATCCCGAGAGCTGTCTTGCTTCCTCTTTTCAAGAAGTTAAATACTGGGGGTAACAGAGTAATAACTATTTTATTATAATCTAGAAAAAATTATCGAGTACTTTTAAGAAAGTTGTTATACTCATAACGCAAGGTATGTAAAACAGTTCTTCTACGAGCTGCTGGGCTATTCCTATTATTGCTTTCAGCGCGACTAAAAGGGGATAGAAATGAACTTCAATACCGATGAATACCAGAACATTCGATAAAAGACGAAAAATAAAATTTTTTGCTTCTTTCGATTGCCTTTTAAAAGGTTGCCTGGCAACGGTTAGGCCTAACAATGTCGGTCTTTATCGAGGAATAGTGATTATTTAAGGTCCTGCCTAATGCTGTTGGACCTCACTTATGATGGGGCTTTGTTCGTACATTCCTAGAGACACTTTGACAACGTCCCTTAAACCTCATCCTTTCCCCCCCCCCCAGTCCCCCGTCCATAAATGGTTAAAGTTTTCCTATGGATATGAACCCAGCTTCCGGCCGATGCGTGGGAGCGGAAGTGCCAAAATGGTGCGTTATTATCTGGGGTTTCTTCACTCATGTCAATCATTAACTCGAATCTGAATATGCATTATTTATCACTTGTGCACTCATGTAATATCAACAAACACCAAAATTTCTAACAAACTCCTTCCCACCATAGAATGTAAGTCTCTCAGACCTCACTCGCAATCTTCAGAGTGGGGCTTGGATGGTCCTGATGTCTTGACCAGGAGGAATGAAGCTCCTCCACTTCTAAAGTCATTTGAGAGTGTCTCATTATGGGCTATCATCTTCCAAGTAGTATTTGTTTGAATGAGATACCTAAAAACTCGGACGTAACTCTCAGCCTCCACGAGTGACCCAATATCTGGCTGAACCTGGACGCACGAACCTCACTCTATACATCGTTTTGTTATCTTCAAAATAGAAAGTAACACTTATATTGGTCCTAGGTACAATCACAATTTGTGAATTTGACCTCACTTTATGATTACTATTCGCAGTTCCAGGACAAAGTATGACCATTTCACCGTATAGACTTGGACCCAAGCAACGGTTCATGTATAGTGGATCCATGCTGTCAAAGGAAAGCCTTGGTAGTACAACAAGGAAAGCTCTGGCTTCAGTGAAAGGAATGCCGGTACATGAATATAATGCTGAAGGATATTAAGATGCTCTTATTAGAATTTATGAAATTTTCCTGTGACCATCATATTTCAATGCCATGATATCTTCTCTTATCCTTCTCTAGGATCAGCATAGTCAGTAATGGCGTAGCGCTGGAGACAGATGAGACGCTCTTTGCACTTACCACCCTTAGGAACTTTGGGATGGTTAAGAGGAATATGAGAAGAGAGAATCCGAGGAGAGCTCAGTTTCTTGTGGATGAATTTAACAAACTTGAAGGATATAAACCCATTATGAGCTTTCTTACTTATCTCTATATTGCACGCATTATATATTGTTGGTAAGCACCATTGATCACCTTCGAATACCTTCCAACTACCGATTTTAATCTTCCTCCGAGCAATTGGCTTCATATGAGAACCCTTAAGAACATCAATAGGCAATATTAGCCTCAATATACATATGATTCCTTCCTGCCTCAACTGCTTTCACCATGGTTTACTGAAACCGTTTCTAAATAGAGGCTCATAGCGATGGCTATAGGATTGGCGGTAGCGTCTCTATGCGCGCTAGCGTGCTGGAGATAAAATGTATGATGTCATTGAAGACAATAACCAAAATGTTCTAACACAGCACCATAACATTACTTTTGACGACTAAGGATACTTCCATGTTTTTCCTGTTGGTAAAAAAGTCTACAGATCTAAAATCTCAGATTTAAGTGGTTTTTCATTGTTTATGATGTATTAGCCCCTTTACATCTCCCATTCCTTATATAAGCTTTGGTTTCAGTTCTCAATATCAAAATTGTTAAATGTTCCGACATTCTCCAAACTATCATGGTAATATGTCAAAGTCTGGTAAAACCTCTTTCAATAGTCTGTCTGGACTTCCAGTTACCTTATACAAATCTATCAATACTTCATACATAACTATAATGAGTCACACATAGATAATAGTTGTTTTTGTAAGTGGGAACCGCAACAGAAAGATTCCTCTTATAGATATTATGTATATATTTTATTTCTCGATCTGTAGGGAATTGTTTGACCCACTTTTCCTCCTCGGTTGTGCCGTATCCACATTATCTGCTCTATTGTATTTGGGAAGAGGTTATTACAAGATGAACATTTCCTGAATCTTCTAAAAATATCAGTGGAGCTCTTCAATTTATGAGTTCTGGATGGGTTTGGTAAGTGCTAACATATACTTATTCTACTTTTGTAACCTCCTTTTCAACCTAACTTATTGCCAATATTATTCCTTTTACTAAGCTCATTTGCATATTTTACTTGACCATTTTATATTGTAGCTTTCTACACCTCCAAGGATCATGGCCCGTATTCCTGGTCCTCACCAGAAAGGTCTTCAGCATCTGACCAACCTCAACATTTGTTCAAAGAGGTGAAAAAGTCTGAGAACACTTGACCCGGACTCTACCAGACACTTTATTGATTGCTTCCTGGTTAAGATGCAACAGGTAAGAGATGATAACTTCCTACTTTTCAGTAATTTTATTTCAGAGTTTTTAATCAACAGGTTGATGAAAATATCAATGCTTTTAGTGATATATACTATGTACAAAGACTGCTCGGGATCAATACTCTTAATTGGTGACCTCGTGGATGCCACCATGTTCAACACATACAACCTGGACTTACTTTGTTAGTAGTCTTGATCTTTACAAAAGATGATCTCCATATATAAATGTTATACAATGTCTTATTTGTCATTGGACAGGAGCAACAAATCCTGATACAGAATTTCATCAGGAGAATCTGGTAGCATCTTCCACAAACTTGTTCTTTGCGGAACTGAGACACCAGCACCACCCTACGATATGGCTTCCTGTTCTCCTAAAATATCCAGAAATTCAAGGTAATTTATTATAATGATATAATGGATTATAAAGTAAATAGTATAAGTATAATTATTACCCATAATATCCTCGTGGTTAAACCCTTCTGTTACATCCTTGTATCCCGTTGACCAATTATTTCTCTTGTGAACATCCAGACCAATAAGCTCCAAATTTTATTTCCTGTTTAGGCGAAATCCGGATGAAATGATTGCGTGATGAGGGCGTCCCCCATCTGTAGAGGATCGATCCAAGATGCTTACACTGAAGCTGTTATCTATGAGATCCAAGGTTCAGTGATATTGTTCCCACTGGGTTTCCTCACTCTACAACAGAGGATGTCTCGATTCGGGGTTATTCCATCCCCAAGGTAAAAAATCGGTTTAGTCCAATTCTGACTTGTAGCATGAACACTAATTGTTTCAACTAATTAGACTTTGTTTAAACCATTCAAAATGATAATCTAATCTTCCCCCTTTAGGGCACAGATGTGTTCCATTATTGACCACCGTACTAAGGATCCGAGCAGTTCCAAGGCCAGAGGTCTTCTTCCCCGGATCGGTTCTGGATGATAAGGGGGCACTAAAGAAACATCCCTTTATGCCATTCTCCGCAGGTAACTTGTCATCTGTCATGTGTTGTGGTGAACTTCACATTTACTTGGAGTCAAATTCTTTACCAAAATTATTTTGGGTGTTGTAAATTGACTTTCCTTTTCAAGTATATTTCTACTTTTAGATAATGAGATTTACATCTTCATTTTTAATAAAGCTCAAAAATACCTTTTCTTTCACAGGAAGACGGATGTGTCCAGGAAGGTTTAGCTCGTATGGAACTTTCCTATTCCTGACCACTCTCCTCCAGATTTCACCATGACCACAGAGGTGTCTACAGCAAGTAGATCTATTCGCCCTGAGTTTAGCAGCGCCGGTCCCTGCCCCGTTATTACAAGATGTCTGCAGTTCCTCGTCTACATTTGTTCTTTGCGAGACCCGTCCATAAGTCCGCACTCAACCAACCACCACTTTCTATAGATAATCACCTGTATAATATCAACACATTTATTACAAGAATATACTTATAGTAGATTATGTTTTCTATGCCCAGTAGGAATTGTTTTTCCACCATTAAAGATAACCCTAAAGGAAGCCCAAGGTTAAAAGTCATTAACATTGAGATATTGAATTTGAGTTTTAGTAAAATGTAAAATGTCTATAATATATTTGAATTTATTTTCTTATACCCAGATAAAGCAAATCTGCTATTCCTCCGTTGCCCAAATTTCCTATTAAAACATTTGTACCATATTATAACTGCTTAGCATTTATAACTATTATTGCGTTCATTTTTTGGTGGTTTTTGTAAATGTAAAAATGTGTAATGGAAGAATGTATTTATAGTTATCATCCAGAAATGAAAACTTTTTTATTTATTAAGTGTCAAATAGATATTTTCCAAAACTCTGTATCGTTAAAATAAATTTTTTTTTTGTTTCAAACATTTGTCATTTTAAAAATCAATTTTCAATTAAACCATTAAAGAAGGAGGAAAATTAATGGTGTTATCCGGTTTTAATAATTACTGAGGGCCGGGTTGGGGTGGAAATTTCAGCACCTCCCCATATGGCATGCCCAGCACCCCCCCTACCCCGTAATATAATGCTCAGCATTTCCTCCCCAGTTATATAATGCTCAGCAGCCTCCCCCATAATGCCATGCCCCGTGCAGCCCCTCCTCAGTGATGAAATCCCCAGCAGCCTCCCCATAATGTTATCCTCAGCATGCCTCCCCCAGATATCATGCCCCATACGCCTCCCTCAGTAAGTTAATTGCCCAGCACCTCATCAGCAATGCACAGGAGCCCTCCCCCAGTAATTAAAATGCCCTACTGCATCCCCTAATAATGAAATGCCAGTAGCAAGCCCCCCTTAATGAAATGCTGCTTCCAACCCCAGACCCCCAATATGAAAGAAAAAATATCTTTCACGCCCTAAATACTGAAATGCCCGCAGCCCCCTGCGGTAATGAATGCCACTCAACTTTCATCAGCCCCAAAATAATGAAAAGCACTGCAGCCCGCCAAAGAAAGACGTTCCCTGCAGCCCTCTCTTTTAATGAAATGCCCTGCAGCCCCAAAAATAATTAATTGCCCCGCAGCCCCCCCAAAATAATGAATGCCCGCTCCCTCTAGTCCAGTCCCTATATACGAGATGCTCTGCTCAGTCCCACAAATAATGAATGCCCTGCAACCCCTAATGAAAGCCCACAACATCCAACCCCCCACACCCCCCCCCCCCCCCGACGTCACAGCAGGTTGACTATTGCGGACTCTGAACACAAACTAGAGAAAAAAACTGTGTGCGGTGCAATTATCACAATAAGGCACAGTTCACACTAGAAAAGTAAAGACGAAAACACGAGAGAAATAAAGCCGCAACTGTAGACAGAGGAAGATACTGGCAGGAGGGTACATTTTCCTCATTTATGCTGCTTATTTTCCCCTAAATCTATAGTAATACTAATTTGAGATATCATGTGTCAAGCTGGTTCTTTGTAAGGAACTGATTTCATTAATTATTTAACACCCAAGAACTTTTTTGTAGCAGAAAAGTGAGATAATGTCATACAAGGCATAATACTGATCAAGTATATACCTGTATATATACAATCATGGACATTTCGGAAGAGACATGTGACAGTAGCTCACACTGCTAACCTGATATTACAGATATCCGCTTCCAAGAATGGGTGACTGTGCAAATGCAAGATTATCAACTAGATATTAATTAAACGCTTCGATCTATATAATTTAGTGAAAGGAGTGTGGAAACGCCCATGAAGATCACCTCTCCGTGGAGATTTTTACCACTGCAAGGGAGGTAGAAAAGAAAAATAAGAGATGAGATGGAGAGAAGAAGACGGTAAAGGCAAAAGATGCAGAAAGCAGTCAGACGTGAGTCTGTCCATAGGGAGGGAGATTTCGGAGTCCAGCTATGTTTTAGTGGAGGAGTTGTAGTTAGGAACGCTCGGAAGTCCAACACAGCGGGACCAGCCATCGTAATATGGGATACTGTATTATGGGATGGTCGGCAGTTTAACTCCTCATTCCACGGAACGTGGCCACTTCTTCAAACCAGCGGAGACAGAAGGCTTTCTGGGCTCTACAAACGAATGGATAACAGACCTGGCCGCTACCAGTAGGTGGCAATTGACAACGGATGGTTGATGTTTTGGTGGGGAAGGATTTAGGATTGTAGTTTTTTTTACCCCATAATAAAGCTTCCTCTTAATGATGCCTACATATCTCTAAAAGGTCATGACTCAGGAGTTTTATTCACAGACCTTAAATATCTCTGCTACATTATTCCATTTGTTGTTTTTGCGTGCGTTGAATTAGGTTCCTGGGGGAAACGAGATCTGATTATACTCCTCTCGTCATTCTGTCCGTGTGTCTCATGTATTAGTTAGAGAGGGGTCAGAGTGTTACACTACATTGTCCCATACCATACGGCAACACCACACTAGTTATGACTGTGTACTGTAGGTGTGTGAGAAGTCAATAACCTCAAACCTTACTGCTCTCCCACTTATATGAAGACACCGATGACGACATACTGACCATCAGCCGGAATTACTCACTAAGTGGTCAGAGCACAGTCACACACGGACACATAATGTCACAGATTGCCCAAATTGGCATTCCTGGAGTTCAGGTTAAGTCCTGTCGCCAGGTCCCGGAAGGAATTGTGTCATCTATGTAGTTCCAAAGCTTTCTCTTTAATTATTCAAATTAAATAAACCATGAATAAAGTGAGTATGAGGCAGACAATAGGAAAGGTAGAATAGTTATGTACTTAGTGGCGGGACAGAATAGAACAACCTGCATAGGAATGGTGATGATTAGTTATGCAAATTCTAGGTTTTGCAATTTGAGGTTAGGCGGATTAGACAGTAATGTCTAGCCCATAACTCAACTTAAGTTTTAGGTGGGAAGTTAGATCTAGGTGCGAATAGACTTTCTTTTTTACTGGACCTTGGAGAATCGTGATCTCAAGCCGCAACGGCACTGCGAACTAATGAAAAGAATAGAATCCATTTAATGGTAGGTCAGTACTATATCATCCTGACAGTAGCGTCACTACCTAGCTGATCTATCAGAAGAACACCAAAAGCCAACACAGCCGCGACCCCCACAGTCCAGCAAATGTCGCTGTAGGTGCCAGATGTGTAATGCACAGATTAGCAAGAGTTAACTTGAGCTGGCTTAGCGAATACGAGTGAGGGGTGTCGCTAAGCGTGACATGCCGGCGCCGAGATTTATTACGGAACAGTCTAGCTACCTGCTAGGTGCCAGAACGCGGTCAGACGCTCCGACTGTAGTTAAAATGCTGGCCGCCCCAGCTTAGCTGCTCGGCGTGCGCTCCTGCCGCCCGGCTCCAGAACAGTTCAGTTGAGAATTTTTAGCGGACAACGTGGCCCTCCTGGGAGATCATAAAGAGCGCAACCTACGCGTACGACGTCAAGAAAGCCAGCGTAATAGCCAACGAAAGGATACATGCCATTGACTGCTCATGCAGCCTTCCCAATGCGTAAGGAGGGAGCGGAATAGGATTGCCAACACATTATACGAGCTAAGAATACAGGTGTCGGAGGAGCCCTGGACCACCAGCGGAGGTGGATAGCCACATGGTAATCTAAGTGTCTGATGCAGCAGGAAGCGCGGGCGCCGCAGTAGGAGTCAGGAACGAGGGGACGAGTTCGGTCAGTCGCCAGGCCAGGCGGCGGTCGTTGCGAGACCGCGAAGGGCCAAACACAGATGAGTCCGGAGCACCTGTGAAAAGACGAACAAGGTAGGTCATCTTGCAGGACGACGGGTACACGAGGCGAAGAGGACAGGATAGGCGGAGCCGCGAGGGCAAGGAACACAGGACCAAACACTCGGCGCCTAGCGCATACCGAGAGCTGGCACAAACGGTGACGGAATCACAGGAGAACGGAACGCACAGAACAGAGTAGAAAGTACAGAGGCATCCGAATGCACACGAGAACAGACAAGGAGAAGCAGATGGAACACCGCAATCAACGGGAAGCACAAGTCGGCACGAGAAGAGAAGCGACACAGGAATGGGCAGAGACGCAGCACGAACACAGAAACCTGGCTAGGAGTGGACGCCAGAGCACAGAACACACAGGAACGAATGCAGACCAGACAGGGAGCTTTCTCGCAAGAGGGCTCGAAGTCCGACGGGGAATCATGGGAACAGCCTGCCTTTATGGAAACCCGGAAGTACCAGCACCAAACAGCGATGCGCTGGCCTTTAAAGTTTTCGAGAGGTGGCGCGCACTTGCCCTTGGCCGAACGGGAGCAGAAGCACGGAGAGGTGAGTTCGGGCCTGGGGGAGCCGCACCACAGAGAGGGGCAGGGGGTGGTTACACATGATGACGGTAATGTCAAATCAAATCACTGTAACGCCTTTGGAGATGTTTATGGTGAGAAATGAACATTAAATTTAACTGAAATGCATGAGAACGGTGATGAGGGCCATGTGTGTTTTGTATGTTTCAGACAGCAAGTGTTCACTAACACAGATTGGGCCACACACACAACATGATGTGTTTTTCCACAGAAATTTGGTGCTGGAAAGCTCGGAGCAGGTCCTATTCCTGTTCGGTTTGGGCTTATCTCCTATAGACTATCTGATGGAAGTAAAATGGGCCTGAAGCCTGAAATGACCCATAGCTCACATCCACATCTTTAGCTAATTTGTGTATCAGATGCTAATTAGCACAATCATTTGACCCTTTCAAGGGGTTGGGACAAGCTACCGACATCATTTCCCAGGCCTCTAAATATTCACGGAACAGCAAAAACAGATGACCTAGGGGTAACGCAGAGACCATTTTGGTATACAGATGGTTTGGAAACTGATACACATTGATGATACACGGACCACAGATAATTTGTTTGCAGCAGGAGAATAACACATTTCCGTACGCAGGTTGCCCTAGACGCATTAATGAACAATATTTGAGAGTAAATGACGTCTTGGGGACATAAAAAGTCTTTGAGTTCCGCTCAGGAAGGATGGGAGCAAAGAAGATTTATATTGTTAAGTACTCGTTACTTTGATTGACATTGACTATAATTGTGACTAAGATAACTATGCTTTAATGCCAAAAAACAAGGAAAACCATATAATTTCACGTAATTTTTATTGGAGCTGTATGTTTCAGTAAAATTATATAGAAAACCATGCATATCCTACGCACGTTGTTGTATGCATTGTCCATAGACTCTATAGCTTTGACCTGCTGGGTGAACCGGATACAGGTCAAAGTATTTAAGCTCTTAGGAAGTCCACACTACAGCAATGAGGTAATACAGGGAGGCCGTGATCAGTCCATTCCTCATTATGCAATATATTACCAAAATCCTAAGTGGAAAATGATCTTGTTTACATGACCAGAAGGACAAGAGTCGGGATCACCCAAGCCTCTACCTAGGAGGTTGTATAAAAGAGAGGACCTGAGATGAGCAGCAATATACTTCTTCAGGAGACACCACAAGAGAACATGCTTCTAGCTACAGTTCTTCTCCTTCTTGTCGTCCTATGTCTGGTCTGGACAATATGGTGGAAAGGGCAACCTAAGGCGCAACACATCTTCCCCCAGGTCCTCCACCACTACCAGGGTCGGTAACATTCGCCAAGAATCCTCGAGAGCTGCTCTCTCTTTCAAGAAGGTAAATAATGGGGGAACAAGAGTAATCTATTTTATCCAAAAAAGTTATACATTTTAAAAATTGTTACTTCATGAAATGCACGGATATGTAAAGCTCTTATAAAAAGCTGCATGGGCTATTCCTATTATTGCATTTCAGCGCCACTAAAAGGTCAGAAATGAACTTCAATACCAGATGAATACTCGCTTCGATAAAAGACAAAAGATAGAATATTTTTGCTTATTAGCGGCTTTTACAGGTGGCCTTGGCAACTGTTACGCCTAACAATGGCGGCATTAAGAGGTATTTTAAGGTCCTTCCAATTCTGTGGTTCTTATGTGGCTCTCGGCATTCCTAGATGACCTGACCCTTTAAAACCTCAATCCAGTCCATGTCCTAATGGGTTAAGTTTTTCTTTGGAATGATTAACCAGCTTCCGGCCGATGCTGGGAGCATTGCCAAAATGGTGCGTTATTATCTGGGGTTTCTTCACTCATGTCAATCATTAACTCGATCTGATATGCATTATTTTTCACTTGTGCACATCTGTAATTCAACATAAACCAACAAAATTTCATAAAAAAACCTCCTTCTTTTCCTTAAAATAATTTGATATCATAGACTTGCCCACAATGCGGCAGAAGAACATTATACTTAAACACTAGATGTGACCATGTACTATCCATAACTGTCAACTAAATTGTTGTCCTCTAGATTCCACCATAGACATGTAAGCTCTGTTTAGTTGAGTTTGCAGGACGAATCATTGCAATCTTCAGAGTGGTCATTGATGGCCTGAAGTCTTGACCAGGTGGTATGAAGCTCCTCCACTTCTAAAGTTATTTGAGGGTTGTCTTCTTATGGCTATCATCTGCCAAGTACTATTTGTATGAATGAGATACCTAGAAAATAACTCTCTAGCCTCCAATGACCCAATATCTGGCTGAACATGGACCAGAACCTCCACATCTATGACAAAGTTTTGTTTATCTTCAGAAGATATTGTCCTAGGTACATCACAAATTTGACCTCACTTTTGATTACTTCTGCAGTTCCAGGACAAGTATGGACCAATATTCACCGTATACTTTGGATCTAAGCCAACGGTCATGCTATGTGGATACGATGGGGTAAAAGAAGCCTTGGTAGACAACAAGGATGCCTTCAGTGGAAGAGGGAGGATGCCGGTACATGAATATATTCTGAAGGGATATGGTAAGATGTCGTATTACAATTTAGAATTTTCTTGTGAACACATATCATATTCAGATGCCAATGAGTATCTTCTCTTCCGGAATCATAGTCAGTAATGGCGAGCGCTGGAGACAGATGAGACGCTTTCACTTACACCACCCTTAGGAACTTTGGGATGGTAAGAGGAGTATAGAAGAGAGAATCCAGGAGGAGCTCATTTCTTGTGGAGGAATTTAACAAAAACTGAAGGTATGAAACCCATTTGAGCTTTACTTATCTCTGTATTCACGCATTAGACATTGTTGGTATCACATTGATACCTTCGAAATACATTCAACTCCGATTTTATATCTTTCTCCGAGCAATGGCTTCTATAACCACCTAAACATCAATAAGCAATTATTGCCTCATTACACTGATATCCTCCTGGTTCACTGCTTTCATGGTTTACTGTAAGCTGTTCTATAGGATGGCTAAAGAGTGGCTATATAGGATTGCCGGGTAAGTACTATGCTGCTAACGTGCTGGAGATAACATACATGATGTCATTGTAAGAAACATAACCAAAATGGCTGCGCCTAGCACCATAACACTACGTTGACGACTTATGCGAAAGGGACAGGCCGATTCTTCCAAATTTTCCTGTTGGTAAAACTCTACGAATCTTAAATCATCAGATTTAAGTGGTTGTATTATTATTTATATATAGCCCCTTTTACTACTTACTCCATTCCTTATATAAGCTTTGGTTTCAGTTTCCAATAATTCAAAATTGTTAAATGTTCCGACATTCTCCAAACTATCACTGGTACCGTATATGTCAAAATGTCTGGGTAAAACTCTTTCAATATGTCTGGACTTCCAGTTACCTTATACAAATGCGATACAATACTTCATACATCATAATACTATAAATGAGTCACAAAAGACTACAAATAGTTGTTTAATGTGGAGAAAACGCAAAGAACAAGAACAATATCTTTATAGATATTAATGTATATATTTTATTTCTCGATCTGTAGGGAAATTGTTTGACCCGACTTTTCTCCTCGGTTGTGCCGTATCCAACATTATCTGCTCTATTGTATTTGGGAAGAGGTTTATTACAAAGATGAACATTTCTGAATCTCTAAAAATATCAGTGGAGCTCTTCAATTATGAGTTCTGGATGGGGTTTGGTAAGTGCTAACATATACTTTATTCTACTTTGTACCTCCTTTCAAACATAACTTTTGCCAATATTATTACCTTTAAAAGCTCATTTGCATATTTACTGACTCATTTTATTTGTAGGCTTTCTACTACCCACATCAAGGGATCATGGCCCGTATTCCTGGTCCTCACCAGAAAGGTCTCAGCATCTGACCCACTCAAGCATTTGTTCAAGAGAAGGTGAAAGAAAGTCTGAGAACACTGACCCGGACCTACAGACTTATATTGCTTCCTGGTAGACACAGGTAAGAGATGATAACTTCCTACTTTCAGTAATTTTTTTCAAGAGTTTTTTATCACAGTTGATGAAAATATCAATGCTTTTAGTGATGATATACTAGTACAAGACTGCTCGGATCAATACTCTTAATTGGTGACCTCGTGGATGCCACCAATGTCAACACTACAACGGGACTTACTTTGTTAGTATCTTGATCTTTACAAAAGATGTATCCCATATATAAATGTTATACAAATGTCTTATTTGTCATTGGACAGTAGCAACACATCCGATACAGAATTTCATCAGGAAATCTATGGTAGCATCTTCCACAAACTTGTTCTTTGCGGGAACTGAGACCACAGCACCACCCTACGATATGGCTTCCTCGCTCTCAAATATCCAGAATTCAGGTATTTATTTATAATGATAATAATGGATTTATAAAGTAAAATGTATAGTATAAATTATTACCCATAATATCCTCGTGGTTAAACAACCTTCTGTGCCTCTTGTATCCGTGACCAATTATTTTCTCTTTGTGAACATCCAGACCAATAAGCTCAAAATTTATTTCCTGTTAGCAGAAATCCAGCGATGAATAGATTGCGTGATAGGGGACCGTCCCCCATCTGTAAGAGATCGATCCAAGATGCCTTACACTGAAGCTGTTATCTATGAGTATCGCCGAGGTTCAGTGCATATGTTCCCACTGGGGTTCCTCACTCTACACAGAGGATGTCTCGATTCGGGGTTTCTATCCGCCAAGGTAAAATCCGGGTTTACCATCTGACTTGTAGCGTGAACACTAATGTTTCAACTAATTAGACTTTGTTTAAACATTCAAAATGAATCTAATCTTCCCCTTAGGGCACAGATGTGTTCCCATTCTTGACCCGTACTGAAGGATCCGAGCAGTTTCCAGGCCAGAGGTCTTCTCCCCGGATCGTTCCTGGATGATAAGGGGGCACTAATGAAACTGCAGCCTTTATGCCATTCTCCGCAGGTAACTTGTCATCTGTCATGTGTGTGGTGAACTTCACATTTACTTGGAAGTCAAATTCTTTACCAAAATTATTTTGGGTTGTAAATTGACTTTTTCCTTTCAGAGTATATTTTACTTTTAAGATTATTTAGATTTAATCTTATTTTAATAAAAGCTCAAAATACCTTTTCTTCTACCACAGGAAGACGGATGTGTCAGAGAAGGTTTAGCTCGTATGGAACTTTCCTATTCCTGACCACTCTCCTCCAGAAGTTCAACATGACCACAGAGGTTCTACAGCAGAGATAGACCTTCGCCCTGAGCTTAGCAGCGCCGGTCACCTCGCCCGTTATTACAAGTGTCTGCCGTTCTCGTTACTAACATTTGTTCTTGCGATGACCCGTCCATAAATGTCCGCACTGCAACCACCATTTTCATAGGATATCAACCTGTATAATATCATAAACTTTATTACAAGAATATACATATTAGTAGGATTATGTTTTCTATGCCCAGTAGGAATTGTTTTTCCACCATTAAGATAACCCTAAAGGAAGCCCAAGGTTAAAGTCATTACATTGCGATTGATTTGAGTTTAGTAATAAATGTAAATGTCTATAATATATTTAGAATTATTTCTATAGCCAAGATAAAGCAAATACTGCTATTCCTCCAGTTGCCCCAATTCCTATTTAAAACATTGTACCATATTATACGCTTAGCATTTTATACTATTATTGCGTTTCATTTTTTTTGGTTTTGTAAATGTGTAAATGTGTTAATGAATTGAATGTATTTTATAGTTATCATCAGAAATGAAAACCTTTTATTTATTAAGTGCAAATAGATATTTTCCAAAACTTCTGTATCGTTAAAATAAACATATTTTTTTTGTTTCAAACATTTGTCATTTTTAAATCAATTTTCAATTAAACCATTGAAAGAAGGAGGGAAAATTAATGGTGTTATCCGGGTTTTAATAATTACTGAGGGCCGGGTTGGAGTGGGCTAGTTAAACATAATAAACATCTTCTTACCTCCGGTGGGAGATGGTGTCAGATGGGAGTTTCTGGCCCTGTGCGCCCCTGTATACAAACCGGTGCACAGAGGAGATGGGCCGCGGCGCGGGAGATGGGCCGCGGCGTGGGACATCGGCGGCGCCGGACGAGGTAAGTACATGTTTATTATGCTTAAATAGGCCTCCCCAGCCCGGCCTTTAGTAATTTTTAAGACCCAGATAACCCCTTTAAGGTTATTACTTTAGTCTAGTTGCAGTTTACCTGTGTAGTGTGCAGGGGGTTTGCCAGATGCAGGATTTCTGGTGCACGTTCCTCATATATCTGGCATCCCCTGCACTGCCCAGACAGAGGGCATCACTTTTTTTGGTGCACCTCTAACATGGGGCTTCCTCACATTTCTGTCAGAAACGGCGTGATAAATGACACATGATCCAACTGAGCACTAGAACGCCACTTTTATGTGCAGAAATTTGTGTTTCATGAAGATTAGTGCTACACAAATGTTGCATTTTGCATTAAAAAGAATATGCAGAGTCCGACAGAAAACTGGCACAAACACCTTAGTAAATATGCCCCAGTGTGTTGTGTGTTCCACCAGTAATGTGCTGTATATTATGTTGTCTCCTTACAAGTTGTATTATTAGCATCACTGTATTTGACACTATGGGGGTCATTTACTAAGGGCCCGATTCGCGTTTTCCCGACGTGTTACCCGAATATTTCCGATTTGCGCCGATTGTACCTGAATTGCCCCGGGATTGTGTCGCACGCGATCGGATTGTGGCGCATCGGCGCCGGCATGCGCGCGACGGAAATCGGGGGGCGTGGCCGAACGAAAACCCGACGTATTCGGAAAAACCGCCGCATTTAAAACCCGAAAAAGTGTCGCTTGGTGACCGCTTACCTTCACCTGGTCCGAGGTGGTGCATTCCGGCGCGTGGAGATGATTTTCAGCGCAGCAGCGCCACCTGGTGGACGGCGGAGGAACTACCTTCTTAAATCCCGGCCGGACCCGAATCCAGAGCAGAGAACGCGCCGCTGGATCGCGAATGGGCCGGGTAAGTAAATTTGCCCCTATATACTATACCTGTACATATCATCCATCCTGTGGTTGGTTATTACATGGAGATTCTGGTCTGTGTCGCTGGGATATTGTTCTGCTTTATATAATTTGTAATCTTTAGTAGGTTAAAAATGGAGTGGCATGCGGTGATTGACTGGCCTGCGGCTCCCTATTATATAGGTAATAGGGAGCCGTTCAGGAGACGGTTCTTCTTAGTGGATCCTACTGAGCCAGCTCACTAAGAAAAGCCGTAATTGCCATCACTAGAACACATCTAGCTCTGCTGCATACAGAGAGAGAGCTCTGTCACATGACCTCCTCCCCCGTGAGCAGGGAGGAGCAGCTCGTCGCCTCCCAGGAGACCATAGAATTAGTAGATTTGTTTATACTACTGACTCCAGGGCTTGTCAGCACAGGGGGAGGAAGCAGTCATTGCGACGCTCAGATAAACTGCTGAATTTAGGTAACAAAGATAATAGGCAATGTTATTTTATAGCCTCTAACTTGCCCTCAATGTCAATGCTTATTTTCCCCTAAATCTAACCTAAGCTGATTTTTGTAGATATCTGACCAATCACCGTGTTTGATAATAAAAATCCTGATGGGTTTAAATGGTAGAAACAATGGGACATCATCAATAGCTGTTACTGGCTGCCAATGCGAAAATATGTCCAGGTCAGACGGCCAACGCCGAAATTGAATGTCAGGTCCGCTCATCATTACTTGTTATTTATTTCAAAATTAGGCTGGATGAGAAAGGAAAATTAAGTTAAATGGTCCGAGCCCTTAAAGGACATCTACCACCAGGATCATGTATTGTAAACCAAGCACACTGACATCCAGGTATGTGCCCCCTCTGGCAGGATCCACTTTTCTTTAAGCTTCTTAAGCCCATGGTTTAAGAAATGAGCCTAAGAGAATCTAGGCTCTATTATAGCCTATGAAACCTTGAGCCCCTAAGACTCCTTGGCATAATTTTAAAATCCTTTTTTTTTTTTTAAATAACAGTGAATATTGTCATGGGTGCCCCTGCAACCCATGTTCCGGGTGGCAGGTGCTCCCATGTGCTTCCCTGTGCCCCCAGAGCACGGCAGCTTCAGTTACCTCGGCACCCTCCAGAGACGGTCTCCTAGTCACCACCTCTGAGAGCACGTGCGCGCTGGCCGTCTAAGATTTAAAGGATCAGTGATTGGTGTTTGGCTTACCACTTTCCCAGTTAAATTCCTGGCCCCTTCCTGTGTCCCCTGCCGGATCTTTGTGTCTTGTGCCTTGGTGAAACGCTGGTTCCCTGTTCCCTGCGATTATTTGGTGAATTCCTGTTGTGACCTTGACTCTGTTCCTGACTTCGCTCCAGTGCTGCCTGTTGTGACCTTCTGCTACGTCTCCGACTCTGATCCCATGCTGCCCGTCCTGACCTCCTTCCTGTCCACAACTCCATCTCTGCCTCACGATTCTGCACTTCGCCTTGGCCACCACCCCGGACAAAGCCGTGCCTGTGGAGTGACTCTGGTGGTACCATGCCGCAGCAAGTCCAACCCGCTTAGTGATATACATGTGTCATGGGAGAGATTATGTTTCAGTAAGATATATATGGATTTACAAGAGTTTACACAGTCATCCTGACTGACAGCATATATTATGTTATACATTATAGATTAGATTAGGTAGGTCACCTATAGGAGCTACTATGAGCCTTATGTAAGTATTGGTACAAATGTATAAGCCTGGAGTGATAGATAACTTCTTATGTCACATGGCTGAGCGCGTTCATCAGCTGTTTGATGAGGTGGCTGCCCCACAGCAAGGGATCACACACATCAACTGTTTGGCAGCGATGTGTGTAAACAGGAATTGTTTGTGCATTGAGACCCTCCAGGATCACTGAGAAGAAGATTCTAAGTAGTGAATGTATCTTGTATACAAATGATTAAATTTCTGCATTTGGGGGAAAGCTTTTGTGAGAATATACCAAGTGCATGAATAAGGATTACACCAGACAGAAAAAAGTATTCCGGTATAATTCCCTCTTGGTCAGTGGCAAAGGCAATTCTGCTTTATACAAAGAAGTACACAAACTCATATAGGAACAAGAGTAGGTGTCGTCAGCTTTGTTCTGTGTCGCTTCTTCATAGGAAGATCCGAAATGACCAAGGTTTAAGGGTGGTCATATCCCAGTCTTATCTCAACACCATGACAACACCATCTTTGGATGCAGTTTCAAACACAGACGCCATCTTTGGATGTAGCCTCTGACATAGACGCCATCTTTGGGAGTAGTCTCAGACATAAACGCCATCTTTGGGAGTAGTCTTCAGACACAGACTCAATATTTGGCAGTAGTCTTTGTCAGGTACCAGTGATAGTGGACCCACTGAACCACTTCGGACGATGATATAAGCCAACACCTGAGAGCAGAGTCTAAGTAGAACCTGGTTTTCACCAGGTCACTCCACAGGCATGACTTTGACAACGTAAAGAGTCGTAAGGCAAAACAGTGGTCGGAAAGAAGCAGGAGGTCAAGACAGGCAGCACAGGATCAGAGTCAGGAATGTAGCGGTAGGTCAGGACAGGCAACACAGGATCAGAGTCAATAACAGAACTGGGTTACAACGGGAAAACACAGGGAATCAGGAAGAAGCTTTCTCAATGGCTATAACATCCGGCGGGGTGTGTAGGGAGAGGCCGGGTTATAAAGTTTTCTGGGAATGTCCAGCACCAATCAACGGGGTGCTAGCCCTTTAAATCTTCGGGAGCAGATGCGTGCATATCCTAGGAGATGGAGACGTGCGCGCGTGACCGCCGGAGTGGGAACGGAGACAGGTAAGTGAAGCTGTGGGAGCACTGGAGAACGGAGAGGGGCATGGGTGAGCCCGCAACCCGAGACCTGGGTCGCAGGAGCACCCGTGATAGTGTTAAGATGCCATCTTTGGGTACAATCTCAGACACAGACACCATCTTTGGGAGTAGTCTTCAGACACAGACCCCACCTGAGCAGAGTAATTTTACAGTAGTGATTTTACATGATGAAAGATTAATAAATGTATTTTGTGCACACAAGTAACCTACTAAGCATAACCTTGGGATTTCTCCCTTCACAGTCTCCTGACTCAAGTAAATTAAGAGCGAGAGATAGTATTTTTGGTAGAGGGGTTTTGGGGGGGTTGTGATGAGTTCAATCAAGGGCACCGTTACACTAGAGTCCTGAAATATACACCATTAAGCCCCACCCACATGCCGTCTTTAAGCTAAATCTAATCCAAAGTGCTCCCAGCATAAATTAAACAAATTAAGAAAAAGTAGGCAACCCACCCACACATTCAACTCACGCTGGTAATTCACACAGAACATGCAACCACTAAATATGTTATAACAACCTGGTAAGATAATTCCCTTCTGAAACTTAGATTCTCTAAGGCTACAAGCAGTGGCTTATTAAGGTTAACACTTTCATGTACATGGAGGTACAATCCACTTATAAAAATATAAGCTTTTCAGTAGAGATGTGCAAATTTGTCAAAATTCGATTCGAACAGGTTCGCTGAATTTTTGGAAAAAATTTGATTCGACCTGAATCAAATCATGTCAAATAACCTTAAAAAAAGGGTATTTCCTGGCTGCAGAGAGCCTGTAGGGCGTTTTAGAATGTTGTGTCATGCTTAAATATACATAGGGAGCGTGGTTTGGTCTTCAAACAATGCTGTGTTTTAGTATGACACGCACATGACAGCCGCCGCTCTTAGAATCGCTTCACTCATCACTTCCATGTGCACTTACAGAGGCCAACTTCACCAAATAAGCGAAGCGGGAATGCAGCCTGACAAGGTAATGTCTGTGCCAGCTCGAAATGATTGAGCAGAGGGCCAGGATCCCACTATAATATCAAAGAGTGCACTCTTCTTACACTGACATCAGATGATTCCATAGATTACGACAGAACCTGTTCTGTTAAATGCGGATACATGTAGAAACCCCCCAAAAGAGTGGAGAGGGTATGGGCAGTAATTTTGCATTGACGTCACTGATCATTTTGCCCTTCTTTTCATCCGTCAATGTCCGCTTTCAATCAGTCAAGAATCCATCAGTATTGCTAATGCCAAAAACAAACAGGAGTTGATCGGAAACAGAGATGACCAGTAAATGGGATACTTGCATGTCCTCTGTATTCTGTATCCATCCTGCTTTTGGCTACCAATCCTGAGGCTTTTCATTCCTTCTGACAGATGAAATTAAGGGGAAAACCAAACATAGTGGCAACGTCATAGAGTGATGGAGGGTGAAAACAGCATTATGGAAATCATAGGCTGTTCCAGGGAGACAGCGGTCAGTTGGCAGCAGCATGAGTAGGCTGCAGAGTGGCACAATGACAATGACAAAAAATGGATGGGGGTGCGGAAACATGGTAGGCCACAAAGTGGCACAATGATAAGAGTGTAGAGGTGGCAGCAACATGGTAGGCCACAGAGTGGCAAAATGACAGAGTGTGAGGTGGCAGCAACATGCTAGGCCACAGAGTGGCACAATAACAGAGTGGGCAGGTGGCAAGAACATGGCAGGCCACAGAGTGGCACAATGATAAATTCTGGAGGTGGCAGAAACATGGTAAACTACAGAGTGACACAATTACAGAGTGAAATGCAGTGTGACAGGATTGCAAATGGCCATCTGTTTTTATAGAGCTGTGACATCACATAAGCCTGCCGGTTGCTGATTGGCTTACAGGTCTGCATATGTGTTCGAGGGTGTTCCTTTCTTCTTCCCAGAGTTCTCTGCCCCATGTAACACGTTGTGCTCGCGGCCATTTTGCTAATAAAGGTGAAAAAAACAATTTTTCCCACGGATCACTGTAAACTTCGAATTCATGCAGAACCGAAGTTTTCCCTGAAATTCTAAATGAATTTCCGATTAGTTAGAACCGAATTGCCCTTATCTAAAGCTAACGTTAAGAACCAGAACTTTGCCTTAATATGACATGTTTATCCCTTAGCAATGTTGTCATCTACTGCCAATGTATCTGCCTGGGAAGGAAAATGTTTATGTATTAATAATAATAATCTATATGTTTATAGCGCCATCAAATTCCTCAGGGCTTTACAAACCATAGGCGTCTGCAAATATAAGATTACATTACAGAGTGCAAACAGTCATATGTAACAATAGGAGTGAGGTGTCCAATAAGATGCATTGTTATTATACCTCTGTTACGAGGCTGTTGGTTGGATGCAGAGCTTTCCAACTCACAAGGGGAGTTTCTAAAACCCTTGGGGCTCAAAAATTCTCTATTGCCTCCAGCCTGAAGCTACCTATCCCAGGCTGTCAACCTTCTTTGCCGAACTATCCATCCAGCAACCTAAACCTCGTTCAGCTGTGTTACCTGTTGTCTGTTGCAAAATAAAACAGTAATCTCTCTCAGGGGTGGACTAAAGGGTTAGCACTAAAAAGGGCTTATCCTACTATAATAATAATTATTCCTTTATTGATACAGCGCACACAGATTACGCAGAGCTACACAGAGATTGCCAAATCAGTCCTGTCCCCAATGGGGCTCACAATCTAATCACCTACCAGTATTATGCTATAGATTAGATTAAAATACTATAGATTAGAAGAACCTACCACTGGATCTACCTTACTAGGTAGACCCGTGGTGGTAGGTTTCCTTTAACTTCTTCTAAATTCTCCATTACTAGAGATGAGCGAACACACTCGTTCGAGCTTGATGCCCGTTCGAGCATTAGCGTACTCGTAACTGCTCGTTGCTCGGACGAATACTTCGCCAGCTCGAGAAAATGGCATCTCCTGCCGTTTTGATTTTTGGCGGCCAGAAAAGAGCACTCACAAGCCAGGAGACTCTGCACTCCACCCAGCATGACGTGGTACCCTTACACGTCGATAGCAGTGGTTGGCTGGCCAGATCAGGTGACCCTGGAATAGACTAGCCGCTGCCCGCGCTGCTCGGATCATTCTCTGTCTGGATGCCGCTAGGGAGAGAGCTGCTGCTGGTCAGGGATAGCGTTAGGGTGTTATATTAGCTTACTGTTAGGCAGGAGTGATTCTACAAGAACCCAAAAGCCCTTGTTAGGGCTACAATAGCGTTAGAATTTTTTTTTTTTTTTTTGTTTGCTTGTGGCTGGGCTTGCTGGCACTAGCAGTGCAGCTAGTACCATATTGTGAGGAATTTGCAGAGAGACTTGGGAACGTTATATTTAGCTCTTAGTGACACACATATCCACCTCAAACACCGAAGTTGGACAATTTATTAGGGGTTTGATTGAATTAGGCACAGTCTGCTGATTTTTATTTTTTTACTTTTATTTTTTTTTATAACTCAAAGTCATCAGGCATAGCACAAAATCCAGTTGTGTGCTGTCAGTGTAGGTTAGAAACTAGCCATAGCAATAGGATAGCATCATTTTGTAAAAAAAAAAAACACAAAAAAACACAAATAAAGCAAAAAAAAAACCAAAGAAATAAAAAAAAAATTTACAGTTTACACCTTAATTTTGAAAATGTTGAACCCGAGGGCTATGGGTAGAGGACGAGGGCGTTGGAGTGGGCGTCCAACTACTGCAGGGGTCAGAAGCTGTGGTCCTGGGCAGGGTGAGACACCACCTGCTGATGAGGGAGCAGGGGAACGCCGCAGAGCTACACTCCCTAGGTTCATGTCTCAAGTTACTGGGACTCGTGGTACTGTTGAGGCCAGAACAGTGCGAACAGGTGATGTCGTGCATTGCGGACAATGCTTCTAGCCATTTGTCAACCAGTCAGTCTTCCACGCAGTCCACCCATGTCACCGAAATCAGCACTCCCCCAGCTTCTCCACCTCAGCCTCCTTCCCCCCAGTCTGCCCCCTCCCAGGAAAATTTGGCATTTGAACCGGCATACTCTGAGGAACTGTTTTCTGGACCCTTCCCAGAGTCACAAACCACTTGTCCGGTTGCTCCTGAGCTCTTTTCCGATGCCCAGGTTTTCCACCGGTCGCAGTCTGTGGGTGATGATGACATTGTTAACGTAGTAGAAGAAGTGTGTAAAGAGGTGTCGGACGATGAGGAGACACGGTTGTCAGACAGTGGTGAAGTTGTTGTCAGGGCAGGAAGTCCGAGGGGGGAGCAGACTGAGGGATCGGAGGATGATGAGGTGACAGACCCAAGCTGGGTTGATAGGCCGGGTGAACACAGTGCTTCTGAGACGGAGGCGAGTTCTCGACGAGAACGGTTGGAAGAGGCAGTGGTGGGGCCACACGGAGAGGAAGGGCCAGAGCTGGTGCATCAGCGCCAAATGTTTCACGTAGTCAAGCTCCCGTGGCGAGGGCTAGATTTTCGGAAGTCTGGAGGTTCTTTCAAGAAACACTGGATGACTGACGGACTGTGGGGTGCAACCTGTGCCACACCAAGATCATCAGGGGTTCCACCACTACTAGCTTAACTACCACCAGTATTCGCAGGTATATGAATGCTAAACACCCCATTCAATGGCCCAAGCCCGTTCACCTCTTGTCATCTGCTGCCTCTGCTAGTCAGCCCCCTGCCCAGGACCCCTGCCCAAACACCTCCCGTGCAAAACCCACATCTTTGCCTCCACGATCCTCCACAGCATCCACCAATGTCTCCATGCGCAGCGTTCAGCTCTCAATACCCCAGGCGCTGGAGCGCAAGAGGAAGTATAGTGCAACCCAACCACACGCCCAAGCCCTCAACGTCCACATCTCCAGATTACTTAGCCTGGAGATGCTGCCCTATAGGCTGGTAGAGACAAAGGCCTTTCGCAACCTCATGGCGGCCGCCGCCCCTCGGTATTCGGTCCCCAGCCGCCACCTTCGCGTTCAAAGAATTTATTCCAGCATCGATTACTAGGTATTCACTCTCCTGGACCCAAGGTACAAGCAAAATCTGTATACTTTATAATTGTAACCCCCAGAATCTTTTTTTTGGTCATAAAAACCAGAATTAACAATAAATCTTCATTACAGACGCCTGTGATAACTGTTACAGCTGTTTATTATAGCCTAGGACTAAAGTACCTGTGATAACTGTTACAGCTGTTTATTATAGCCTAGGACTAAAGTACAGTAAACATCCAGAGGTCCGTTCGTAACTAGGGGTCGTCTGTAAGTCGGGTGTTCTTAAATAGGGGACGGCCTGTATTGTAAAGTAGATGACGCAGTAGATATTCCAGTGTTATAGCATAGGTAAGGGGACAGCGTTCCCTCCTAGATATTCCAGTGTTATAGCATAGGTAAGGGGACAGCGTTCCCTCCTATGCCAGTGACATCGGAGCCGGAGCGCGCAGTAAGGCGTCCTGGCGCAGGTGGCGCAGTGACGTGACACACTGTGACGCCTGCCCCAGACCCTCTGACCTCTCGAAAGCGGAACACACTGTGACGCCTGCCCCAGACCCTCTGACCTCTCGAAAGCGGAGGAAGTTGATCAACGCCAGAGAAGGCAAGTTAAGTTTCTCTATTTTACTGGGAACTGTAAATGTAGTTAATGCTATTTTGCGCCCAGGGGCCCCCACCAACCTTAATCCGGCCCTGTGTGTCATGGGTGCTCCCCCGACCCGTGATCCTTCGTGTGACCCTGCGCCCCACACTACGATCTTACCTCTCCAAGTTCCTGACCCCCGTCGGGCGGCCATGTAGGCGCGTTCCCTGGCTTCAAAATATTTAAAGGGCCAGCGCACCGCTGATTGGTGCTGTTCCTTTCAGGAAATGGTTAAAGCCGGCGTTTTCCGAGCATTCCCTGCCGGATCTTCATGCTCTATGCCGTCGAGAAAGCTTAGTCTTGTTCCATGTGCCTATGATTGGATCTCCTATTGTGACCCCAGACCAGTTGCCGTTTACCTGTCCTGACCATCTGCTCTGCCTCTGACCCTGAACCTTTGCCGCCTGTCTTGACCTCCTGCCTGTCCCCGACCCTGCCTGCCGACTCTGTATCTCGCCTTGGCTGCCACAAAGTCGCACCTGTGGAACCACATGGAGATACCACACCGCAACAAGTCCAACCCGCTTTGCGGCAGGCTCTGGTGAAAACCGGGTAAACTTAGATTCCGGTCCCAGGTGTCGGCTGTCCCAGGTGGTTCACTACCCCTGAAGCCTGACAAGGTGGTGGTAGTGACCAACAGCACTAACTATAGCGATGTACAAATGCCGATTTTGTTACAAACAAGTAAATCTATAAATGCTCGCACGTATATAATAACGTGTATAAATGAACATTGGGATAGCAAGAAATAATTACATCATTTGGGGAATGTTATGACATGTAACACCCTAGATTATATAATGATGTGGACAGTAAGGAAGTGCAAGTGCTACCCCCACCTAAATTAGACCTCCACCAGTGTTGTTTAGGATTCCTGGGGAATAGATCACATATGTCTTACTTGATTCTGCAGCGATGTCCTGTATCTCCGTTGTTCTCCTTGATGGCAATAAAGATAATAGTGTAGTGAGGATGTGCGCCGTTCGGCAAGACTATTGGTAGTAAACCCATTTACACTTAGATAACTTAGAAAGTGCACTTTGGCAACATAATAACCAAACATACCACCCACCCTTCAAATAAACGGAGGCAGAGGCTTGTTGTTGGGTGTAAAACGGTCACAGCATATTTTAATGGCGCATCCGTGTGGCAAACAGCTTGGCCAATTTAAGCCATCAGGTTTTATAAGGCACCAACGGTAAATATTATTTTCACACCACCACCAGGAGCGGTATGCCCAGCCGGACTCCCGACTGGCTGCCTATCCCGTGACCCTCGCGTTCAAAGAATTTATTCCAGCACCGATTACTGGGTATTCACTCTCCTGGACCCACGGTACAAGCAAAATCTTTCCACTCTCATCCCTGGAGAGGAAAGGAGTGTGAGAATGCATGAATACCAGCAGGCCCTGGTGCACAAGCTGAAACAGTATTTCCCTTCTGACAGCGCTAGCGGCAGAGTGCGTAGTTCTGCGGGACAAGTAGCGAGGGAGAGTAGGCGAGCAGGCAGCTTGTCCAGCACTGGCAAGGGTACGCTTTACAAGGCTTTTGCCAGCTTTATGTCACCCCAGCAAGACACTGTCACCTGTCCCCAGTCTCGGCAGAGTAGGGCTGATCTTTACAGAAAGATGGTGAGGGAGTACGTAGCTGACCATACCATCGTCCTAAATGATCACACAGCTCCCTACAACTACTGGGTTTCAAAGCTGGACATGTGGCACGAACTGGCGCTGTACGCCTTGGAGGTTCTTGCCTGCCCTGCCGCTAGCGTGTTGTCCGAGCGGGTTTTCAGTGCAGCTGGTGGCATCATCACCGATAAGCGTACACGCCTGTCGACTGACAGCGCTGACAGGCTGACGCTTATCAAGATGAATAAAGCCTGGATTTCTCAGGATTTTCATTCTCCAACAGGTGAAAGAATCTCAACCTGAATAATGTATGCACTCCTCCTCCTCATTGTCCTCCTTCAGATATTCCAGTGTTATAGCATAGGTAAGGGGACAGCGTTCCCTCCTCTGCCAGTGACATCGGAGCCGGAGCGCGCAGTAAGGCGTCCTGGCGCAGGTGGCGCAGTGACGTGCCGGAGCGCGCAGTAAGGCGTCCTGGCGCAGGTGGCGCAGTGACGTGACACACTGTGACGCCTGCCCCAGACCCTCTGACCTCTCGAAAGCGGAGGAAGTTGATCAACGCCAGAGAAGGCAAGTTAAGTTTCTCTATTTTACTGGGAACTGTAAATGTAGTTAATGCCTCGGCAGAGTAGGGCTGATCTTTACAGAAAGATGGTGAGGGAGTACAACCATACCATCGTCCTAAATGATCACACAGCTCCCTACAACTACTGGGTTTTCAAAGCCGGACATGTGGTACGAACTGGCGCTGTACGCCTTGGAGGTTCTTGCCTGCCCTGCCGCTAGCGTGTTGTTCGAGCGGGTTTTCAGTGCAGCTGGTGGCATCATCAGCGATAAGCGTACATGCCTGTCGACTGACAGCGCTGACAGATTGACGCTTATCAAGATGAATAAAGCCTGGATTTCTCAGGGTTTCCATTCTCCACCAAGTGAAAGAAGCTCAACCTGAATAATGTATGCACTCCTCCTCCTCACTTTCCTCCTTCTCCTCCTCTTGGTACACTAAAGCAGAGAAAATTGGCAATTTTATGCCAGGGCCAACTGGCTCCAGCTATAGTACTCAATGTATTTAATTTTTCTGGAGGGCCACCTACACGGTCCTCTGTTTTAAACAATTTTTGGGAGTGCCACATACAGGCACTCAATCTATTTAATTTTTCTGGAGGACCACCTACCTGCTCCTCTGGTTTGAAAACTTTTTTGGACTGCCACATACAGGCACTATCCAAATTTAATTGTCTCCATAGCAGCCTCCACACGTCGTCTTTGTAGCTGCCTCCACACGTTGTCTCCATTGCTACCTCCACACATCATCTCCATAGCTGCCTCCCAAAGTCGTCCATATAGCTGCCTCCATACATCATCCCCTTAGCAAACAAGCTGTGTCAGGCAGAATTTTGGGTTGTTTTCATGGCTTCCACATCAAACTTGTTAACTTTGTCGCCACCCTGCTGTGTTATCCACAAAATATACTGGCAAACTTTTACCGATATTATTTCAGTGCTTCTTGCACATCTTTTTACATTCCCCTCACCCGTCATAACCCAAACTTATAAGAACACTACTACACTTGATCTTATACAAAAGGTTCTTAGAAGTGGCTCGCCTGGCAGCGGACCGCCAGCTCCATCCCAAGTTCCAACTAACATAGTTTTACTGCAGCACCATTAATCTACTACTACCTTACTGCCTCCATACCTCGTCCCCTTAGCAAACGAGCTGTGTCAGGAATAATTTTGGGTTGCTTTCATGGCTTCCACATCAAACTTGTTAACTTTGTTGCCACTCTGCTGTGTTATCCACAAAATATACTGGCAAACTTTTAGCATTTACTGATATTATTTCAGCGCTTCTTGCGCATCTGTTTACATTCCCCTCACCCGCCATAACCCAAACTTATAAGAACACTACTACACTTGATCTTATACAAAAGGTTCTTAGAAGTGCTGTTTGGGGAGGAGCCGAGAGACAGGGGCTTGGACAGGCGAAAGCTCGCCTGGCAGCGGACCGGCAGCTCCATCCCAAGATCCAACTAACATAGTTTTAACTGCACGGCGGCAGATGCATGGATGCCTGCGCTGAGGGGTGAAAAAGAGCTTACAGTCTATGAGGATGGAAGGGGGTGGGACAAAACAGCTTAGAGTCATGAGGATAAGGGGGCGGGGACAGAAGAGCTCTAGAGTACTATGAGGATGAGGGGGTGGGGGATGAAACAAGAGATTACAGTCTATGAGGATGAAGGGGTGGACCACAAGAGCTTACAGTCTATGAGGATGAGGGGGTCCGGTGGTGACACAAGAGTTACAGTCTATGAAGGATGAGGAGGGGGGGTGACACAAGAGTTACAGTCTATGAGGATTGAGGGGCGGGTGTGTGACACAAGAGCTTACTTCAGTCTATGAGGATGAGGTGGGTGGGGTGACACAAGAGCTTACAGTCTATGAGGGGATGAGGGGGGACACACGAGATAAAGTCTATAAGATGAAAGGGGCGGACGACACAAGGCTTACAGTCTATGAGGATGAGGGGTTGACACACGAGCTTACAGGTTCTATACTGAGGATGAATTGGGCGAGACCAAGAGCTACAGTCTATGAGGAAGGATGAGGGGGGGGTGACACAAAAGCTTACAGTCCTATGAGGGGGGTACATAAGAGCCTCACAGTCTATGAGGATGAGAGGGGGACACAAGAGCGTACAGTCTATGAAGATGAGGGGGTGACGGGTGACAAGGGGGCGCTCTACAGACTATGAGAGGAGGGGGTTGGAATGACAGGGGTGGTGACACAAGAGTTACAGTTATGGATGAGAGGGGGGACAAAAGAGCTTACAGTCTATGAGGATGGGGTTGACACAAGAGCTTACGTCTAGGAGGATGAGAGGTGAAACAAGAGCTTTACGTTATTATGAGGATGAGGGGGATGACACAAGAGCTACTGTTATGAGGATGAGGGGTGACAAAAGAGCACAGTATTGAGGATGAAGGGGTGGGGTGACAAAAGAGCTTTTACGTCTTATGAGGATGAAGGGGCGACCACAAGAGCTACTGTCTATGAGGATGAGGGGTGACAAAAGAGCTTACAGTCTATGAGGATGAAGGGGGGTGACAAAAGAGCTTACAGTCTATGAGGATGAAGGCGACACAAGATGCTTAACAGTCATGAGGATGAGAGGGACACAAAGAGCTTACCGTATATTGAGGATGAGAGGGGGACACAAAGTTACAGTCTATGAGGATGAGGGGGGCACAAGAGCTTACAGTCTATGAGATGAGGGGGTGGGGGTGACACAAGAGCTTACAGCCTATGAGGATGAGGGGTGACACAAGAGCTTTCAGTCTATGCAGCGATGAGGGTGGACACAAGCTTACCGTCTATGAGGAGAGAGGGTCGGGTGACACAAGAGCTTACAGCCTATGAGGATGAGGGGGAGAAACAAGAGCTTTCAGTTAGGAGGATGAGAGGGTGACACAAGAGCTTACCGTCTAGGCAGGAAGAGGGGGACACAAGAGCTTTACAGTCTATGAGGATGAGGGGGACCCACAAAGAGCTTACAGTCTATGAGGATGAGGGGGTGGAACACAAGAGCTTACAGTTATGAGGATGAGGAGAGTGACACAAGCGCTTACAGTCTATGGAGGATGAGGGGGGTTGAACAAGAGCTACAGTCTAGAAGGATCAGGGCGAGACACAAGAGCTTACGTCTATGAAGGATGGGGGGGCGGGGTGACACAAGAGATACAGTCTGAGGATGAGGGGGTGACCAAGAGTGACAGTCGATGAGGAGGAGGGGGTGACACAGGACGCTTACAGTCTATCAGATGAGGGGGTGACAAAAGAGCTTACAGTCTATGAAGATGAGGGGGTGACACAAGAGCTTACAGTCCATGAGGATGAGCGGGAGTGAACCACAAGAGCTTACAGTCTATGTGATGAGGGGTGACACAAGAGCTTACAGTCATGGGGATGAGGGGTGACATAAGCGCTTACAGTCTATGGATTGAGGGGGGTGACAAAAGAGGTATAAGAGCTTGTATTATAATTGGTCCAGACATTTTTTTTTATAAGAGGACTGAGCGAATAATAAAATTAATTCAATAAATAAAAATGCTGCTGCTTTAAACCAGCATCATCGACAGATCTTATATACAAAGTCAGTGGAACTGAAGAAGAAGCATTTTCCGGGGGGAGTTAGTACCCGGAATTGGGTATTAAAGCATTAAAATGCATGCAGATAGCAGTGCTGATGGGTCTGCCTAAATAAATGAGTTTTTAGAGAACGTTTGAAAGCATGGGTTCTGGGTATTAGTCTGATAGGATCGGGTTGGCATTCCAGAGAATTGGTTGCAGTCTGGAGAATTCCTAGAGCCGGTGCCGGAAGTTCAAAATTCAAGGAAGTAGAATAATCTAAGACACTAGCAGATCGCAAGAGCATGAGGGGTGACATAGACTTAGATGAGAGAGGAGGAGGGGTGCAGCATTGTGCAGAGCTTTGTGGTACGGTTATTCGGAATATTGATAGGCACCAGCCAGGACGGAGTCTTAAAGACGAGTCTGGCTGGACAGATTAGTAGGGATTACAGTAGTCTTAGACGAGATTGAATCAGAGCAACAATTAGTGTTTAGAGGCCTCAACTGTAAGAAAGGTCGGGAGCTAGAATATTTAAGGTGCATTCCGGGCAAAGAGCGAGGCAAGAGATTGAATATAGATACACCCCCCGAGGGAACAGAAGGAGACCAAGGACTGAGCCCAAAGGAACCAAAAGTGAGAGAAAGGAGGAAAGGAGGACAAGAGAAAGATCCACAGAAGGAGACACTTGAAAAGTGCGTCAGAGATCGCAAAAGAGAGGTGCGTGTCCTTCAGGCCAATGAGCGAAGCATCCTGCGAGGAGCTGGTGGTCCACAGTACAATGCTGCGATGAGATCCAGAGAACGAGGAGAGAGCGGCACCTTTGGATTTAGCGTGAGAAGATCGTTGGAGAAGACTTTAGAAAAGAACGTTTCATGGAGACGAAACATAGAGCGGGAAGGACCAGATTGTAGGGGGGTCACGGAAGGGAGTGAGCGAAGAGAATAGCAGCTCAGTCATCATGGATAATTAGAGAACGTCAGAAAATGAAAATTGTGAGGTTCCAAAAACTGAAAACAATACTTCATGTAAGGAATGGGAATATGAAAGGGACTATTAGACTCTGTAAAATCATTCAAATACAATGATTGTAAAAATAGGGGGTTCTGTTAGATTTTTTTTTCACCAACGACAAGCATTGGCTGTCCCTTTGTTTTCACGGCACATTTTTAATGGGGCACAGTACTAGGGTCGTCGGACAAAATTCCGAATATTTCTGATTTGCCCTGAATCGCAAGGGGTTTTTGGTTGGCACGCGAGCGGATTGTGGCGCAATGGCGCCGACTTTCATCTACACAAATCGGCAAGGGGCAGTGCCGCGACAAACAAAACACTGATTCGTAATAAGCGGGGGAGTTTTAACATTCAAAAATTGTGTCGCAAGTCAATGCACTACACGCACAGGGAAGAGATGCTTAGTGAACATCGCGGAAGCTCCAAATCCTCGTCGGGACAGGACCTGGGGGTGCCGACGTTCGGGTAAGGAATGGTGCCCAATTATGAATTTGAAGGCAAAGTTTTACCAATTGTGCTATAGCTGCTAAAGGGTTTTCATACCTTCCATTTTTCTAAATTCCTCCACAAGAAAAATTGAAGCCTCATCTTGGATTCTCTCTTCTTACTCTCTTTCCCATCCCAAAGTTCCTAAGGGTGGTAGTGCAAACGGTCTTCATCTGTCTCCAGCGCTCGCCGTTAGACTTTGATTCCTGGAAGAAGAAAGATACTCATTGGCATCTGAAACCTTGTTTAGTGTTCCACATTAACAAATTCCAAGTTCTGATACACCATTCACCATATTCCATTCAGGAATAGAATTCATGTTACCGGCATCCTCCCTCTTCCACTGAAGGTCCTGTGTCTACCAAGGCTCTCTTTACAGCATCGTATCCACATAGCATGACCGTGGCCTAGATCTTTAAAGTATAAAGTGAATATGGGCAATAGTGTCCTGGAACTGGAGAAGTCACATTATCAAAAGATATGTGATTGTAACTAACAATAATTTTTTTCAATATTTCTGAAGATTAGGTAATTTGGTTTCAGATCTGGTCCATGGTCAAGCCAGGATTATTGGGTCCATACAAGCCAGAGAGAGGTGCTTCCTTTTGCATTGTTTTTTTCTGTGCCATATGGTAAATGTATTTGCATATTCCCAAAATCCCCAGTGGAGCATCAATGGCTCTACAAGGCCGGGCCGCCTTAATGACAAAGTCTCTGTAAGGAAGACCCAAGCTTATTCATACAAATACTGCTGAGATGACATGGCAGAGGACGACCCCTCTGAATAACTTTATAATGGGAGGGATGGCTTACACCTTCGTCAAGAGCGATGGCAATCAATGACCAGGTCTGTTATAGATCGCAGTGATATAGTCAGCAATCTTAACTAAACACAGCACTTATGGGGAGATCCAGAGGAAAATCATTTAGTCAACACAGAGATGAGCGAGATGCTCAATAATTCACTAAGGAAACACAGGGAAGAAACAGTTGAAGAACACAGTTGAAAACAGAAATACAGGATTATTTAAGTGAAAGAACACAGTGAAGACACGTTGCAGATGTTTTCTTTGCTAACTTATCAGCAAGGGAATTAGTGCCGAACGGTGGTTCTTCCCAATAGTATGGGAAGAAACATGGGGCCAGATTTTACTTACCCGGCCCATTAGCGATCCAGCGGCGCGTTCTGTGCCAGTGGATTCGGGTCTTCAGGCGATTCACTTAGGGCAGTTCCTCGCCCGTACAAAAGATGTCGTGCTGCGCTGAAGTCCGAGGTCCCTCCGGAATGCACACAAGCCATACTGGGTGAAGTAAGCACTGAGTCTCCGCGAAATTTTTTTTTTTTTTAATGCGGCAGTTTTTCCGAAATCCGTGGGGTTTTCGTTCGGCCACGCCCCCGATTGTCGATAGCGTGCATGCCGCCGGCCACTGGATTCGCGAATGGGCGGGTAAGTAAATCTGCCCCATTGTTCTTCACATTAATAATGCCCCATTGTTTCTTCACGGTGTTCTTCAGTTTTCCGGAAATCCGTTGGGTTTCGTCGGCCACGCCCCCGATTTCCGTCGCGTGCATGCCGGCGCCGCGATGCCACAATCTGACGCGTGCGCAAAATCCCGGGCACTACAGGGAAAAAGGTAAAATCGGCGCAAATTGGAAAAATATTGGGGGGGGTTAACATCGTCGGGAAAAAACGCGCGATTCGGGCACTTAGTAAAGACCCCCAATATGTGTGAAGACACATTGCAAATGTATGGAAACAACTGTATGTGTTCTTTCACATACTATGGTGTAGGAACACCGTTCGGCCTCGTTGGTCTTCGGATAAAGTTAGAAGATGTAAGGAAGCATCGACAATGTGTTCTTCAGTGAAGCACACATTGCAGATGTTTAACAAGGGTCATTCTCGTTTACACGACTGACTTCCTGATTTTCAATAAAATTAACATTTTATGCAGAGCCTTCGTCCCCTTGAAAAATGCTCGAATCTCCCATTATTGACTTCAATGGGGTTCGTTATCGATACGAGCATCTGAGCATCGGGAAAAGTTCGACCCGAGAAACGAGCACGACGGAGCATTTTTAGTGCTCGCTCATTCTAGTTCAACACTATGGAAAAGTTCATGGTCACCTATTAGAGTTTAATTAAAGTCTATATTTTTAAATATCCTACTAGGACAAGCTTCTTGTGGGAAATGGAGGATGTGTGGAGGATAAGCGGTGTTCCGGACCCTTGGGCTCTGTTCTACGTGTTGTTACTGGGGAGCAGAAACAGGACTTGTCTGAGGATTTCAGGGTGTGAAGGTCTACTCAGTATCAACACCTTGTGGATGTTTGGGTGGCATGGGTCCTCTAGAAGGCTTGGTAGTCGGGCTACCACCCAAAACCACTAGAATAAATGGTTTAGGATGAATCCACATGTGAACAAAGGGAAAAATACGCATTTCAGCTCAAGCATAATTGTTGAAATAAGTGAAGAATTTTTACTGTTAATTTGCAACATTTTTGGCATGCTCCTAAAACAGCAAAGCTTCCCCCCTCCATGCCTCCAGTTGTAGTCTGCCTCAAGTTCGAGCCCAACCCACCTCCCAAGTCCCCAGTTCTAGTCCCTGCATTCCTCCATTTCTAGTTTCCCTGCTGCCTCCCAGTTCTAGTTAACCCCCGTGCCCCCGAGTTCTAGTCCCCTCCTGATGTCCCAGTTCAGTTACCCCTCCTGCACCCCAGTTTCTAGCCCCCCCAAACAGCCCCAAGTTAGTCACCCACCCTCCTTTTATTGACCCACAGTTCTAGGTTGCCCCCCCCTCTTCTGTCACCCCCCCATCCTGCCCCCCCCCCCAGGTTCTAGTCCCCCCGTTCCCTAAACGCTTGCCTTCCAGTTCTAGTCCCCACCTCCCCCCAATTTCCAGTCCACCCCCATCCTGCCCCCAGTTCTATGTCCCCCCCATTCCTGCCCCCCTCCCTCATCCCCTCATCAAAAAATAATTCCTAGAAGTTATAGTTCCCCCTCCTGCCCCCCCGAGTTCAAGTCCCCCCTCCTGCCCTCGTTCTAGTTTCCCCCTCATCCAGACACCAGAGTTCTTGTCCCCCCCATCCTGCCCCCGGTTCTAGTTCCCCCCTGCTGCCCCTAGTTTCCCCTCCCTCCTGCCATCTGTTCCTCGTTTGCGAATCACGGTTAAATAAAACGAAATAAAATCGTTGGGCCGTGGGTGTGACCCTGTGTTAGGGTCCAGGTATCAAAGATGGGTGGGTAGGGGGGGGTGATTCTTGCCCCGGAGAGGAGGGTTGGATCCTCGTGTTTTTTGCCGGATAGAGGTTTAAAAGAAATGTTTTGGAATTGCGAAAAGGGCAGATAATGTGGTAATGTAATGATTAGGGGGTTAGGTATGAGGATCAAAGGGAACACAGGTTCTGATGATATGAAAACATTTATTTTTTTTTTTACGGCATAATTTGGCCTTTAGAAAACAGAATTCAACAAAGGAGAAAACACTCGGAACAATGGGGGTCAGTTACCACGGGACCCGATTCAGTTTTCCGACGTGTTACATCCGAATATTTGCGATTGCGCCGATTTTCACTGAATGACCTGGGATTTTGGCGCACACGATCGGATTGTGCACATCGGCGCGGCATGCACGCAACGGAAATCAGGGGCCGTGCCGAACGAAAACCCGACGGATTTCGGAAACACCGCCGCATTTAAAAAAAAAAAAATGTGTAGTGGGATACTCGCGATACTCTCACCAGGTAAGGTCGTGCCTTCCGGTGGACCTCGGTGAAATTCAGCGCGCGCGACATCTGGTGGGCGGGGAGGAACATGCCTAGATGAATCGCCGGAGACCCGAATCACCCACCGCACAGATACGCGCTGCTGGACGCGAATGGGAAGGGTAAGTAAATCTGCCCCAAATATGTTAAAAAATGGGTTAAAAATGGTTGAGGGACACATATCAGTCCCACAACATCTAGTGACTGCCAGGGAGAGTGCCCCGGTTTACCCACTCCTACAAATCCTATTATGTTGTTATCTATGAAAAATAACTGCCTTTGAAATGTCCAGGCGAGGTCCCCCTACTTACAAATCCAACTGGTCACAGAGTCGGTGGGGTTTCAATGATATAAAATTAAAAGTTCCGACTTACATACAAATTCAACTTTAAGAAACACCTACAGATTTGGATCGGTTCTGACCGAAGCACCGCCTGTATATCATTTTGAATTAAACCAAGATTTACTGATTGTACCCCAATGAGTTACCTGCACTGAAGGAGTGCACCGGATTGCTCTTAGGATAGTACTTTGAGCATATTACCGATCCCGTGGTAGTGGTGGATAGGTGACGGGGGGGAGATTGGGGGGCTCGATGAGCTTTGGTTTTCCCTTCCTCCATATGTCCAGACCAGACATAGTATGACACTTGAGAGAGATGCGTAGATAGAAAGCATGTTTCTTCGTGGTCTCTCTGGATAGTGAGGCGCTGCTTATCTCAGTCCTCTCTTTTATACAACCTCCTAAGTGAGAGCGCTCGGGATCGCGCGCTCTTGTACCTACTGGTCATGTAAATAGGGATCGAGCAGAATGATGAATTTTGTGCAATATTTTTTCAATATGATGACACCAAATGCTGAACACGAGTGTACAGTAGTTCCTAATACTTGTGTTGAGGAGACATTCTGAGCTAAAATACTCCGACCTGTTGAGTCAAAGCTGGAACACAAAAAATCGGCTTTTCTATAAAGTTGCAAAAGGGTTAAGTGAAATGTTCTAGATTTCCGTATTTTTTGGCACTAAAACAATTCAGGTAAGCCCCAATGATGAGTGAGATAGAATGCCTGATGCCCCCTTGATACCCTTCCTTCTCCCTCCGTCACAAGCCCCTTAGTGCCTCCTGCCTTCACTCTTGTCTTTGTTCATTTCATTCTATTACTCCACCACCACTTCTGCAGTTTAAGGGTCGAAGACATGGCTGCTTCTTCAAAAAAAAGCGCCTCAACCCGACCATTGTCAAGTGTGTGGTATTGCAAACTAAGCTCCATTCATTCTATACAGCTGAGTCTGCAGTAGTACCAGGCACTACCATGGTCAGGGTGTGGACGCTAGCTTTGCTCGCTTTTATAAGGCTCCAACTCAAAGATTTAAGATTTTTCTTTGTAGCCAACAGCCTTCTCCTTCAATATTGTGCAAAATGGAGAGGGCGGCCATCCAGGTTTTTAGGGGCCCTGGGCGACAGGCGCTTAACTCTAACCCTACTAACCCTAGACCCTACTACAACCCTATACCACGATAACACTAGCCTACTAACCTAACCCTAACCCTACTAACCCTACACCTACTACCCTAACCAACCCTAGCCCTAAACACTAAAAGCCCTACAACTAACCTACCTATACAAGCCTAACCCTAACCACTAACCTTACTAACCCTACTAACCCTAACCCTAACCCTACTAACCACATACCCTAACCCTCTAACCACTAACTACTAGCCCTACAACCCCTAACTAACCTAGCCCTACTGAACCCGACCCTAGCTACATAAACTAACCCTAGCCTCACTAACCCCCTAACCCTAACACTCCACTAACCCTAACCCCAACACATAGGCCCACTAACCTAACCATAACCCTAGCCTACTAACCCTACACCCTACTCTAAACCTTAGCCATACTACCAACCCCTAATCCTAACTCTAACCTACTAACCTAACCTAACACTAGCCCAATAACCCTAACACCTAGCCTACACCCGACCCCGCTAACCCTCCTAGCCTACTAAACCCAACCCTAGCCCTAAACTAAACCTGCCTACAACATACATAATACACCTAACCCCTAATCACTAACTCTAACCTACTAACCTAAAACCTCTTATAGGACACTGGCATACATTGATCCGGTGGCACGAGTGGTAGTGACCCACCCAACAGTACCACCGGGGCCCGGACATTTGCAGCCGGGGGCGACCAGGGTGCTGGCGTGCAGGCCTGACAATGAGTGCACAAATGACGGGCGCGTTCTCTGTCCAGTAAACATGAATCATTGTCAATTTTGTGAATCCAACACGATCAATCATATGGGTAAGTCTGCAAAAATGGTCCATGTGTTACCCATTGGTCAACTGTTTTTTCTTATCCACAAACAACTTATTAGCAAATAGAATGATGAAACTGATGTGATTAATTATAGAATTCCTTTATTTAGTTATAGCGCACCACAGATTACAGCGACGCTACTCAGACCTTGCAGATCAGCGTTGTCCCCATGGGGCTCACAATCTATCATCTACCAGTATTGTTTATGGAGTGTGCGGAGCGGAGGAGGAAACCAGAGGACCCAGAGGAAAAACCCATGGCAAACAAGGAAGCGAGAACATACAAAACTCTTTGCAGTGTTGAACTGACGGGACTTGTCTAGGAACCCAGGGGCTGCAAGGCTGTAGTTGCGACCCACTGAGCCACCGTGTGCTGCAAGGCTGTAGGGCTAAACTAATGAGCCACGGGCTGAAAGGATTAGGGCTAACTACTGAGCCACCGGGCGCAAGGGCATGCTGTAGGGATAACTAGCGCCACCGGGCCTGAAGGCGTGTAGGGGCTAACCAACTGAGCCACCGTGCGGATGCAAGGCTGGTAGTGCTAATCACTGAGCCAGGTTGCTGCCTTTTCATGTTGTAGTTTTCTCAGCTTTTCATTAACAAAAGTTCATGTTTGACAAATTGGTCCTTTATCTACACAGTGACCTTTTCGGAGGACGATTCTGCCCGCAGCTGCCAGGTCTGATGTTTTTCTGAACTGGAGACTGACCCCGGGAGTAAGGATATTGTCCTGGAACACAGATCAGACCCTGGAGGGGCGTGTAGTATGTCCATCCGTACCTTTATCCTAGCACAAGAACAAGACTAACATTTAAAGGGGTTGTCCAATTTCAGGACATTACAGCAAATAATTAATATTGTTTGTGTGATGAAAAGTCGGGATATTTCCCAATACACTTTCTGTATTAATTCCTCGCTGTTCTTCTGCTTGCTGTCATTCTATACAAGATGTGCATGATGACATATGGATATGGTGAGCCGACTATCGTAAATGATTTTGTGTTGTAAAATATTAAAACATTATAAAACCAATATAAATTTGTTATCCCCGTGATCATAACGACCCAAAGAATAAAGAGTAAAACCTGTAAAATCCAAGCCCACAAGAAAATGCATTTTTGCACCAGTTTGACTGCATTTGGAATTTTTTTTCCAGCTTCCCAGTACACGGCATGGAATATGAAATACCATCACTATGAAGTGAAGCAATTTATAGATTTTTGAAAGTAGGGAGTGAAAAAATGGAAAAGGGGCCTGGTCATTAAGGGGTTAAAGCCTCTTCTACTACATCATATTCATGAAGCATCACCATTAGCGGAGATCCAAAATAGACGCTAAGTTTTAGACCAAATTTTTACCAAAACTGAACGTATTGACCGGTGGGAAATCAACTAACGTCGCCGAAGCAATATTTTTCAGAATTTTTGTTACAGGCCGTTTTCCTACCGCTAGTTTTATAAGTTCCCCCCCCTCCGGGCCACACCTAAGCGCTGAGAACAATCCAACCTGGTATTTGTTATGATGGCCACTGCTAAATTGAATTTTTTGTATCCTTATGGGGCTATTTTAACTTAACCGTCCCGTGTGAAGCCACAATCAGGGATTGTCCGATGAGGACTTTGGGTGTTCCGCCAGGCTCCTAAAATTGTGCCGTCCAATTTGCATGTCACTTCGCCCGCTGAGATCCTCGACGGAGTTCAACCTTCTTCTTCCCGGTGCATGTAAGTGCTGATCTTGCAAAACAATTTCTATTTTAAATTCCAGTTGTCCGAATCAGCGGGGTTGCACGGTCACGGCCTTCCGATTTGGGATTGCAAGCAAGCCGGCGCTGTGATGCACCACATCCGTCGATCACTGTGCCGCCAAAAACCCGGGACATTCGAACAAAACGGAAAAAAACGTGAAACCCCAGGAAAATGCGGCGTTTGGACCCTTAGTAAATGTGCCCCAATGTGTTTTTCACACATAATAAGAGGAGGTTTTTAATTTCTACCAAAATCAATGCCATCCATTTCCATCATGTTGATTTGCAGGTCCAACTCTATTGACTTCAAAGAAATTCCCCACTGATTGTATAGAGTCAAAATATTCCATGGTGTTCCAGGAGAGTGTCCTCACTAATGTCCGTCCTCGTTCTCAATTTTAGTTTTCTTATCCAGACACATATTAACAGGGAACATGTCCATTCGAAACACTGGTTTTTTAAGTCTTCCATTCGGCCCACAGTCAATCCGCCAAAGCATATCCGGAATCCAGTTTCATTAGATTTCTGGCTTGTATAACTTTTATAAAAACTTTTATGGCTCCCGGCTAGATCGCCCCCTGGGGCGTGCGTCATTGTTTCTAAAGTAAGATGCCCTCTCACAACAACTGCTCGTTCGCTTCTCGATTGTGAATTAAAAAAAATCCTCCCACCTCCCTCGCTACACGCCTTCTTGCTCCGCCTACCTAGTACTCTTGCAGACGTGTCCAACCTGCTGCTGTGAACCGTCGGCGCTTCTCCACTCCTAACGCGCATATCCGCGATTGATGCGGACAGGAATCGCCGCTAATCACTGTCGGCCCGCAAGAGTTGTAGGGGAGGCGGAGCAAGAAGAGGTATTGGAGGAGGTGGGAGGAAGTTTTTTAATTCAAAATCGAGGAGGAGAAGTTTTGGGAGGGCACCTTACTTTGAGAAAAACAATGACCACGCCCAGGGGGAGCGACAGGCAGGGAGCGCCAGGTAACAGTTTATTAAAAGTGTATAAAGCCAGAAATCTACATGGAAACGGATTCGGATATGCTTGGGATTGACTGTGGGCACGTGGGAGAACTTAAAAACTGTGTTTTGGTGATAGGATCCCTTTAAAGCATTGGGGTCAATGTCATAGAAACGAAAGTTTACAGATGGTGGAAATGCTTGGAGAAATATACCCTAACCTGGGGACAACATCCCATGTAGATAGTGTCCATGACCATATTTGAACCTATTGTGGTACCCCAGGGCTGGCCACCACGCCGTGTGACCACTAATACAAGTTATCTTCTGACAAGTGTTGTGGTCCATACTGTGATAATTTCAGCTCTGCTTGAGGTTCTCTATACAAAATAATGCAACTAAAATGTACTAGGAAAAAGGTGCTAATTGCTTGGAGGTCAGCCGGGACCCCATGACACGGATGCATTTTTGCCGGATTCTCTAGAAGACTACCCCATCCCCAATTGAAGTGAGCCACCAGCAGTCTGCATGTTCATGTGATCAGATGCACTAACCATAGCTGGACCAGACGAGCAGTTACCTCACCGGAATTTCTTGCTCTATTTCTTTTATAGTAAATCCCCATGAGCTTTCTTTGTCTCTATTTTTGGCTTCAAATTTTTTACCCAAATTTTACAGATTAGAAACTTGAGTGAGAAGAATTGTAGCAGAGATCGTGTCCCCACTTGTTCTTGTTTGATGAAATGTCTTGCACACAAATGTCCTATTATGTAACTTCATCATCAGTTTGGGCGACTTTGTATCAGGCAGGAGTCAAGGACGTGATTATTTTGTAATGAGACCAAGAGATTTCTCCACCTGTCTCAGAACACCGATTGGACCTGGTCCATATGTACCTTCATCTTAGCAGAAGAACAAGACGAACCATTTTCACTACTACTCAAGGTGTGGCCTTCTATTGGCTCTCATTTCATAGTCTGGTACATTGGGGCAGATTTACTTACCCGGTCCATTCGCGATCCAGCGGCGCGTTCTCTGCACTGGATTCGGGTCTGGCCGGGATTCACTAAGGCAGTTCCTCCGACGTCCACCAGGTGGCGCTGCTGCGCTGAAGAGCATCAGAACGCAGTGGAATACACCGAGGCTGGCTGAGTGAAGGTAAGTGCAAGCTCTTAGCCGAGTTTGGGTTTTCAGCACATTTTTTTGTGCTGAAAAACTAGGCTTATACTCGGGTATATATGGTACTTAACGGAGGGGTAATTTATAAACAAAATAGCTTTGGTAAAGAATTTCCAAGTAAATGTGAAGTTCAGGTCAAAACATCTTAGCTAAGTACATAGGACACGTTACCTGCGGAGAATGGCATAAAGGCCGGATGTTTCTTTACTGCCCCCTTATCATCCAGGAACCGATCCGGGGAGAAGACATCCGGCCTCGGAAAATGTTCCCGATCCTTCAGTACGGTGGTCAATAATGGGAACACATCTGTGCCCTAAACAAAGCAGATTAGATTTTTATTTATCTGTACAGAAAAAACTTGAGACAAATTTTATGCTTGGCAAAAAGTGCTGACGGTCAATGGTATCAACTGTTGTGGAGGTTTATATGGCGACGAAAGTAAATGACTTACCAGGACCTTAATGTTATATTCATATGTACTATAATAAGGTCCTGGCAGGCAATGGCTCATGGACAGGTAGTGGTCACATGACCCTCCATCTGCGGCCATTTTATGGTCAGGAATCTCTGGCTTGATGTTAAAAGACAGGAGGCGTCACTTTACATATCAAGAAAGCGGAGCAGAACTATTAATAGATGTATATTGGTAAATTACTTAATATCCTGTCCCCAAAACATAAGGTCAATTGGTCATCCCCTTCAGATGTGCACACATTAGATTTACATTTTCCAAACCAACCTAGCTTATTTTTCTTTCTCTGGGAAATACTTTATGTGATTAGCTGAATATATCCTCATTTGTATTTGTTTACCGCTTTAATACATCTTCCTATACACGTTATCTCTATAGTACCACCTAGTATATGGTATGTCAAACACCCTTTGCCCATACTCCACCTTGCCGATCACTTTTCAACAAATATTTTATTTATTTCTTTCATTTTATTTAAACTTTTTATTGTATATTTCTTATTGTATGTTCTAGTTATGGTCTGACGAAGGGAGTGTCTCCCGAAACGCGTAACCATTGGATTGCTTTTACTGCTGTATCTATTAAAATTAAAATACACATAATTTATCCGATCTTTTTTCCAATTACTGTATACCATTAGATCATTGTATACCTCTCATCTCCTAATCTGGTTGTTAGCGCACCCGCACATACTCCAAAACCTTTTGATTCTTGTATTTACTCCATCGCATGCAACCCGGCGCCGAAATAAATGTGCCCCATTATACTCTTACACTATGAAGCTTCTACATCCAAGAAGAGGTTTTATTTCAGCTCTTACGTCGCTCATAAAGTTACCATCTGGCGCTCAAAATTCTACTTTACCATAAATATAGGAGGCGCATTTCAATGCCCCGTTCCGAGCTCGTCATCAGTCAATGGCCATTGATAGAGATGGGAGAATCGATTCTAATGATTGTAACTTCGGTTAGAATTTCAGGAAAAATTTGATTCGCCACGAAGCCGAAGTTTATGCTGATTCGCGGGAACTAAGTTGTTTTTTCCCCCCTCATGTTTCTGCTAAATGGGCGCGAGAACAACGTGTTACATGGGGCAGAGAACTCTGGGAAGGAGAAAGGAACACCCCCGATGACATCTGCAGACCTGTAAGCCAATCAGTGACCGGCAGGTGATGTGATGTCACACAGCCCTATAAAACCAGCCACTTTCTATCTCAGCACTTCACACTTCATGTTGTAGCGTCCAGCTGCTGCTATTGTTGTTAGGGTGGGGTAACACAGAAGACAGGGGATAGTGTGCCCTGAGCTTGCCCCAACCTCTGTCCCTTCCTATAGCCCCCCCACGCTAAACCGTGGGGCGACTACTTGAAGACTCGAAATACACTGGATATTTCGAAGCAAAGAGTCAATGTCAAAAACTAGCCGAGGTAACAACACAGATACAGATACTGAGCAATACAACCTAATGCAGCAAGCGAGTGATGAAGGGATTTCATACACTGGCACAGGTGACTAGTGACTTGCAATTTATGCAGCGGGAACCCCACCTCCAGAACCTGATAGGAGCTGGACAGCTTCTGGGAATTAACCCCTCATGGTGCAGAACAACCAGGCACCAAGCAGAGGTAGCACAAGTCCCAGCAGTTCCAAACACAACTCCTAGACAGTGCGAGATCTTAGCAGCCGCTGCCCGGGACGAGAGGTGGAGTTTTGCGCGGATACGCGCCGGGGGTCGGAGAACGCTGCTGGCACCAGTAGAAGAACCAGAAGTCCCAGCATTCTCCCTAGCGAACCTGACAATTGTTCTCTAAGAGGGATCTGTATACCCCAAATAGCAGTTCTATTTAGTGACAAAATCCAATAGGAAGAAATCTGTTTGACATTCTTGCAGGCCCGGAGGCGTATAGCAAAGGGTGTCTAGTTAGCGGGGTCCTAAGTGCAGGAATAGGCCCTCTTTGACTGAGGTGGTTTTTTTCTTTCCCTTTCTAACATCCTGCGTATGCCAGGGAGGTGGGAGCTACGTGACTAGGGGCGGGGCTGGTGGTGGGGGCTACGTGACTAGGGGTGGGGCTGGTGGTGGGGGCTACGTGACTAGGGGCTGGGCTGGTGGTGGGGGCTAAGTGACTAGGGGCGGGGCTGGTGGTGGGGGCTACGTGACTAGGGGCGGGCTACGTGACTAGGGGCGGGCTACGTGACTAGCGGCGGGGCTGGTGGTGGGGGCTATGTGACTGGGGGTGGGGCTTGTGTCGTGGGTGGTACAGGAAGTGAGCATAGCTTAAATAGGAGCTGCAGACGTCATTCACCCTCTTTCTGGATCGCGTTAAGGGTTAAAGGGGCCTGTGCACCCGGTGGTTTAGGCTTAACTTTATTTGGGCAGTCGTGCATCTGCAGTAGTGAGCTGTCAGTTGTGGGGTATCTGTATAACGCACATTGTAATACCTGTTTGTGGTTATAGTTTACAGCCAGATTTACATATCTAAAATCCACGTAGTTTATAAACCACTATGTCAGACAGAAAGGTGGCAGGTGGAGCAGGCAGAGGTGGCAGCACAGTAAGGGGATGTCGCAGCAGGGGTGACTCTGTGAGGCCAGAACTGCCGTTGTCATCTAGTGGCAGTGTGTTGATCAACAACCCAAAGGTTGTTGAATGGTTGAATTCCTCAAATATAACATCTGACAACCCCAGCCAAGAGTCTGTAGGTTCCTCTGATACAACAATTAGTTGGCATGGCCCAGGAGCAGGTCAGCGACCCTCTCCTGTCCTCAACCACCCTCTGTCCTGTTCCTTTCCAGCAGCCAGAGAGCTACTAGGTGGTCTGGGCTCCGCGCCACTATTCAGCGAGGGCGAAGTGTTTGAGGACAGTCAGCAGCTGCTTTGCAGTGAAGAGGTGGGGCAGACTTCCGCTGCTTCGTGCAGTAGGCAGGCTGTGCATACTGACATCGGTGAGGAGAGTAGCAGGGACCAGGAAACACAAATTGACGATGATGTAGCCGATCGCACTTGGGAGCTGGGTGTAGCAAGGGATTCATCATCGTCGGGCGAAGAGAGTGTCAGCTAGCGGAGCAGTCAGCAATTCGCTACTGTGGCTGTTAGTCAGCAGGGTGGCAGCAATGCAAGGACGGGAGCCAAACGTCCGCGGGGTACAAATCCCAATTCGCAGGCCCAAATAAGCAGTGGCACAGGGGCTCAGCGAGGCAGCGGCGGTAGTAGTCGCTCAGTGCAGAGTGTAGCAGTTTTTTGTAAAGACACAGAGGAGCCGAGCGTGGGTATATGTCGTATCTGCGGGCAGAAAATGAAGCATGGCCAGGGAGCTAACCTTGGCACCACGGCCCTGTGCCAACACATGCAGCGTCACCATCCAATGGCCTGGGAGACACGTGTCTCAGATGCGGTCCAGCCTGCAGGCGCAGCAGCAGCACCTAGTGGCACACATGCCATTTCAGCTAGTCGAGGCTCCAGCACCTCGGCTAAAGGGAGCTGTTTGTCTTTGACATCATCTCCCGGTCCAAATGCTGCTGCTCCTCGCTACGCATGGTGCCAGCAGTCGTTGAAGGAGGCGATTACAAAGAGACAACTGTATGCGTCCAGCCATCCTAAGGTGCAGAAGCTGACCGTGCTTTTGTCCAAGTTGTTGGTACTGCAGTCCCTCCCTTTCCAAGTCGTGGACTCTGCACCCTTTAGAGAACTAATGGCTTGTGCCGAACCGAGGTGGAGAGTTCCAAGCCGCAGTCCTTGAGCTTATTGGTTTCTTCCAAGGTGCACGGCAGCGCGGACGTGTGGAGCTGTAACTACGGTCAGAGCCAGTACATGTCCTTTACGGCCCACTGGGTGAATGTGCTTCCTGCCCTGTCACACCAACAACTTGAACAGGAGATGGCGCTTTCTATGCCACGTTGTCAAACTGCTGCTCCTGCGCCAATGTCCGCCTCCTCCTTCTCCACTACCACCTCAGCCTCCATAAGTGCTGCTCCATCATACCACATGTGCAGGGCACAGCGGTGTCACGCATTTCCACACTTGGTTTGCCTGGGCGAACGAAGTCACACAGGGGAGGAACTGCTCCGCGTCATGCAATAAATGTGTGGCTTTCTCCGCAACAACTAAAAATCGGAACCATGGTGACAGACAATGGGAAGAACATAGTGTCCACGCTGCACCGATGAGGGATGGTCCATGCGCCCTGCATGGCGCACGTGTTCAATCTGGTTGTCAACAAGTTCCTGAAGTCTTACACCCATCTGCAAGACCAGGACAGGCCAGGACACTGTGCACACACTTCAGCCATTCTTACAAAGCCAAGCACACCCTCCTCAAGTTGCAGAGGCAGAACGGCCTCCCCAACATAGTCTTATATGCGATGTTTCCACCCGTTGGAATTCCCGCCTCCATATGTTAGGCCGCCTGTATGAACAGAGAAAAGCCATTAATGCGGACCGTAGTACTCCCCTGTGTAACTTTGATGTCAGCCACTGGCAGCTCATGCGTGACACCTGCCGTTTGCTCAGGCCTTTTGAAGAGGCCACGTTATTTGTCAGTCGCCAGGACTGCGGGATGAATAACGTCATTCCACTGCTTCATGTCTTGGAACTCATGCTGCAAAATAGGTCTGGTCAGGGCACTGGAGTAGTGGAGACTACATCTCATAGCCACATGAGTTCTGTGGGGGCTGAACTGGAGGAGGAGGAGGAGGACATTGGAGCACAAGCAGAGTCTGGTGCAATTTGTGGTTTTTCTACCCAGGTGACAGGAGAGGAGGAGCAGGAGCATCCGGAGGAGGTAGAAGATGAGGCAGATGACCCAGAAGCACCATGGCAGTATACTGTGGATATGGAGACCGGGAGTCCCTCAGAGTCACTTGCGCAGATGGCCCGCAGCATGCTGCTTTGCCTAACTAGTGGCAGCCGAATAGTCAACATTCGGCATAGGGATGAGTTTTGACTCTCCACCCTCTTGGACCCTCGCTACCGGTCAAAAATGGGTGACTTTTTTCCAGCTGCTGACAGGAAGGAAACAACTGGCATACTATAGAGAAATATTGTGCAGACAGTTGGCTGCTGCCATTGTGCACCATTGTCCATCCTCTGTCAGGTCTGACCGGGGGATTCCTGGCAATCATTGCTCACGTACCGCTGCCACGGCTGCTGTGGGGAGATTGAGGGGTAGGAGCAGTAGCAGTTCCATCAGCAGCAGCTTATGTCTGGATTCCTTAATGAGCAGCTTCATTCACCTGCCTAGTGAGGAGCGTAGCCGCCATCAGCAGCACAGGGCATGGAGCAGACCCTGCACCAGCAGGTGGTGGCCTACTTGGACAGCACTTTACCACCCCAGGTAGAGGATCCCCTGGACTACTGGGCAGCCAGACTTGATGCGTGGCCGCAACTTGCGGAGTTTGCAGTAGAGAAGCTGTCCTGCCCAGCCAGTAGTGTGGCATCAGAGCGGGTGTTCAGTGCGGCGGGCACCATTGTTACCCCAAGGAGAACCCGCTTGTCCACCAATGCCCATTGCATCAGATTAGATCAGCCATGACGCCTCCTCCAAACGTTGAGAGTCTGGATTCTAACTACCTGCCTCAGCCACTATTCTGATGCTGCCACCCGCCTGATGCCACACATCTGCTGCCGGTTGCTCCATCTGCCTCCTACCACCTTTACCAGGGACTGGAATTTCACCCTCCACCACTCTATGGCGTTGCCACTATGTTTGGTTTTCCCCTTCGTTTCATCTGTCAGAAGGAAGGAAAAGCCTCAGGATTGATGGCCAAAAGCAGGAGTGGATACAGAACACACAGGACATCCAAGTATCCCATTTACTGCTCATCTCTGTTCTGGATCCACACCTGTTTGTTTTTGGCTTTAGCAATACTTATGATGGATTATTGACCGATTGAAAGAGGACACTGACGGGTGAAAAGAAGGGCAAAATGATCAGTGACGTCAATGCAGAATTACTGCCGACATCCTCTGCACTCTTTTGGAGGGTTTCTACATGTATCCGCGTGTAACAGAACAGGTTCTGTCGTCATCTATGGAATCATCTGATGTCAGTGTAAAAAGAGTGCACTCTGTGATGTTATAGTGGGATCTTGGCCCTCGGTCCTTTCGAGCTGGCACAGACGTTACCTTGTCAGGCTGCGTTCCCGCTTCGCTTATTTGGGGAAGTTGGCCTCTGTAAGTGCACATGGAAGTGAAGAGTGAAGCGATTCTAAGAGCCGCGGCTGTCATGTGCGTGTCATACTAAAACACAGCATTGTGTGAAGACTAGAGATGAGCGAACATACTCGTCCGAGCTTGATGCTGGTTGGAGCATTAGCGTACTCGAAACTGCTCGTTGCTCGGACGAATACTTCGCCCCCTCGAGAAAATGGCATCTCCCGCCGTTGTGCTTTTTGGCGGCCAGAAACAGAGCCAATCACAAGCCAGGAGACTCTGCACTCCACCCAGCATGACGTGGTACCCTTACACGTCGATAGCAGTGGTTGTCTGGCCAGATCAGGTGACCCTGGAATAGACTAGCCCCTGCCTGCGCTGCTCGGATCATTCTGTGTCTGGATGCCGCTAGGGAGAGAGCTGCTGCTGGTCAGGGAAAGCGTTAGGGTGTTCTATTAGAATAGTGTTAGGCAGGAGTGATTCTCAAAGAACCCAACAGCCCTTCTTAGGCCTACAATACCCTCACCTGTCCTCAACCAGCCTCTGTCCTGTTTCTTTCCCGCAGCAAGAGAGCTACTAAGTGGTCTCGGCTCAGCGCCACTATTCAGCCAGGACGAAGTGTTTGAGGACAGTCTGCAGCTGCTTGGCAGTGAAGAGGTGGGGCAGACTTACACTGCTTCCTGCAGTAGGCAGGCTGTGCATACTGACACTGGTGAGGAGAGTAGCAGTGACCGGGAAACGCAAATTGACGATGATGTAGCTGATCGCACTTGGGAGCTGGGTGTAGCAGGGGATTCAGGCAGCAAGTTGCTACTGTGGCCGTGAGTCAGCAGGGTGGCAGCAGTGTGAGAACTGGAGCCAAACGTCCGCGGGGTACAAATCCCGACTCGCAGGTCCAAGTAAGTAGTGGCACAGGGGCTCAGCGAGGCAGCGGCGGTAGGATTCGCTCAGTGCAGAGTGTTGGGGGTAAAATTACCACCTCGGCTGTGGGGCAGTTTTTTTGTAAAGACACCAGAGGAGCCGAGCGTCGGTATATGTCGTATCTGCGGGCAGAAAGTGAAGAGTGGCCAGGGAGCTAACCTTGGCACCACGGCCCTGCGCCAACACATGTAGCGTCACCATCCAATGGCCTGGGAGAAACGGGTGTCAGATGTGGTCCATCCTGCAGGCACAGCAACAGCAGCACCTAATGGCACACATGCTGCTTCAGCAAGTCAAGGCTCCAGCACCTCTGCCGAAGGGAGTTGTTTGTCTTTGATATCATCTCCAGGTCCAGATGCTACTGCTCCTCGCTACGCATGGTGCCAGCCTTCGTTGAGCGAGGCGATTACAAAGAAACAACGCTATGCATCCAGCCATCCTAAGGTGCATGAGCTGACTGTGCTCTTGTAGAAGTTGTTGGTACTGCAGTCTCTCCCTTTCCAAGTCGTGGACTCTGCACCCTTCAGAGAACTAATGGCTTGTGCCGAACCGAGGTGGAGAGTTCCAAGCCGCAATTTTTTTTCCAAAAAGGCTGTGCCAGCCCTTCACCAATATGTACAACAGAAGGTGGGCCAGTCCTTGAGCTTATCAGTTTCTTCTAAGGTGCACGGAAGCGCGGAGGTGTGGAGCTGTAACTATGGTCAGGGCCAGTACATGTCCTTTAGAGCCCACTGGGCGAATGTACTTCCCACCCAGCCACACCAACAACTTCCAAAAGAGACGGCGCTTTCTCCTCCACGTTGTCAAACTGCTGCTCCTGCACAAATGTCCTCCTCCTCCTTCTTCACCACCACCTCAGCCTCCACAAGTGCTGCCATATCATGCCAAATGTGCAGGGCACAGCAATGTCATGCAGTTCTACACCTGGTTTGCCTGGGTAACAAAGTCACACAGGGGAGGAACTGCTCTGCGTCATGCAACAAGAAATCAATGAGTGGCTTTCTCCGTGACAACTAAAAATTCGAACCATGGTGACAGACATGGTGTCAGCGCTGCACCAAGGAGGAATGGTCCATGCGCCCTGCATGGAACACGTGTTCAATCTGGTAGTCAACAAGTTCCTGAAGTCTTACACCCATCTGCAAGATATTCTAAAAATGGCCAGTACACTGTGCACACTCTACTCGAGTTGCAGCGTCAGAACGGCCTATCCCAACATAGTCTAATATGCAATGTTTCCACCCATTAGAATTCCAGCCTCCATATGTAAGACCACCTGTATGAACAGAGAAAAGCCATTAATGATTTTTTTAAGATGCAAGCGGACCGTAGTACTCCCCTGTGTAACTTTGATGTCAGCCACTGGCAGCCCATGCGGGACACATGCCGTTTGCTCAGGCCCTTTGAAGAGGCCACATTATTTGTCAGTCACCAGGACTTCGGGATGATTAACGTCATTCCACTGCTTCATGTCCTGGAACTCATGCTGCAAAATCTATCTGGTCAGGGCACTGGAGAAGTATAGACTACATCTCATGTCCACATGAGTCCGGTGGGGGACTGGAACTGGAGGAGGATGAGGAGGAGAACATTGGAGCACAAGCATAGTCTGGTGAAATCAGTGTTTTTTCCACTCAGGTGAGTGGAAGTGAAAGAGAGGAGGAGTAGGAGCATCCAGAGGAGGTAGAAGACGAGGCAGATGACCCAAAAGCACCGTGGCAGTATACTGGGGAGATGGAGGCCGGGAGTCCCTCAGAGTCACTTGCGCAGATGGCCCGCAGCATGCTGCTTTGCCTAAACTAGTGACAGACGATTAGTCAACATCCGCCATAGGGATGACTTTTGGCTCTCCACCCTCTTGGACCCTTGCTACCGGTCAAAAATTGGTGACTTTTTTCCAGCTCCTGAGAGGGCAGCTGCTGAGAGGGCAACTGGCATACTATAGAGAAATACTGTGCACACAGTTGGCCGCTACCTATGTGCCACATTGTCCATCCTCTGTCAGGTCTGACCGGGGGATTCCTGGCAGTCATCGCTCGCGTACTACTGCCACAGCTGCTGTGGGGAGCTGGGGGGGGGGGGGGTAGGAACAGTAGCAGCTCCATCAGCAGCAGCTTAAGTCTGGATTCCTTATTGAGCAACTTCCTTCACCCGCCTAGTGACGAGAGTAGCCGCCACCAGCAGCAGCAGGACATGGAGCAGATCCTGCACCAGCAGGTGGTGGCCTACTTGGACAGCACTTTACCACCTCAGGTAGAGGATCCCATGGACTACTGGGCAGCCAAACTTGATGCGTGGCCGCAACTTGCGGAGTTTGCAGTAGAGAAGCTGTCCTGCCCGGCCAGTAGTGTGGCATCAGAGTGGGTGTTCAGTGCGGCAGGGGCCATCATTACCCCAAGCAGAACCCGCTTGTCCACCCGTAATGTGGAGAGACTGACCTTTGTCAAGATGAATCAGGCTTGGATCGGCCAGGATTTCAACTCGCCAATACCTAATGCATCAGATTAGATCAGCCATGGCGCCTCCTCAAAATGTTGAGAAATGAGTTTGGGTTCTAACTACATGCATCAGCCACTATTCTGATGCTGCCACCCGCCTGATGCCACACATCTGCTGCCAGTTGCTGGAATTGTCCGCCACCTCCACACAATATCATTGTGCCACTCTGCAGGCTCCTGCTGCTGCAGATGCCACCTCCACACTATATCATTGTGCCACCCTGCGGGCTCCTGCTGCTGCTGATGCCACCTTCACACTATATCATTGTGCCACCCTACAGGCTCCTGGAGGAGGTGGAGGTGGAGGAGGAAGAGGAGGAGAATGTTGGCGAGACACAAGAGGGGACCATTGTTCAGTCCTTCACTGTTCAGCGTGTATGGGCAGAAGAAGAGGAGTTGGAGAAGCGTACACGCCTGTCGACTGACAGCGCTGACAGGCTGACGCTTATCAAGATGAATAAAGCCTGGATTTCTCCTAATTTCCAATCTCCACCAGGTGAAGGAAGCTCAACCTGAATAATTTATCCACTCCTCCTCCTCCTCATTTTCCTCCTTCTCCTCCTCTTTGTACAGTAAAGCAGAGGAAACTGGCTATTTTTTTACAGGGCCCACTGGCTCTAGCTATAGTACTTTATGCATTTAATTTTTCTGGAGGGCCACCTACCTGCTCCTCTGGTTTGAAAACTTTTTTGGACTGCCACATACAGGCACTCAATCTATTCCATTTTTTTGGAGGGCCACCTACCTGCTCCTCTGGTTTGAAAACTTTTTTGGACTGCCACATACAGGCACTCAATCTATTCCATTTTTATGGAGGGCCACCTACCTGCTCCTCTGGTTTGAAAACTTTTTTGGACTGCCACATACAGGCACTATCCAAATTGAATTGTCTCCATAGCAGCCTCCACACGTTGTCTCCATTGCTACCTCCAAAAGTCGTCCATATAGCTGCCTCCATACATCGTCCCTTTATCAAACGAGGTGTGTCAGGCCGAAATTTGGGTTGTTTTCATGGATTTCACATCAAAGTTGTTAACTTACTGAAGGGGTTAACTGTGGATGGGCGGTATGTTTCCCCTAGGTTTTGCTTCTATGCAAGGCCTTAGTGCTGAGGTGGGTTTGTCCAGCACCTTGGACACAGGTGATGGGTGCAGACTAATGAGGCTGCATAAAATGACTCAGCAGAGTGGAGTGTGTGGTCTCTCTGTGGAAGGAGGCTGAGAGGACACAGCCCTGACCTATGTGTCTGGAGCAGCCACGTGATCTTTGGATAGTGTGAGTTAGTGGACTATTTGTATAGTTAGTACCCTGACGGGTAGGTTTTTGTTTGTTTATTCAAATACCTGAATGTAAAGGCTGGTTTATTTTTGTTGCAATAAACGCAGGCGAGACCTGTTTGGACTATACCTTGGTGTCACTGTCTTGAACTGCATCACAGCATCCCGCTACCACAGTCTCTACCGGGCCAAATCTTCCACAGTTCTCAATGATTTGTGTTTACATAGCATTTACATCACATTTGCAGTAACATTACCTTTGCATTTACATGTGTTTGCATTAAAACTCTGTTAACACCACATTTTTGTCTATATTGCATTTGAACTACATTACCCTTACATTGCTTCTACGTTTATATCAAGTTTGTGTCTACATTACATTGACCACCCGTATGGATTTTCCATTGGTCACTAAGGGTCCTTACGCCAGGCCGACATGTTTCTCCGTCGGCCTAACCTAATTTCTGCATGGGCAGGGAGGATGAAGGAGCAGGGAGGAGGAGTGCTATCATATGACAGCCGGGACCCTGCCCTAACAGTCCAGATCATAACTCCATTCCAATTCGGCTGTTTACCCATTAGATTCCGCAGTCAATGCGCTGACCACAGGATCTACATAACTGCGGAGGGAAGAGGCTTCCTCCCTCTCCTCCTGTCACCCCGCGATGCGATTGTGGGGTGCTGTCTTCAAATCCGGGCAGCCAGGGACCTAATGAAGGTCACCGGGTCTGCCTTCGGCACATGGCTGCTCGGACCAGCCCCTGATTTTCCCAAAAGCCCCTAACACATAAAAAAAAATAAAGAAAAAGTGGAAAAACACAACATATTAGGTATCACTGTGTCCCAAAAGTCCCAATCTATAAAAATGTAGAAACGGTTATTCCCGGTGATGAGCCTTTTAACGGAAAAATGGGCTCAAATGTCCGAATCACCACTTTTTTGCCCTTTCCAAATGCATAAAAAATGTAATAAAACTTATCTAAAGTTTGCACTGTCCTGAAAATAGTAGCAATAAAAACCTCAGCCCATACCAGAAATAATGGCCCCTTAGCCAACTCTCTACTCCTAAATATGAAAAGTTATTGGAGTCAGAATATGGTAAAAGTAATTTTTGGGGGCTACAAAACATTTTAATTTTTGGTAAAATCTATTAACACCTAATAAAACCTATATCAATTTGGTATCCCTGTGATCGTATGGAACCAAACAATATATTAGAGATGCTATTTGGAGTGTACAGTGAAAGACATAAAAACAGATCCCACAAGAAAATGGCGCAAATGCTGTTTCTTGTCAATTTTACCACATTTTGAATTGTATTTTCACTTCCCAGTATATGACATGGAATATAAAATACAGTCACTAGAAAGTACAACTTGTTACGCAGAAAACAAGCTCTCACGCAGCTCTGTACATGGAAAAATAAAAAAGTTATTGGTTTTTTAAAGTGGGGAGTGATAAACAGAAAGTAAAATGGAAAAAGCAGGGTTAAAATTCCCCCTATACCACATGAAAAAAAGTTTTCAGATTCTCTGGGATAAGAGTTTATGGTACCTGAGGCCACGTTCACATGTGGCATTTTGGTTGTGAATGGAAATGCATTCCAAAGGCTCCACTCGTGATCACATATTTTGGTAACATTGTGTTTCCAACAAGTTAACTAAACACAAAGGAAATGCAATCTTACCTCAACATGTGATCGCAGGTGGAGCCTTTGGATTGTGTTTCAAAACGCAACCAAAATGCCACGTGTCAACCAGGCATCAAGGGCTCTGCAACACATCATGGCGCCTGAAAACTATTCTGCCCTACAAAAGCTCAATGGCTCCTTCCCTTCCACGCTTCGCCATGTGCCCTGACAGTGGGTTACATCCACATATGGGGTGTCCTCTTACTTGGAAAAAACTGCACAATATATTCCTAGATGCATTTTCTACTTTTATTCAGTTAATGTGGATAAATTTTGTAGCTAAATTAATGTATTAAAGATAAATATTAGTGAATTCCAAATAGAACCCTCATTTTGTTTGAATTTCTGTAAAATACATAAAGGGTTAACAAGCTTCCTACCTGCTTTCTATTAATAGAACTTCTAAAATTCCTATAGAAATGAAATGGTCCCTAAAATAATTTGGTCCAGCGTATCCTGGACTATCAGACTAATATCCAAGATCCAAAGCTTCAACCCCATCTCATTAGGCATGCCATTCACATTCCAGAACTGCTTTAAATGTCAGCTCTCTTTATTAACTAATCCTGTGCACTCCTCCCGTCTGTTACTGGTAGACGCCAAATACCACACTACAGGCTTCTCTGCAGTCCTTCTGACTTTGGAATCTGTGTACAAGATGATGGCTGATGACTGGTTCAAGCAGCAGCATTTTCATTTTATTTATTACATTTTTTTTATTCTGTTCCTCATAGACACCCTCATAGACTGTAAACTCTTGTAAGAAGGGCCCTCACCCCTATTGTTTCCTTATAACTATGTTTTACTTCTTTTGTCCAATTTTGTTTATGTCCCCCATAATTTGTAAAGCACTATGGAATATGATGGCGCTGTATGAATAAAGATGATTAATACAGGCGGTTTCCTACTTAAGGACACCCGACTTACAGGCAACCCGAAGTTACAGACAGACCCCTCTGACCTCTGGTGAAGCTTTCTGAATGCTTTACTATAGTCCCAGGCTGCAATAATCAGCTGTAAGGTGTCTGTAATGAAGATTTATGGATAATCCCGGGTCCCATTACAGCAAAAAATGTTTAAAACTCCAATTGTCACTGGGGCCAAAAATTTTTTGTCTGGATCTACAATTATAAAATATACAGTTTCGACTTACATACATTTCAACTTAAGAACAAACTTCCGGACCCTATCTTGTACGTAACCTGGGGACTGCCTGTATTATGATTACATTATTTAACCAAGACACGTTTATAAACACTACCTAAGTTGACTTCTGGACCCAAATAATACTGTTACGGGCTGGGCCTATATATAACAACAGTTAATGGCAGACTACCATGACAAGGTTTTTTCATGAAGGAGAGTGAAAAGGAACGGTCAAGCATTTAGGCTTATAAGCAAGTGTTTTGCCATACCCGAGTTTGCATGTTCAACTTATCACACCTCCTGTGCCCCACAGAACCCATGCATTCAGGGAGTGTCTATGAAAAACGATAGCTAATTAACAGATCTGGGAAATAACTGCACCTTCTTTGCTCTAGTACCTCCTCTCTGACAATGGAGAGCATTACAATGGTCAGATACCATGACTGATACCTCAGCAATTGTGGGTGCTCCTGAATCTGTGTAGCAGATCCTACATTATGGTATGCTAATCTCCATGTTGAATGTGGTGAAAGGTCTTCTTTAAGTAGCATTCCAGTTTCTGGAAAGTCCACTGTGTTTGCATACTCTTTCGATGAATTGTATTTTTCATTTTAGATGCATGTACTATGTATTCGGATCACTACATAAGCGACCCCGCTCTTTTTTAAACCTTTTTTTTTCTCTTTAAATTTAGTGGTTTTTTAACTTTCAACTAAAGTTAATCATAATAATGGTGATGGTGATTTAGTAACATGTTAGGGTTTTTTAAAGTTCACCAATAAACTCCAGTAACTCCATTTAATTTGTGATGCTTTAGAGTTGTTTGTCTCTAGATGTGCTGCCATAATAAACTGCGGTATATCTCAAAGGTTTCCTTTAGATTGAGTGTAGGGACTTTCATCAAATGTGATGAAGTGTTAATTGGCCTAAACACGAGTGACTGAGTAGTTCATGTGAATGGCTATGCTGACCATGTATCAACAGCATGTAGTATTTGGCCTTTCATTTGTGATGCTACCACAAAATATCATACCAGCATCCGCCTGCAGCTAGTTTTGGGGCCTAATCTGTACATTGACATTATAATAAAAGAAAGGACCAGAAAAGTCAGGGACTGCAGAGAACAATTGCCTTCTTTACTGAACAAATCCAGGTGCAAAGCAAAATAAGCAGGGCATAGGGCTGAGTTCTCCAATATCCCCTCTGCCAGAAGAAGTGTTCTACATTGAGTAAAAGCCCGGCTAGCTGTTCCTTTCTTTCTCAGAAGGATGGTATCCTGGCTAGAGGCTTGGAGCCTAGGGTCAATGGCAAAGTATACCCATCTCAACTTCTTCTGGTAGTTCAGGTAGACTGGCAGTCTTCTCCTCCAAGCTCTGTTCCCTAACTGCAAGACACTAAGGAATTTTCTCTTTATATACCTTCTATTTAAGCACAACCAATGACAAAGCACTCTTCCATAGTCTTACACATAATACATAGACCCCATAATATTCTATGTTAGAAAGTTTTTAAAGTGGTAAACAACTTTCCAGACAGCACCTGTCAGGCAGTCTAATTTTCTGGTAAACAAGTCTATTGTTCTCTCTTTAAAACAATTTCTACTTTAGCTAAGGAAGATTAATAGCCTCTCTTTAGTTAGAGATATACAGTCAGAAAGGTGTCTCTGTGTTCATTAACCCTTTCCATTGACCAAGAATCAGAATAACAGAGTCACTGAGCATAGGCAGGGCCATAAAACAAAGCTGCTTCTAAAGCCAGCCACATCTTGTTATGTATTAAAAGAGAGGTATGGACTCTCATAATAGAGATGTAATATTACCACTGCCTACCAGAAATATCTTTACTACCTGTAATATGTAATATGACAAGAGAGCCCAGATCGGTAAATAATTTCCCTCAACTGGGCTAAATTGATTAAGACCATTTAGTCAGCTCCTAAGGTGATTTTGTACAGTATGCTGTTCATTTCATACACATTGGGGCACATTTACTAAGGGTCGGTTGGACGTATTTTCATCTGGTATCCCAAATTTTTCCTTTTTGCCCTGAATTGCCCTGGGTTTTTGGCACACGCGATCGCATTCGGACAAACCGTGGAATTTAAAAATGAAATTGTGTCACAAGATCAGCAGTCACATACACCAGGACAAAGAAGGTGAACTCCGGGGACTTCAGTGGGGGAAGCGACAGAAGTAGAAAATTGGATGCACGATCTCCATGAATCGTGGCAGCTCCGAATCCTTGTCGGACATTCTGGATCGGCGACATCAACAGGACGGGTAAGTAAATGTGCCCCATCGTCTGTCTACACTGATCAACTCTACTCACTAACTAATAAATTGAGAGTATTCTTTGCTAGCTTTTTCTATGTCCCCCATGGAAATAAGATAAAAAGTGTAAATGGATCATTAATAGAGATGAGTGAGCACTAAAATGCTCGGGTACTCGTTATTCGAGACGAACTTTTCCCGATGCTCGAGTGCTCGTCTCGAATAACGAGCCCCATTGAAGTCAATGGGAGACTCGAGCATTTTTCAAGGGGACCAAAGTCTATTCCAGGGTCACCTGATCTGGCCAGCCAACCACTGCTATCGACGTGTAAGGGTACCACGTCATGCTGGGTGGAGTTCAGAGTCTCCTGGCTTGTGATTGGCTCTGTTTCTGGCCGCCAAAAAGCAAAACGGCGGGAGATGCCATTTTCTCGAGCGGGCGTAGTATTCGTCCGAGCAACGAGCAGTTTCGAGTACGCTACCTGGCTTGTGATTGGCTCTGTTTCTGGCCGCCAAAAATCACAACGGTGGGAGATGCCATTTTCTCGAGCGGGCAAAGTATTCGTCCGAGCAACGAGCAGTTTCGAGTACGCTAATGCTCGAACGAGCATCAAGCTCGGACGAGTATGTTCGCTCATCTCTAATCATTAATCAAAGAACTTGGAGAGGAATACAGAGTTTGTATTTTCTATATTTTAAGGCTTCTATTAAAGCATATAAATTAATGCCATTAACACGATGGTAGCTCCATAAAAAAAGAGAAAGAAAAAGTTGACAATTTTAAACCCCTTATCACCGACACTAGTTTTCAGCTCAATGACCAGACTCGATTCTTCAAATCTGACATGTCTCATGATAATGGGTTATAACTTCGGAACGCTTTAACATATCCTGGTGATTTTGAGAATGTTTTCTTGTGATACATTGTACTTCATGTTAGTTATAAAATTTAAGTGATAAGTTTTGCGTTTCGTTCTGAAAAAAAGTGAAAATTTGGCAAAAATTCTTCATTTTCTAAGTTTGAAATGTTCTGCTTTCCAGACAGGAAGTAAAACTACCCAAAAAGCTTGATAATTAACATTAACGGAATGTCTGCTTTATGTTGAGATGATATTTTATGCATCCTCCCATTTTTCTAGGATGTTATGAGGTGCAGAACTTTAGGTGCGATTTTTCTCATTTTCATGAAAATTGCCAAAACTCACATTTTGAGGGATAACTCAGCTTTCAAGTGACTTTGATAGGCCTAAATAATAGTAAAACCACATAAATTACCCCACTATAGAAACTTCACCCCTCAACGTATGTAAAACAACTTCTATTAAGTCCATAACCCTTTAAGTGTTTCACATGGGTTAAAACAATATGGACCTGCGATTTAGAAACTATGGAATTTTTTTGGAAAATACATTCATTTAGTATTTTCAGAATAAATTCTGACAGTTTCAGAATAAATTAAATGATGAAAGGCACTGCAGCGTTTGATGCCCAATTCCTCCCGAGTGTACTGATACCCCATATGTGGTGGTAAACTTCTGTACGGGCGCACGGCCGAGTATAGAATGAATGGAGGCGCCATTCACAGCAGATTTGTATTGTCACATTGTACAACAAGGCAGTCCCCGGTTACATACAAGATAGGGTCTGTGTTAGGGTTTGTACTTAAGTTGAGTTGTATGTAAGTCTGGAAACTGTATATTTATCATTGTAATCCCAGACAGAACTTTTGGTCTCTGTGACAATTAGATTTCAAAAATGTTGGGTTGTCATAAGAACCAGGATTAACAATAAAGCTTCATTACAGACGCTGTGATATCTGTTACAGCTGATCATTGTAGCCTAGGAGAAAGTAAATAAATTACCAAATCCGAGATCCGTTTGTAACTAGGGGTCGTGTAAGTCGAGTGTTCTTAAGTAGGGACAGTCTGTACTCTTATTCTTGAGTACAAGCCGAGCATATTGCTGAAAAACCCAAACTCAAGTATAACAAAAAAAAAAAAAAAGAGATCAGGAATAAGAAAAAGTTGCATTCTTATTTCTGATTAAAGTCCCGGAGCCAGCAACCCGCACAGCCGGTGGAGAAACGAATGGTGAGCTGAATACCCAAATACCTTTTGTCTCTATTTAAAAAAAAAAAGAGAAAGTCAATACTCACCTTTCCGACGCCCCTTGCAGATATTTGCTTCTTTCGGCAGTGGCAGGTATGTGTTGGCATACTGGGTGGCTATTAACTTGAGGCAGGTGGGCTGAACTGGCTATACTCAGGGGAGTGGCTAGCTATATACTGGGGTCAGACTGTTAGACTGCACCCTAGGCTTATACTAGTGTCAATAGCTTTTCTCAGTTTTTTTGACGAGCGCTTGGCTATATTGGGGGACATCGTATATTGGAGTATATACGGTATGTTGACAATTTTTTGAGTGGAAGTCAAGGTAGACATTTATGTACTCAATTTTTGGTATCTCTGACAAAAACCTACTGCCCATACATGGTGTGAGCCAAGTCTTAGTAGCTGAAAGTTTTAGTGCTCGGTTACAAATTGTATTGTCGAAAGCCGCAATGTTTACCTTAGGGATAGTATAACCACGAAGTGAAATATCCTCTGTTGGGGAATGGGGAACCCCAGTGGGAACAATATCAATGAACCTTAAGATCTCACAGGATTAAGCATCAGTGTAAGGCATCTTGGAACGATCCTTATTGATGGTTGTCGATCACCATCACATGATCAATTTCATCCTGGATCTTGCAACAGGAAAAATATTTGAGTTTATTAGTCTGTATGATTACAAGACGAAAATGTTGGCTATAGCGCTAATATATCTAAGTTTATATGATTTTAAGTCATGTACCTTGAATTTCAGGATATTTTAGGAGAATCAGGAAGCCATATCGTAGGGTGGTGCTGGTGGTCTCAGTTCCCGCAAGAACAAGTTATGGAAGATGCTACCAGATTCTCCCGATGAAATTCTGTATCTGGATTTTTGTGCTCCTGGCAAGGACAAATAAGACATTTTTATTAGATTTATACATGGAGATGTGTTTAGGAGGATGATGTCTCCCAAGCAAAGTATGTCCCGTAGTATGTAGACACGGTGGCACCTAAGAGTTAACCATTTAAGTTTCATCTTGAAGTATGAGGTTATCATCTCTTACGTTGCATCTTAACCAGGAAGCAATCAATGAAGTGTCTCGTAGAGTCGGGTCAAGTGTTCTCCAGACTTTCCTCCACCCGCTCTTGAACAAATGCTTTGAGGTTGCTTAGATGCAAAAGACCTTTCTGGTGAGGACCAGGCAAATAGAACATGATTCTCCGAGGGTAGTAGAAAACCTGACAATATAAAAATCGGTCAGGTTAGAGGGGGCACCAGAGCTGTAAAACAAAAGTATAATACTTAGTACTCAAAACCCCATCCAGAACTCATAAATTGAGAGCCCCCGAGATGGTTTTTAGAAGAAACAGAAAACGTTCATCTTTGTAATCAGACCTCTTCCCAAATAGAATAGAGCAGATGATGTTGGCTACGGCACAGCCGAGGAGAAAAGTCGGGTCAAACAATTCCCTACAGAGCGAGAAATAAAATATTTACATTCATTCTATTGCACTAGTGAGGCATCACACTTGTTCTTGAGTGGAACCTACATTAGACCGCTTTTCATAGGTTTTTTTTGTAAATATCTGAGGCTCAATTATAGTAATAGGAGTATGGTTAAGTATTTCTAATAATTTACTGGAAAATCAAGTTCTATATTATGACACATAAAAGGCAAAACCCCTACCACCCCGGATAGAACTAACAGTCCCTGAGTGTCCGCACAAGGTGACAGGGAAGAAAAAAGGGTCAAAACTAGAGATGAGCGAGCACTAAAAATGCTCGGGTGCTCGTTATTCGAGACAAACTTTTCCGATGCTCGAGTCTCGTCTCGAATAAACGAGCCCCATTGATGTCAATGGGAGACCCGAGCATTTTTTTGCTAAACAGAACAGTAAAAGAACACAGCGCTTAATTACATATTCCAGATGTTTCTGATTTTTGCTTGTTAGAAACATTTAAAATAACACTATTCTTCACTTTGCAGGTGTGTCGCGGTGTTTCCGAACCTATCGGGAGACACGCACGCACACCTGCAAAGTGAAGAATAGAATTAAAACATAAAAACAGTGAACACAGGAGCATTAAGTGCAGAACACATTGAAGAACAATATTCTTCACATTCCAGATGTTCCGAAATTCCGAACCTAGCGGGAGACACGCGCGCACACCTGCAAGTTGAGGAATAGTGTTATTTCAATGTGTTCAACAAGCAAAACATCAGGAAACATCTGGAATATTTATTAAACATAAAACCACTGTTCTTCACTTAATTTAATGCTCGATCGCGAGAGGGGGAAATACTCGTCCGAGTAACGAGCCGGTCCGAGTATGCTAATACTCCACCAGCAGTATACTCGCTCATCTCTAGTCAAAACAAGTAGAACAAAAAATAACACCAAAACCACCACACTAGAATAGAAGGTCACCGCGCAGAAGGAAATGATGATCAAAAGTCAGAAAATACCACAAAGTCCAAAATTTCATAGGTAAAAAGTTTTCTCCTTTGCATATATACCGATAATACACAGATGAACCACGAAAATGGATGGACGGTGATTTAGAACTTTAGCTCAGGGTACAAGAGTAGCGGTAACATCTCCTATGCCAAACCTTTCCTCGGGAAGATGTCTTACTTGTTGGTCTTACTTGTCCAGCTCATGGATAATAGGTGCAGGTATGGGAGTCTTCCGACGGCAATCACGCCACTGTGCTTTAGGTTCCTCTCGTCACTAGATAGCGCCAATTTCTCCCGAAAGAGTGAAAGCAATAGTTCAATAGTAAAAACGTTGAATTTTTTACCTTTTAAAAGATGAACCTAAAGGTGTCCCTCCAGGCAGGCCCGGAGGAGGGGGAGGAGGAACCAAGACAAAATATGTGGATAAAATCTGAAAACCTTTTATTTGGGACAACAATAATTAAACAAACCGTAGTGGAACATAAAAGATACAGTATGGTGGTGACACAGAAAGAATGGCGATCAGATCCAAAGGTGACCCCCAGACGAAGGCTCTTTCCTGAGCCGAAACGCGCGTCGGGGCGTGCGGTCTAGTCCAGGCAGTGGAACACCTTACATTACCCTAATTGGTAAGGACCTTTTTTCTTTGCACTGGGTAGTTTCCCACACCATTGGTTTATACCAGGCACGATAGATTTTACCAGCCAGTATTATAGTGGGTTCCCTCCCCCTGCATTTCTCTCCCCTCTCCTCCCTCCCCTTTCCCCCCCCTCCCCCCCCCGTTTTTTTTTTCCTTTGGTCCACATCTCACCACATTCATTAATTTAGGTTTTCCACTGCCATTTGGATTGTCGCCATTCTTTCTGTGTCACCACCATACTGTATCTTATATGTTCACTGACCTGTTTGTTTAATTATTGTTGTCCCAAATAAAAGGTTTTTCAGTTTTAATCCACATATTTTGTCTTGGGTTACTCCTCCCCTCCCTCCGGGCCTGCCTTGGAGGGACACCATTAGGTTTTCTTCCTTTTTGAGGTGTGTGTAACTTCGTGCCGTATACCATAATTAGTTAGGGGCCACTCTTGGCTATAATTGAGGGATTTAGGCCACTGGGCCGCTACTGCTCCCTGCTCCCCCTACATCTGACTTTTGCCATTGGATTTAACCTTTAAAAGATGCACACTCGGCTTCAACCCAACCGGCTTCTTGGTTCATCTGTATTTTTATCGGTTATAGGAGAACATAGAAGCGGAGGAAGAAAACTTTTTATATATGAAATTGGTCAAACCAAGATAGTGACAAAGGTACAGAATCGTATAGCAAACACAATGGCGGCAGGAAAAGCAGAAGTCAATAACAGGCGGTCCCGGGTTACATACAAGATAGGGTCCGGAGGTTTGTTCTTAAGTTGAATTTGTATGTAAGTCGAAACTGTATGGGGGTCATTTACTAAGGGCCCGATTCGCGTTTTCCCGACGTTTACCCGAAATTTCGATTTGCGCCGATGTGTACCGAATGCCCCGGGATTTTGGCGGACGCGATGATTGTGGCGCTCGGCGCTGGCATGCACGCGACGGAAATGGGGGGCGTGGCCGGACGAAAACCGACGGATTCGGAAAAACCGGCGCATTAAGAAAAAAAATGTGTCGCGAAAATTACACTTTCCTTCACCAGGTATAGGCCGATGAATTTCAGGACATTCCAGCCGCGCTCCTGGGAACTAGCGCCGCAGCGCCACCTGGTACGGCGCGAGAGGAACTACCTTAGTGAATCCCGGCCGGACCCGAATCCACCGCAGAGAACGCGCGCTGGATCGCGGAACGGACCGGGTAAGTAAATCTGCCCCTATATTTTATAATTGAAGTTCTAGACAAATTTTTTTTGCCCCAGTGACAATGGGATTTTCAAAATTTTGTTGTTGTAATTGGACCAAGGATTATCAATAAAGCTTCATACAGACACCTTACAGCTGATCATTGCAGTCTGGGACTATAGTAACATCCAGAGGACTCATCAGAGGTCAGAGGGGTCTGTCTGTAAATATGGGTTGTCTGTAAGTCGGGTGTTCCTTAAGTAGGGGACCTCCTGTACATTGAATAGCAAACAAACAACAATAGTAAGAGCACTAGAGAAACACGGGAGACTATACAGAAAGTAATTGGAAAATCTATATTCTTTTTATATCAAAACATAAGATTTCATTTTCTGGAATGGTAAGAGCCATTCTTAAAGCCATTTGATATGAGAAATATAAAATTTGAATATAAAGGCAAAGTATATTAAAGTATAATTGTGCTACAATGTCTAACTGCATGCAAACAAGAAATACGTATAGATAAATGAATCTACCACCAGGATGAAGGATTGTACATCAAGCACACTGACATACTGGTGTGCGCCCCTCTGGCAGGATCTGCTCTTCTTTAAGCTGCTTGTGGCCTGGTTTTAAACATTATGCAAAGTGTCTGAGAGGCTTCAGGCTTCATTAACACCCATGATGTTATGCTCATTTGCATAATAAAGTTTTTCTTTAAAAACCAAGGCATAAGAAGCTAAAAGAAGAGCACCAGTATGTCAGTGTGCTTGATGCACAATCCTTCATCCCGGTGGTAGATTCAATTATCTATACGTATTTCTTGTTTGCATGCAGTTAGACCTTGTAGCACAATTATACTTTAATATACTTTGCCTTTAAATTCAAATTTTATATTTCTCATAGCAAATGACTTAAAAAAACTGGCGCACACCAGTATGTCAGTGTGCCTGGTTTACAGTGGCAGTGTCCTATTAGTGTTCCATACCTTCAGTTTTCTAAATCATCCAAAGAAACTGAGCCTCCTCCTGGATCTCTCTTCTATACTCCTCTTACCCATCCCGAAGTTCCTAAGGTGGTAAGTGCAAAGCGTCTCATCTGTATCCAGCGCTCGCCATTGCTGACTATGATTCCTAGAAGAGAGATATCATTGGCATCGAAATATGATTCGTGTTCACATGAAACCCAAGTTCTGAGACGACATCTTACAATCCGTTAAGAGAAATTATGCAGTGGCATCCTCCCTCTTCCACTAAATAATCCTTGTGTCTACCAAGGCTTCCTGATCATATCGTATCCACATAGCATGACCGTTGGAGAGATCCAAAGTATAAGTGATATTGGGCATATGTTGTCCTGGAACTGGAGAGTAATCAAGAGTGAGGTCAAATTTCACACATTTGTGATGTACCTAGGACAATAATTGTTTCAATTCTTCTGAGATAGATACATTGGGGCAGATTACTACCCGTCCATTCGCGATCCAGCGGCGCGTTCTCTGCGGTTGGATTCGGGTCGGCCGGGATTCATTAAGGCAGTTCCTCCAACGTCGACCAGGGGGCGCTGCGCTGAAGTTCCCCGGAATGCACTGAAGTTCACCGGCTATACCTGATGAAGTAAGAGCGAGCCCCGCAAACATTTTTTTTTTAAAATGTGGCGGCTTTTCCGAATCCGTCGGGTTTTGTTCGGCCACGCCCCCCGATTTCCGTCACGTGCATGCGAGCACCGATGCGCCACAATCGATCGCGATGCGCCAAAAATCCGTGCAATACAGGGAAATATCGTCGCAAATCGGAAATATTCGAGTAACACGTCGGGGAAAAACGTGAATCGGGCCCCTTATAATAAGCCCCACATTGGCTTTGCTCCAGGTCCATGGTGGCTCCTATATTAGGTCATTGAAGGCCAGAGAAAGTCTTTCTTTGTAAGGCAGTCCCCGGGTTACATACAAGATAGGGTCTGTAGGTTTGTTCTTAAGTTGATATGGTATGTAAGTTGGAACTGTATAATTATCATGTAATCCCAGCCAGAACTTTTTTGGTCTCTGCAACATGGGATTTTAAAATGTTGGGTGTTGTCATAAGAATCAATATTAACACTAAAAGCTTCATTACAGACACATTGATAACTGTTACATCTGATTATTGTAGCCTAGGACAAAGTACAATAAATACCAAATATCCAGAGGTCCGTTGTAACTAGGGGTCGTCTGTTAAGTCGAGTGTTCTTAAGTAGGGGACCGCCTGTATCTATTATACAAATATTGCTTGTGAGATTGCAACCACATGAATACCCTGTTGAATAACTTTATAAGTGGAGGTGATGCCTCCCACCTGGTCAGGAGAACCTGCCATCAATGACGCTCTTATTACAGATACAATGATGTGTATGCAATCATAACTAAGCAGAACATCTATGTATGTGGGAGACTCAGTTTAGTCACAGCTATGGATAGTTCATGGTCACCTTTAGAGTTACAGTTGTAATTTACCACTATGGTAGCCTTGTGGGCAAATCTATGATGTCACATTATTTTTAGAAAAAATAGATTTTTTTTTTTACAAAATTAAGAATAAGTGGTTTAGGATGAATTCCACATGTGAACAAGTGCAAAATAAGTATTTCAGGTCAAGTTAATTATTTGCATAAGCGAAGATCTGCTGTTTATAATGCCACATTTTGGCAATTCTCCAAACAGCAAAAGCCTAAATCAGGTTAATTATTCAAGATAAAAATCTTAGAACCCATTATCAACAGGACCTGGAGTGAACTAAACTGGCAGACCATAATGATGGTCCACTTCAGGCAGCATTAGGCAGGACCTAAAAAGCATCTTTTAAGGCAGCCACCGTTAGACCTAAGGCAAACCTTATTCCTCCCACGAGGACAAGTTTCTTAATATACTGAGGATAACAAAATAGACATTCTCTAATTCACGTATTAACAAAATGCAGCATTTCACAGATATAAGTTCTAACCTGTCTCTATCAGACCACATTGTCATCTCACAGAACAGAGGGATCATGAAAGTGTCTGCTTAGGAGTCCCCGTTCCCACTCTGGAATCTTACACTGACCATCACGAGTGATAGGAGCTAAAACAGCAATAAAAATTGTCAATTGTGAGTAAAGGGTTAAAAATGATCTGTATTGTGTAACAATCACTAGGGTTAGGTTGAGATTTGAGAATCTTTTTTCTGGAAAACCCCTTTAATGAGCATAATATTCAAATTTTTCAACTTTATCTATAGAAAAAGTTCATTCTGTCGATTTGAGCAAAGCTGAATGCCAATAAAGAAATAGCTGTTTTGCCATAAATATTGGGGCCCCTGTTTACAAATTCAACGACCTTGTAAGTGGTATTTTTTGAAATAACTATTTTTGTGCAATTTTTGTGTTTTTGTTATTACATTTCCATTGTGAACCCCCGTTTAGATACTTTTTGAAGAGTGCACCAGCTTCCTAGGATTCACTTCGAGATGTAACCGATCACTGGTAGCGGCGGAGGACGCCGGGGGAAGATTGGTTGAGCTTTAGGTTTTCGTTTTCCACCATATTTTCCAGAGTAGATATAGTATGACCCAGAGAAGAGCTGTAGCTAGAAGCATGTTCTCTCTTGGCCTCTCTTGGGGAAGTGTATCGCTGCGTATCTCACACCTCTGTTTTATACAACCTCCTAGTTGGGGCTTTGGTATCGCGGTACTGCCCTTCGGGTCATTGTAAATGGGATCAGAAGCAACGAGCAACTTGGCAATATATTTTATTATTTGGAATAGCCTAAGCACGTTTTGTATTGTGGACATCATGAGAGCTAAAAATACTCCGACCGTGTCTGGTCACCTAGCAGCAAGTCAAAGGTAAAGGATCCAAATAACAAATCTGGGAACAAAAATGTCTTATTTCTATGGAGCAATAAGTGCAAAAATTTTTGTGAAATTATATGGTTCCCTGTTTTGGCACTAAAATTAGTTGGCGATCCAAGTCAGTCAAAGAACTTATACTAAAGGAAATCAAGTTAATAAAAACACAAAAACATCTAGAAATACTCCCCTCTGCTCCTCCTCATCTTGATTCGGCGTGTTCTTTGTTAGTCTAACACCCCGGGATCACCTAGAAAAGAAACATATAATTTGGAGCACGAAGCGTTGGGGACAAACGCTGGAACAGGAATGTGATGTCACTGGAGGGGCGTGAATTCAAACCCTTTCGTAATGTCACCTCCCTCACCTATGCTCCCAGCATGAATGAGGTGGTGCAGGGCTGTGCATAATTAGCAGCCCGGTAGAGCCGACACCTGTCCTCGCACTCTGCGTTGGCTAATTATACGTTTCTTTTTTAGTTGATCCTGGAGTGTGAAGGACTAGAGAAGAGATCACCGGAATCGAGATGAAGAGGATTGACGTATTTCTAGGTGTTTTTTAAAATTGTTGATTTCCTTTGACAAGAATATGAAGTAACACTTGTTTTTTCTGCTTTTTTCTTGAGCTGAACGAATAGATTTTAGACTGGATACTATGGGCTTACAGGTCTTTTAATCTCAAATATTGTACACAGTAAGACTACCTGCAAGGAACATGGGCTGTTGTGGTTTTTGTAAACAATGGGGCAGATTTACTTACCCGGTCCATTCGCGATCCAGCTGCAGTTTCCCCGCTGCTCCTGCACTAATCACAGAGCAGGACCCGATCTGTAGCTGTTAGAACGGCCGGAGACCAGAGTGTAAAGGTAGAAGTGTTAAATAACAGCTTTGGCACTCAAGGGTTAAGCAGAGCTGCTGGGTCTGATCAGACCCATGCTTGCTCAGACATCACACAAGCCCGTAGAATCCACAGCTGGCTTGGAGAGATTACTCTCTTTTCCAATAGGGAATATCTACACCCAGTAGGAAAAACTGAATCGACTCCCAATCTTTACAAAACGTATTATAAAATGATAAAATTCTGAAATTTAAATACAAACATAGAGCAATTGCAAATGACGCGTTTCGGACACCATAACACCTTTATCAAAATATGGACTGGCATAAAAACAGTAAGGAGGAAACTAATTAGCATAGATGGGTGGGTGTAGAGGTATACCCTAAAAAGAGCAGCCAAAGCATGGGCAAAGAGGATGGGATCAGCCTCCTGCTACTCCATACATGTTGCTTCCCTTTGTTTTTATCCAGTTATATCACTGCGGAGAAGAAGAGGAAGCAGGACTTCTGCAAGGGAACAAGCCTAAGGTAAGTAAAATTTTTTTTTGTTGTTTAAACCCCTTACAGTCGGCAGAGGCTGTTAATATGCAGTAGATCTATTACAATGGCCAGAGAGGCAGTATATGGTAAGATCAATCAGAAAACATAGGTTAAAGTACCTATTGGCCGGTACATAAGATTTATGAAGCTGGTAGTATGTGAAAATGGAAACACACAAAAATGGAAAGGGCCTGGTTGTAAGGGGTGTAATACAATTATAAGTGGAGGGCAGAGGCCACAATATAAAAGGCACAGATGACAGGGGGGACAGAATCTAAAAAAGATAGAGGGTGGAGGCCTCAATATGAGGGCGACGGAGAAAAGAGGCCAAAGGGGATAGGAGAACAGGGGGCCAAATTGAGGGGAGGTGGAGGACCAGGGGCCACAACTTGAAGGGGGAGGTTTGATAGAATTACCAATAAGTGTGTGAGGCCACAAAAGAAAGGAGGGGGGGGGGGGTATTTTATGGTATATGGGGTTGGCCACAAAAGGGCATTATACTATTTGGGCAAAACATACGGTTAATAGTGTACTATGCTTGAGGGTGGGGCCTAGGCTTGGCCGTGAGTGTGGTCTACAGCACAAAATTTTTTGCAGCTCACCATGCGAAGTGCCCCTTTCTGTCCCTCTTTCTCTCTACCAAAACTTGGGAGGTATTATAATAATATTATACAACAGTATAAAATTATAATGACATTTACATATGACAGAATTACATATGGAGTAGAGAGAATAGTAACAATGGGGGTCATTTAATAAGGGCTATTCGTGTTTTCCGACGTGTTACCCGACATATTTCATTTGCGCCGATTGTTCCCTGTATGCCCCGGGTTTTGGCGCATGTGATCGGATTGGGCACATCGGCGCGGCATGCAACGCGACGGAAATGGGGGGGCGTGGCGCGCCGACCGACGAAAAACCCGACAGATTCGGAACAAATGCGGCATTTAAAAAAAAAATTGTCGCTCGGCACGCATTACCTTCACTCAGCCCGGTCAGTGTACTCCAGTGCGTTCCGATGCTCTTCAGCGCAGCAGCGACATCTGGTGGACGGGGAGAACTGCCTAGTGAATCGCCAGAAGACCCGAATCCACCGCAGAGAACGCACGCGGATCGCGACTGGGCGGGTAAGTAAATCTGCCCAATGTGTGAAGGGTTAGAGCCAGTATGCTGAAAGATAAATAGACAATATGATTATAATATAATAAAATAACAGCTATATAATCAGGCTATACCATTGCAACTGCACACCGTCGCCTCCAACCTGAGTCAGTGAAGTGTGTCCGCTCAGCCGTACTCAAACTCACTCTGCAATAAGTGTCTGGAGGAGAGTGCCACCTAACCTTTCCCCCCTGTTACCTAACGTACGGTGCTCACCTTCGCGGGTCAATGGGTCCCACGTGCCCCTCTCTGCCACCGGCACCGCAGCCTGTCTCAGCTCCGCTGGTTGTAAGGGCACGTTTCTAAATCCTAGGTGCACGTACGCGGTTTTACAAAGATTTAAAGGGCACTGCTGATTGGTGTGGTTCCTCCAGAACCTCTATTGCCAGCCTCTTCCTACACACCCCGTGCCTATGCCGTTGAAAAAGTTCTCTGTTCCCTGATGCCCTGCATTCTAGTGTGATTTCCAGTTGGACCCCTGTATTTGACGATGATCCTGTTCTGCCTGCCCTGACTGTTGCTTTGCCCCTGACTCTGATTTCATGCTTCCCGTCCCGACCTCCTGCTGTCCTGACAATGATTCTGTTTAACATCTTGCACCTCGCTTTGGCTGCCACCGCGGACAAACTCGCACCTCTGTAAGACTGGTGCACCACGCTGAGCAAGTCCCAATCCATTTTGCGGCGGGCCTGGTGAAAACCGGGTGCAACTTAAATTCCGGTCCCAGGTCATCATCGCCGTATGGTCAGTGGGTTCACTACCCCTGGAGCCTGACACCTAACACTGATTTACTGAAGTGGTTGCCAGCCAAGTCCTAGGTTTACTTCCTCTAGGCCTGACCTGTAAGAGGAGGAAACAGAACTCTCAGGGATACCGTGGCGTGTGGGACTGGTGGGCAGAGGACTAGTCATACTACTGCCCCCTGTGCAGCAAGGCTATGTGTAAGTAGGAGAAGTTTCTTGAATTTAATGATTATTTAGAGCAGTAATGTTTACCCCTATCTGGGCTACATTCAGTGGGGTTCCCACGATATAGCATTGAGGGACCTCCACTAGATCCAGCCCAGTTTGAAGCCATTTTTATAGTACCTACCATATGTTTGGAGGGTGGGAGGAAAACGGAGGACCCGGGGAGGAAACCCACGCCAAACACAGAGAGACCATACAAACTGTTGCAGATGTTGACTCTGGGACTCTAGTGCTGCAAGCCTTGTAATGTGACGACTGAGCACACCGTGTGCAGGGCTTTAGTGCTACCACGAGCCACCGTGCTGAGTAAAATAACAATATCCAAAAACACTGTATTGTTAGTAGTGATGTTTTCATGATTCAAGTCCCAAAATTAAAATACACATGTCCCTCTGCATCAACGTCCTCAGATATATTAAGTATTATTGGATAAAACAGTCATAGGGAGAAAACACACAGACCTCTCCATTTCCAAACAATTTACCCAGTAGAGGCAAAAAAAACCTTATTAGCGCGTATACCCCCTTGGTGCTTAGCGTTCTTATCAACTCCAAAGTGCCCGTTGATCGCGGCTCCACTGAGCAATGCGGTGCGAGTGTCCGGTCTTCCGACTGGAAACCTCAAACTCCGCAATGTTGGTTCCGCTCTGGTCGAAGAGGGGGAACAAGAATCTTCAGATAAAAAGGCCGAGTTTCGCCAGGGTGGCTTCATTCCGGGCTCCGGATTTTTCTGTTCTTTTCTGGAAATATAAAACATAGCGATAAGGAAAATTGGCTCTCAAATTTGGTGACTAGATGGACAGAAATCTAAAACTAGCCTTAGGTGTTTCAGGCTTTGTTGGTGTCTCAAGTTATGAGCTTACACTGCTGGTGCCTGGTCATATATGAGGTGCTTAGATTGTAAGGCTTTGGGCATGCTTTTGTGACGATGAATGACACATGTTCTGTCCCTTGCATCCTGTGACCAGATTTTCTTTTTACCGATCCATGGACGCAGGCCATAGCAGTTGATGATGTAGCTATAGACTCCTGTGTGAAAGAGGCTGCTGAAAACTGCTTGTCAAACTTGAAGGGGGTGTGAGACGGAGGCTCTGCATTTCCACCTGAGGAGAGCGGTGGTGAAGATAATCCCACAGAAGTTGTGTCTCCCATGTAATAAACAATGACTAACTGTCGTGTGGCTATCAGGGTATTCACTATGGTGAGCACTTCTATGATTTAAATATTAATATACACTGATCGCCGTGATGACACTTTATTATCCAGGTATTAATGTACACTATCACTAAGATGACACTTTTTATTTCCAGGTATATATGTGCACTATTCACTAAGATGAGCACTTTTACTATCCAGTATTAATGTGCACTATTCACTTATATAAGTACTTCTATGTTCCACATACTAATACTTGCTAATCATTATGATCACTTCAGTAATCCATGTTAGTGCACATCTATCCCTATAAGTGCACTTTTATTATCAATGTATTAATGCACACTATTCACTAAATGAGCACTTCTAGATCCATTATTTAGTACACACCAACTAATATAGAAGCACTTTTATTATCCACATATTAATGCACACTTTCCACTATGATGAGCACTTCTATGATCCACATATTAGTTACCACATTTTACTCTGATTAGTCATTTATTTTCCACTTATTAATGAGTGCTATTTACTATGATGAGCACTTCTTGATCACACATATTATGTGCACTATTTACTATGATGAGGAATTGGGAAATCCCATATTTATGTGTTATAACTCACGATGATGAGCATATTATGATCAAGTATTAATGTGTGTCCATATATTTATGTCAAAATAACTATGATGAGCACTTCTTTATCATACGTAGTAATGTACCTATCACTGAATGAGCACTTTTATTATCTTATGTATTAGTGATGATATCTATATTGATGAGTTACTTCTATGATCCATGTATATATGCGTGCTATTTTCTGTGATTAGCACTTCTTATGATGAACATAGTAATGTTCTTTAACCACTAGATGAGCATTTTTATAATGCATTATTAGTGCCGCTATTCACCATGATGAGGTGTCTATGACTCCACAGATTAATGGTCATTATCACTAACAAGAGGAACTTTACACTCAAGGACGATTGTTGCTGATTTGAATGTATGAAGCTGAATAATAATAAAATGTGCCTACTAACAAGAGCTCCTCTATACATCCAAGTGCCCTGAAAAGGACAGTTGATGTTTTTTCCGAAAGTCCTTGTCGTTTGCTGACCTTCCCTGATGTTATTGTGTGTAATGACGGGTCGGATATGTGACCCTGCTCTTATACTGCAAAGTCACATGTCCAGCCTGGCCAATCACAAGACTGCCTACAGAGGACATGTCTATGGTTGCGGAAGGGGGCTTAAGCTGCTTGATTGGCCAAAAAACTGATACTGTGCTGTCCAAGATTCTTATCACTAGTCACCAACCGCTTCTACACTTATGGCAATATTGCATAACTTTTGCATATTTGCCATCATTTTTTGACTTTTTCCACTCTAGCTGCGCCAGAATTGTCAGTGTTGCACCGGATCTTTAAAATCCAGATATGGCCGTATAAAAAAGTCGCAAATTGCTGAGCTCGATTGTAGAAGAATTTGCCTATATTTTTTTTTTAAGAGCATAAACAACAAGAAGCAAACTCTTGGTCTGATACATCACACTAAATAACAATGTCCCAAAACCAGAAAAAACGAAAAAGAAGAAAGATCACCCTCAAAAGTCCTGACTGATACTAAGGACCCCAAGAACTTCTGGATGCACAAAACTTTACCGAGGTAGGAATGAGCTTTAATGTTGGCCACAAAACATGTCTCCACTGTCTCCACTCTTCTCCACGTGTCTCCTTGTTCATGAGGAACAATATGGAAAGGTTAATGATGCAATCTGCTTATGTCAATGCATGTGAGGAAATATACATGGTTAGGTTGTGCTGCGCAGCTGCCAAAGTCCAACTGTGTTTGTGTATACTACGGGAATGACCCCAGGAGCGTTCTTTGTCAACATTATAAATCATAATGAATAAATTAGCTCAATCGGGCTAAAAGATTTCAGTAGTTGTGTGGAGTGTGTTGCTAGATTTTGTATTAAATTGGGTGCTAGAATGCTAGGGGAGTCGAATTTATGTAAAGACGATCCATTGCACAGGCTGGCGGAGAGTTTATGTACTAGTTGTGAGGTCTCTAGTTAACTGCAAAGTGCCAGCACCATGATGTGGGATCGACACAAATGTAATGGAGGATGGTCTTGTGACGGGTGATATGTGGAGACTGGGATGATCTCCCATGCCATTGGGAAAAGGAGGTTATGTGAGATGAATTATGGGGTTTGAAGTCTCCTTGCCCCAGCGTATGTGAGAGAAAATCACCCTCTGCCTTATAAGTAAGTGTCATTACATCTAGACCATTTGTGACAAACCCACCATTTGTAGAGCTACAACACACGGCGTGGACTGCACTTAGAGAAGCCTCACATTAGGGACATAAAAATTATGCATGATGGCGGGGCTTATGCTACTCTTTATGATACGTCTTATGCCTAATTCTACTCTCTAGCACCCTGATTTTTTTTTAGGGGAACCACTCATCGCAACCTATAATCTACCACAAGAAAAACCACACTGCGAACCCCCTAAGACGACCTAGGTTCGTTTTTGTCATTGATTATTACAGGCACTTTTTAGCTGCCACCAACCCATCACATATAGCAAATGGGTATGCCAACACCAGGACTTCAAGCACTATAACCCAATACCACCCCCTCCATATACCCTGCACACAAGGCTCTATAAGCGAACTTCTAAACATGGAGGTAAACACAGCTTAGCGGTAATTCACATCTGCCATAGGTAGGGGGATGTCTAGAGCACAACAAAGAACTTTTAAAGCAGCAATTTAATATGCAACAGGCACAAGGCTTACAGCTTGCAAACATGATCAAATTAACAGAGACAAATTAATAAAGCCCAAAACAGTCACAAACGGAGACACAAAATAAACGGCCTCTTACTAATTATTGGTTAATCGGCAAAGAGATCCGGAAGGAGAACAATGCAAAGTGCTGGAAGCTTGCAAAGTCTAGTTGGATTCACCTGGCGAACTGGACTATAATCTATTGTTGGTAGGCGTCTTTTGGAAGAACACTAAGTCCGATCCCTTTGTTCAGTGTGAGCCGAGGGCGTGGCCTACCTGTAGCCAAGAGTGTGGTACTTTGGGACATGTTTCCTAATTATGTCATATTCTCTTGCACAGGGGTCTCCTACAGGAGAAGATATGTCCAGACATTCCCACCGCATGACATTTTATCTAGCCAAAACCAGAACACACTGATGAAATCTTTTAGCCAATGCCAGATTACCTTGCTTGCTTCATGCGTTTTCGACATCACATGGCCTCTTGAACGCGAGAAGTATCAGAGGAAAGACATTGATCATGGCTAAAGAAAACAACAAGATATGAAGTGAACTATATCAAACTGGTTGTGACAGTACTAAGTTTATGCATAATCTAACAGACGTTTGCAGAGTAATACAAACATTCAAGGATTTGGTGACTCATCAAGCTAACCTTTTCTTTCATGGGAAGAGCACAACCACAAGGTGGGCGGGGGGGACATTTGGCCTAGGGAGCTAGGTGATTAATACGTATAAGGCAGAGGTTATTCCTCTCAACATTTGCCGGGGCAGAGGGGAAGACGCGGCGGGCATCATAACCTGTAGCTAACTCATAATGACATGGACAACACTTGCATGAAGTACTCAAGAAGCTGGGGCCGAAGCATTACTACCGGATGGCGATCCTGCGATGCGTTGTCGCGAGGATCGGGGTCCGCGATCACAAGGATTGTGGTTCCCAACTTGTGTCAGCTTTTGCGCCTGAGGTCTACAGGAGTTCAACTCTCTCGTCTGAGCTTCTGCAACATATTTTTTTTTTTTATGTCTGCTGGTTTGTCTGATCCGCGGTGGTTCCGTTGTCAGGTTGTGTCCCCCGATGTTATGTTGCATGCGCAAGTCATGTGAGCCATGCACCACAATCCGCATCGATGTGCGCCAAAAACCCCGGCTATCGGTGCAAAATCGCGAAATATGCAGGACAACAACCAAGACGGAATCGCAGGTCCGTGGACCCTTATGAAATGTGCCCATTGTCGTTTTTGAAGGATGATCCGGAAAAACCATATTAGGGTGAAGGCATAGCATGAAGCTTTTAAAAAGTTTTTGTGATCGCACGAAAATGTTACCCATCGAAGTGTGATATCCTGTGGTGACAGAGAGTGGTGAATAGAATACAAGATAAAACTGGATTGATAAACTAATAACTGAGGCTGGAGGGGGTGGGTATAAGGCGGCAGCAGAGCGAGAGGTCAGATCAGTGGAATTGTTTACTGCCGCTAAGTAAAATGAATAAGGAATCAATCGCCATTTGACCTAACAACAGTTCCTTATAACCACTTGGACCTTCTGAGACGAAGGGGAAGGACGTATTGATTGCAATCTGCTTGTACTATGAGTGAGTGACATTACAAGTGTGGTAGGTTGGCTGCAGCTGCCAACTATTAGTTGTTTTGAATGATGATAGATTGCATCCCCAGAGGAATAAGGTATTGGCTCAAAAAGACAGCGAAAGAAGATTTAATCAGGGGGTGGTAAGTTAACAGCGTCGGATGTACCCTATGTTAGCACAGATAAGACGAAAATTTAAACTACTACTCCGGATGTGGCCACTCTGTTCCTAGCTTTATTAGGCGTCGGTAACATGTGGACAGTTAGGTTGTTGTACAGAACCACAGTCAAATATTCGGGACTATCAGCAAGATCACAAAGAGTTTACTTGTAGGTATTGCCATCTGTACTTTTAAGGTATCAAGCGGAACCAGTTGCTGAAGACACCACCACAGACGTTGGGAGTGTAGGCAGCTCGGAAATCGGGCCTAACTTTGTTCTGGGAAACCCTTTACCAGAAACCTACCACTTTAAAATTAGCTCTTCTAAAACTACATACTTGCAACGAATCAGCTCAGATGACCAGACGGACACATCTTGACTAGAAACAGAACTATAGAAAGTCTAACTTACATTACAAATTCAACTTAAGAACAAACCTAAAGAAGATCTTGTACGTAACCCGGGGGTTGTACCTGTATAAGCCTGGCCCCCTTATGAGTAGCTGTGTGTGTTTGGGTCCAAAAAAAAGTAAGGACGTTACATTCCTGACAATAGGCCCCTGTGTTAGACTAAAGCAGAGAGTGGTTCTGGTCTTGTTGGCATTTATATGCAACTTTACTTAGACGGTATATGTAATAAGAAGGTTTTAATCTTTAGATGGTCAATACTAAAAAACAATGGTAACATTGTGCATCTTATGTGTCAATCAAGGTCGCACGTCAGTTTTTGATTGTCAATCAGATGGAGTAATTTCTTTTTAGAAGTATATATATGTTGTTCAAAATGAGAATGTAAGAGGTCTTATGCCTGAAGAGATCCAACGAACTGGATTCCAAACGAGAGTCTAAAAAAAGACACATTGGGGCAAGAGTTACTTACCCGGTCCATCGAGATCAAGCGGCGCGTTCTCTGCGGTGGATTCGGGTTCCGGCCGGGATTCACTAGGTAGTTACTCGACATCCACCAGGTGGCCTGCTGCGCTGCTTTGAAGTTCCACGAGGGCCCGGGACATGCACTGAAGTACACCGGCCTAACATGGTGAAGGTAGCGCGAGTTATCGCGAGACACTTTTTTTTTTTAACGCAGAGTTTTTCCAAATCCGTCAGGTTTCGTTCGGCCATGCCCCCAATTTCCGTTGCGTGCATGCCAAGCGACGATGCCGCCACCATCTATTTATGATCGCGTGCGCCAAAATCACGGGGGAATTCAGGGGAAGGGAAATCGGCAGCAAATCAGAAATATTCGGGGAACAAGTCGGGAAAACACGAATCGGCCCCTTAGTAAATGACCCCCACAGTGCTTTGGTCAAATAACAAAGAAGGCAGCGCTTTCTACTTGAAAAACTCCTGAATAGTGTCCCTCTTCTTATCCTTAGGACCATGTATAGGGGAACTCATTGGGGGGGTAATTACTAAAAAAAAAAGAAAATGGCACGATTCGCGTTTTCCCGATGCGTGTTACCCGATATTTCCGATTGAAGCCAGAAGTACCTGAATTGCCCGGGATTTTGGAGAACGCGATCGGATTGTGGCGCATCGGTGCCGGCATGCGCCACGCGAGGAAATCGGGGGGCGTGGTCCGAGCGAAAACCCGACGGAGTCGGAAAAAAAAACCGCCGACCATTTAAAAAAAAAAATTGTGATCGACGAAAATTTCAATAACCTTCATCCAGGATAGGCCGGGGTATTTCGAGGCATTCCAGTGGACCTCAGGGGCAGGCAGCAGGCGCAACCTGGTGACGGCGGAGGAACTACCATCATAAATCCCGAATCCTGGACCCGAATCCAGCGCAGAGAACGCGCCGCTGGATCGCGAATGGGCCTGGTAAGTAAATCTGCCCCATTGTATTACATAGATGACAATTAGAGATGAGCGAACACTAAATGCTTTTTGGGTGCTCGATTGAACTAACAGAGCCCATTAAAAGTCAATGGGAGACCGAGCATTGTTTCACTAAAGAACCAAATTTAAAAGGACAGTGAAGAACAACAAATGACAGTGTTTACAGATGTTTACAGAGTTTCCTTGTAAGAAAAACATGAAATAACACTATTCCTCCTTTTGCAGTGTGGGGGCACGCGTGTCTTCGATAAGTAGGAGATGTTCGGAAATCTGGGAAAGTGAAGAATAAGGTTCTTTCAATGTGTTTTACAAGGAAAACATCTGTAAACATCTGTAAACATCTGTAAAAATCGGAAATTTGTTCTTCTTCACTGTCTTTCTTAAATTAAAATGCTCGATCTCGAGCTGGGGAAAATTACTCGTCCCGAGCATCAAGCTCGGACAAGGATACTCGCTCATCTCTAATGCCATTAGGTGTAAACAGTCTTCTCCTAAAGGTAGAGCCCCGGGGACCTACCATGTCAGAGGTGTCACACTGTTATTGACAAGGGTCACAACAGCCGAATGTTTGCGTTGTACTCATGGTGCTGAGATGAAGATTTGGCTGATGAGGAATGCGGCACGAAGACCTGAACCAGGTTTGGTTTTGACATTGAAGCCATGTAAAAAAAAAGAGGTGATGGGCCCGGGTTTGCCAGAGGCTTGGTTCTTGAAATGCAAATATGGCGACTAGATGGGACAGTGACCCAAATAGAAGAAGCTCATAGAGGGGAAAGTTATAAGGACACGTCATCAGGTCTCTGCCACTTGTACTGTCACTCTACCTGTTGGAAGCAGCTACAAGGCTCCCATCACAGCCTTTATCTAGTTATTTCATACCTTATTCATAGAAAATCATCGATTCTTTATCATGTAAATGAGGCTTCTGGTTCACATGGTAAGAGGCAGTGATGGCACCTGTTACCCTCCCCTCTCCTCCCCCTGCTCATGTCTGTGGTAAATGTATAGTAAAGCATTGCTAGTGTGTGTGTGCATCTGCTGACATGCTGCATCATCTAATTTACAGGGAGAGACACAGACATCAGCTACACAGTACCTGACAGGTCTGCTATAACACGGCTGCCTGGAGGCTTTGTATCTCTCCTATACACACCCCACCACACGGCTGCAGGGGTGTGGCCACCAGCACCAGGAAGCACATCATTATACAGCCTACTCCATTATACAGAGCCTTGTCAGTTCATGCACTGCGGGGTGTTGGCCACAGCACCAGGAAGCACATCATGATACAGCTCAATAATTAACAGGCCCTCACAGCATTTATACAGCCTCACACCATTATACAGGCTGTCAGTCATGCACTGGGGGGGTGGCTGTGCCTCCACAAGCATGAATAGAGTGGACAGATTGAATTGCTATGCCTAATTGGACATTTCACAGGTCATTTGCATTTACAGCTTTAGGACCTCATTGCTTGGTTTACAGGCATGTCGGGGACAATGAAGGGATAGAGTCAATGCTAATCTAATGGCAGTTATGAAAAGATATTTAGTTTAGGGGGGTTATTTTGCCATGACGGGTTCTCTAAGGTCTTAAGAGATCAGGTTCAGATGTTTACTGCAGTACTTTAGCTCTGGGTTTTGTGGTGGCCCCCCTAAAAAATTCTTCCTACTGTGCCAACAATCACCAGGGCATGAAGAGCCAATGGTAAGAAGCAAATGACCTTCATGGATGACAGCTTCAGTGGGGTTCGGCATCTCGGCTCAGGTTTCCATACAAGACCTGATGTTTGGCAATTCGATTTACACGTTTTCTGACCTAAATGGTAGGGTGATAATTAGTGATGAGGCAGACCTGAGACGTTAACTTTGGTAGGTCTGGGTTTGGCTACTTAAACGGAACCGGGACACAACCGTAACCCTTCAATCAAAGCGTGGCACTGATCTCAGGTGTTAAACCTTTATGTGCATGTGGATTTTTATTGTTCCAATATATCTGGAGGTTTGTGGGCGCTAGCCGTTTTGGTGAGAATGAGGATCAGTCGCTCCCCGTTGACATCATCGGGAAGCCATGATCGCCAAAAGGGCATCACCCAACAAAACGTGCTGTTTTATAAACTTCTATATATCCATATCAATATCTATCTATTACAGCTATTGTATAAATGAAATACAAATACAAAAACAACTTTAGTATCCTTGGGGAAAATTGTTTGGACAAACTATCCGAGCAAGATAAACATATCAAACAGTTACGGCACCAAAACTATTAAATCATCACACAAACAAAAGAAACACCCAAAGAAGAAAACATTTTACTAGGGTGGGTTGTGGGGACGGGTGAGGCTGGCATTGGGATTTTTTCGTTGTTGGATTGATCGATTTCTTGAACAGTTCAATTGATGTAGGAATGAAGTTCGGAGTATAAAAGGTACCTCACAGTAAACAGTTTTCATATGATTGTACTGAATTGATCCCAATATATGGTACATGGGGTGCGATGGTTTATCTCCGATGCTGCTAATTACGGTGTGGCACATATCAATAAATAATGACCTAGAGATGAGCGAAACACTAAAAATGCGTAGGGTACTCGTTATTCGAGCCCGAAACTTTTCCCGATTTCGATGTGCTAGTCTCGATAACGACACCCATTTGAAGTAAATGGGAGAATCGAGATTTTTAGGGGACCAGCTCGCCACAGGGAGCTTGGCCAAACAACATGGGAACCTAGAAAAGGATGGAAAACACAACGGAACTGGACAGGAAACAGCAGGGCCGCATGCATGGATGCATCTGAGGCGCTTAACGCCACCATTATGCCAAAATTATGGGCACGCAGGCCATGTGAAAGAGTGACAGAATGATGAAGCTAGATAGCATCTAAAACATGCAATAATGACCCTGACACTATAGGGGACGGCATGCAGAGGCAGCTGGCAGCAGGCTAGAGGAGTGGCATTGGCGACATACCCTAAATGGACTCAGGCTTCAAAACCAATGGGTGGCAGAGAGGAAACCAAGGAGGGAGCAAGAAGACGATCAAATAATTCGGTACATGATAAAGTTTGCAGTATATTTTGTGGATTCCAAGCAGGGTGGCGACAAAGTAACATGGAAAGCCATGAAAACAAACCCAAAAATTTGCCTGACACAGCTCGTTTGATAAGGGGACCATGTATGGAGGCCAGTGAAAACTAGTGTAGTTAAAGGTGCTGCAGTTAAAAACTATGTTAGTGGGATATTGGCATGAGCTGGCGATACGCTGCCAGGAGAGCTTTCGCCCAATCCAAGCCCCTGTCATAGGCTATCAACCCAAAAACAGCATTCTAAGAACCTTTTGTATAAGATCAAGTGTAGTGCGTTCTTATAAGTTTAGGATATGCCGGTTGAGGGGAATGTAAACAGATGCGCAAGAAGAGCGCTGAAATAATATCGGTAAATGATAAAAGTTTGCAAGTATATTTTGTGGATTACACAGCAGCGGTGGCGACAAGTTAACAAGTTTGTTGGATGTGATGGAATGCCCTGTAAGAGGCTCTTGGGCGGGATGCCTTTTATCGCAAGGCTCAGCAGTTTGAGCACACCTGCTGTCGCTTAGCAAGGCACTGCTGCGTGCCTAGAGCTACTTAATGCTGCGCCGTGCCCACGGATGGTAGTTAGGAGGAGGAGGGGAGCGAGGGGTGGGAGGAAGTAGGCTTAGGCATAGTAGGGCATTAAAAACATGGACCAAGGGGTAGGACCAGCAATCCTCGGCTGTCGGAAGTATATGACCAGCCAGCAGGGTCAGACTCGCTCCAGCCTCCAACAAGTAACCCACCTGTGCCGTGCAGCGATATATAGTGGCCCTGCCGCCCAGAACTCGTCCCACGTGTAAGTGGTCAGGTGGACCTTGTCAGGAACGGACACGTGGGTCAGGGCAAGGATGATGTGTCTGCACACGTGCTGTGCAGCTGGGACAGGCACATCGGGAAAAGTAGGGCGGCTGGGGACCGAATTACCGAGGGGCGGCCGACGCCATGAGGTTGCGAAAGGCCTCGAGTGTCTCGACTAGCATATAGGGGAGCATCTCCAGGCTACGCAATCTGGAGATGTGCACATTAAGGGCTTGGGCGTTGCGGGTGGGAGTGGCACTGTGTTTGAGTTTCCGTTACCAGCGTCTGGGGTATATGGAGAGCTTGACCGCTGGTGGGATGCGTGAGGTCGTGGAGGCGACGATGGGGTTTTTGTGGCAGGTCCTGGGCAGGGGTTGATATAAGCGACAAGGGGGGGCATGAGCGTGGTGTGCACGGCCGCGACCGAGGCGATCATGGAGGGGAAGACCGCAACGCAACATCCCACAGTCTCATCGGTCTCGATGCGTGTCATTATGATTGCTAGAACACTCTCGACTACGGATGTCTGTCATGTACCAGGAGATGCTGTATGACCGCCTCATATCGAGCGCATCAGCAGACGTGTGATGTTCGCCTTCCTCTGCACGGGTGAAGCGCATACGTGGAGGTGGTCGTAAGCTGAGTAAGTGGTATGGTGGAATAAGCAGGGGACCAACTGCTGGGCCTGGTTTGGCCACGGTTGTACCCAGAGGACGACAGTCGGTCGACTTTTTTGATGAGTCATCCGGTGTTTCGACGTTAACCGCATAACCAGACGTCTGAAGATTCTGCGCGTGCGCCGCACAGAAGAGAGCCCTGAGGCCCCGGGCGCTTCACTAGCAAGTTGGACACATTGGCGTGATGCACCCAGTCTGGCCCTCCTCTCCGTCTGGACCACCAATGCCTCTTCCAACATTGTTCTGAGTCGGGACTCATCCTCCGTCTCAGAGCACGTGTCACCCGGCCCTCAACCCAGCTTGGGTCTCCTGTCACCTCATCATCCTCGATCCCTCGTCTGCTCCCCCGCGGACTTCTGCCCTGACAAAACTTCCCCACTGTATGAACACCGTGTACCTCATCGTCGGACACCTCTTTACACACTTCCACTACGTCAAGAAGGTCATCATCAACCACAGACTGTGGACTGGTGGAAAACCTTGGGCATGGAAAATGCTCAGCAAGCAACCGAAAGTGGTTGGACTGTGGGAAGGGTCCAGAAAAACAGTTCCTCAGAGTATGCCGGTTTCAAATGCCAAATTTCCTGGGAGGGGGCAGATGGGGGGAGGCGGCTGAGGTGCAGGAGTGGAGGAGTGGCGATTTCGGTGACATGGGTGGACGGCTCGTGGAAGACTGACTGGTGGAAAAATTGCTCGAAGCATTGTCAGCAATCCACGGACAACACCTGTTCGCAATGTTCTGGCCCACAGTTGCCTAGCCACGAGTCCCAGTAACTCAGACATTTGAACCTAGGGAGTGTAGCTCGGCTGGCGTTCCTGCTCCCTCATCAGCAGGTGGTGTCTAACCCGCCCCAGGACCACGCCTCGGACCCCTGATGTTGGGACGCCCACGTCCCGCCCTGTCCTCTACACCTAGCCCTAGGGTTAAACATTTTTAAAATGGAGTTATAACTTGAATTTTTTTTTAACTTTTTTTTGTGTTTTTTGTTTTTTTTTGTGTTTTTGAGTTTTTAAAAACAAACAATGCTATCCTATAGCTATGGACTATTTTCTAGCCCAAGTATGAAAGCCACATACTATGCAGATGAGATGACACGGAGTTATTTAAAACAAATAAAACGTCAAATAAAAAAGGAAAATGGAAGGAATGTGCCGAATGGAAATCCAACCCCTCCAAAAATTTTCCCCAATAGGTTCTTTGCTTTGAAAGGATTATGGCGTCACCTAAGCGCAAAACACAGCGGTCGCAAGTCTCACTGCAAATTGCTCACAATTGGCTAGTAGCTGCATGCAGCAAGTACAGCACAGCAGATCACAACCAGAAATCAAATATACTAGAACGCTACTGTAGGAGCAAGTAAGCCGTTTGGAGGTCTTTGGATCTTTTCTAAGCCAAGTATGAAAGCACACTACTATGCCAGATGAGATGACGCTTTGAGGTATTAAAAACAAATAAACGTAAAATAAAAAAGGACAAATGGGCGACGTGCTAATTGAAATCCAACCCTACTACATTTCCACTTTGGTGTTTGAGGTGGATATGGTGTCACTCGAGCGTAAACACAAACGGGAGAAGCACCCTGCTAATTCCTCACAAAATGGGTACTAGATGCAAATAAAAAAAAAAAAATAGTAGAAGTTTAATTGTAGCCCTAAGAAGGGCTGTGGGGTTCTGGGAGAATCACTCTGCCTAAAAGTAAGCTAATAGAACAGACAACGCTTTCCCTGACCAGCAGCAGCTCTTCCCTAGGGCATCCAGGAGACAGAATGATCCGAAGCAGCGCGGGGCAGCGGCTAGTAGATCCAGGCGTCACTGATATGGCCAGCCCAACCCTGCTATCGACGTGAAGGGGTACCACGTCATGCGGGGTGGAGTGAAGAGTCTCCTGGCTTGTGCTTGCTCTGTTTCTGGCCGCCAAAAAAAGCAAAACGGCGGGAGGCGCCATTTTCTCGAGCGGCAGCGTGAATATTCGTCCGAGCAACGAGCAGTTTCGAGTACCCTAATGCCGACGAGCATCAAGCTCGGACGAGCATGTTCGCTCATCTCTAATAATGACAAAAATTCAAAGCAGAAAACATACAAATTTTTTAAAATGGTAAAATATTTTTGAAACATTTTATTTGAAATAATAAAAGAAAGCCTACAAACAAGGAACCCAACACAAGCTAAAAAAAATAAAAATATATACAGGGGGTTATTGATCTTAAATTCAGATGTAGACACATGAAAAAGTCACCATTTTGGAGAAAAACGTGGTTAAAAAGTCACAAATAAACTCCAGTACTGATCAGGTATATGAAAAAACATTAGAAGGGGATGCAGAAGAGTTATTATTTTTTAACCACTTAAGGCTCAACCCATTTTTTGGATTTGACTTGCGTCGATTTATATGGTTCTAACTTTTGGAACTCTGTTACTTATCAAACGATTCTGAGACAGTTTTATCCCCACATGTTGTATGTAACTTCATTTTAGTGGTAACGTTGCTGATAGTTTTCCGTTATTTACAAAAAAAAAAACAAGAGAATTTTTGAAAAATTTGCCATTTTCGAAATCCTAAAAATAATTGCGTTTTCAGTGCAGACAGTTGTACCACCTAAATAAGTGCTGAATTGCATTTCCATAATGTCTACTTTACATTTTCCATAATTTTGTAAAGGTCTGGAAATTTATTTTGATGTCCAAGCGGTTAAAAATCGAATAGCAATTTTCCGTATTCAGAATTACGATTTTGCGGAAAATTACCAATTTGAATGAAATTTTAAATATTTAGTATTAAAATCCCCATATAATCAACCCAGTTTCAAATCTGTACCTCTCATACTATCAGAAACAAGGCTTTTCGGACGATCGTTAAACCCCTTGAGAGGTTTATAGTAATTAAATCAAACTGAGGTGAAATTTAGAATGGTCATAGTTCCCTTATACGTTTCATTTAGCCCTAAAAATTATATTACATTTCCAAAGGATATATAAACAGAGAGGAAAACCCATTTAAAATTTGTTAGACAATTTCTTTGAGTACAGAGGGACCCCCCCATGTGCGGACTTGTTTTATGGCGCAGAGCGAGGCACAGAAGGTAAGGAGAGACCTGCAGCTGCCAGGATTTTAGTTTCACTCATGGACCCTTTGAAGGGCTATAAAATTTTCGTTTTTTCGTTATTGGGGTCATGTGACTGATTTTTTTGCGGGATAAGATGCTTTTTCCAGTGTTACCATTTTGGGGTGGTATCTCTATTGTTGAAAATTTATGAACTTTTTTTTGAGGGCGGGGAAGGAGTAGAAAAAGCATAATTCGGTAACTGGATTTTTATGTTTTTTTTGGTGTTCACCGTATATCCTAATAATCCTGTTATCTTTATTCGATGGGTCGATACGATTACGGATACCAGACATGATATTTTTTTTACGTTTTACTAAATATGCCAAATAAAAACCCAAAATGTGGGAAAAAAACCTATTGCATGCCGTCTTCCATAGTGCATAACAATTTTTCTTTTTTGGCTACAGCGCTGTTGATGGCTTGTTTTTAGGGGATATGTTGTACTTTGCGACCAGTATCATCCTGGAGTACATATGTTTTGGGGATGAAGGGCTTGATTGGATTTTATTTGTGGGAATAAATAGGTGTAAAAATCATAATTTTTGGCCGATTTTTTTACGTTATTTTTTTTACTGCGTTCAATAAATTATTTAGTTTTATTACGGGAGCGTGTACTATATTTGTGGGGTTTGTGTTATGATTTAGACTTTGTTGTGCCATTATGGGGCAGTTTACTTACCGGCCCATTCGCGATTCAGCGGCGCGTTCTCGCGCTGGATGTGCCAGCCGGGCTTACTAAGGTAGTGCTCGACGTCCCCAGGTGGCGCTGCTGCGCTGAAGAGACTGGAATACACGAGCAGGGCTGAGGAAGGTAATAAATCAATAAAAATGACCAAAAAGCCCCAAAAACATATAAAGAGACATATAGGGGGTCATTTACTAAGGGAACGATTCGCGTTTTCCGACCGTTACCCGATATTTCCGATTTGCGCCGATTTTCCCTGAAATGCCCGGGATTTTTGGTGCAACGAGAGACAATGGGGGAAGAACCCCGCAGAGGAGCCTGGATGATGCACGATACTGGAAATTCGGGGAGAGTGGACGAACGAAACCGACGGATTTTTGAGTATTAGTGTATTTTTTATTGAATAACTTTTTTTTTTTTACTTTTTTATTGTTTCCACCATGGGAAATCGAACAAGCAATCATCTCTGATTGCTTATTCATGATAATACTCTCCCTACTTAAGACACACTCGATTCTTACCTACGACCCCTAGTTAACAAACGGACCCACTGGAATTGGTAATGTACTGTACTTAGCCCAGGCTACAAGAATCAGCTGTAACAGTATCACAGGTGCTATATGAAGCTTTATTGTTAATACTGATCTTATGACAAACCCAAAATTTTTTTAAAATCCAGTTGTCACAAGCCCAAAAAAAGTTCTGGCTGGGATGTACAATAATAAAATATACAGTTCCGAATTACATACAATTCAAATTAAGACCACCTACAGGACCATATCGTGTATGTAAACCCGGGGAGGGGACTGCTGTACTTAGGATTGCAGGGGATTTGCAGGTGTAAGCCTAGCTATTGCACCATGTATAGGTCATCTTAATGGGCACTGCATTAAGGCAAGCCATGGGGTCCGCTTGGATCTCAGGGTGCCATTGAGCACAAATCCCGATGCCTGTATGGCCCTACTGCCGAATCCCGATGCCGGTATGGCTCCGGTGAGAGGCGGTAACCGGCCTAGGTCAGAGCCGTACTCGTACTGATCGCTAATAACGGGAGCCAACGCAAGTAAAGGTACGACACGGAGCACTAAGGAGTTAATATAAAAAGTCGCAAAAATATTTTCACGGACTCAGCTGCATGATATATCAACTCTACAATAAAGTACAAAAAATCTGGAGAAAAAAAACTAAACAAGACACAAACAAAGGAACCGGGAGAAAGATCAAGGACCTCCAGAGCTTTTTATTTCTAAAAAATATCCCGAGCAATCATTACGAGAATAATAAAGCAGAACGATTATACCCGCGACACAGACCTGAATCTCCAGGGTTATAACTAACACCAACCAACAGATGGGATGATAGTGGCAGTATAGAGTATAAGGCAATGACCATGATAATACAACTCGTAAGGAGACAACGTAATATAGATTACAGGGCGGTCCACTACGAAGGACACTGACTTACAGCCGACCACTAGTACAGACGGGGAACCATACAGCCAGGGCCGGCTTATGGACAAAGGTGGCCCTGGGCAAATAAAAGTGGGGCCATAAAAAAAAAAGATTTTATGACCAGGGCACAGTCAGTAGAGGCTCCTTTAGTTTGGTAAAAAACAAACTGTAATATGGAGACATTTTATAGGAGATAAAGATAATATAAAATGTCTCATATTGATACGTCGAGGAAACAAATCCCAATAAGATCACTAAAACTGTAATAACTAGAGACTGCTTTTCAGATAGAAATGTTAAAAGTCACAACTGCAAACTCTATAAACTAAAACAGGATTAAAAAGTAAGGCGACCCGTTTAAAACCGATAGAATTGAAAAGAATGGACAAACCAGGCGTGCATTTGTCAACGTAACATTTGACCACCCCATGTTAGAATGGAGCGACTGTAAGGGCGAAGCGGCCATGACAGGATGGTGAACCCCATGGGGATCTTTTCTTTCCCTTGGGCTCTTCAACTTCCCGGGGGCCGGAGGGCAGGAAAAGGAGGGTGGTAGAGTTGGGGTGAACTTGAGGAGGGTGATAGGTGGTCTCCGTTGGGGTGGGGGGAGACTTTGAGGGGAAGTCAGGGTCCAGGAAGGGGGCACGCCATGTTGGTGGGACAATTCCAACCACCTTCCTTTAGTTGTGTCTTAGGAAGATGTGTTTGGGGGAGGCGGGATACAAGTGTGAGATTGTAGGCACGGGCAGGAAGTAGGGACGTGAGGTCTGGGAAAGTGGGGTTGTGGCCAGATACATCAGGTACAATTGTTGAATGGTATATCCTGGATTTGGTTGGAATTGAAGCGTCTGGTGACTCAGGAGGGATCTTGTATTGAACCTGCCTCGATATTGACAGGGGGGCGGCGTTCTCTCCCCCTTTTCTTCGCATTTAAAAACCGAAAAAGTGTCGCTTGGGGAGCGCTTACTTTCACCTGGTCCGAGGTGGTGCATTCCGGCGCGATGAGATGACTTTCAGCGCAGCAGCGCCACCTGGTGGACGGCGGAAGAACTACCTTCATAAATCCCGGCCGGACCCGAATCCTGTGCAGAGAACGCGCCGCTGGATCGCGAATGGGCCGGGTAAGTAAATCTGCCCCATTTTCTTCCTTTCGGCAGTGGCAGGTATGTGTTGGGCATACTTGGGCTGGCTATATACTTAAGGCAGGTGGGCTGAACTGGCTATACTCAGGGGAGTGGCTAGCTATATACTGGGGTCAGACTGTTAGACTGCACCCTAGGCTTATACTAGTGTCAATAGCTTTTCTCAGTTTTTTGTGGCGAAATTAGGAGCCTTGGCTTATATTTGGGACATCTTATACTGGAGTATATACGGTATGTTGCACAATTTTTTGCAGTGGAAGTCAAGGTAGACATTTATGTACTCAATTTTTGGTATCTCTGTACAAAAACCTACAGCCCATACATGGTGTGAACCAAGTCTTAGTAGCTGAAAGTTTTAGTGCTCAGGTTACAAATTGGTCAAACAAAATCATCAATTTTTATTTTGGATTTGTAGCACTTTTTTTCCCCCCTCTCACCGTAACATAAAAATAATATTTTATCTTTATTCTCTGGTTCACTACGATTGCGGTGATACCTCATTTATATAGTTTTTCTTATCTTTGCTCAATTTTCCTGAGCAAAACCAATATTGGAGAAAATTGCATTGTTTTTACTATTGACAACTTTTTAGGGCCATAACTTCTGTATTTTTCTGTTGTCAGATCTGGTTGAAAGCTTATTTTTTGCGAAAAGAGTTGTTCTTTTCAGTCGTATCATATTAGGGAACGTAACTTTTTTTGATCACTTTTTAGAACATTTTTTGGGTTGGTGTTTGATGAAAAATTGTATATTACGGGAAGTTTTTCGAGTTTTTTTTTTACGTCGTTCACCGAGCGGGTTCAAGATTGATTTAGATTTATTGTACAGATTGATACGGACGCGGTGATACCAAATATGTACGTGTTTTTGTGTTTTATATACTTTATTTGCATTTCATGTGTAACTGGGGAGATTATGGGACTTTTATTTTAGTTAATTAATTATATAATAAAATGATTTCATTTTTTTTGTTTACTTTTTTTACATTTTCTACTTCTTGTCTAGAACAAGCGATCGTCCGGGATACGCTTACAAACACGCGGGTCAAGCATGACCGCGGCGTATAAGGGGTTAAACACCCGGGATCTGAGTTTTTCCGATCCCGGGTGTTAGTGCCGGGTCTGGGCTGTAAGATCACAGCCCGACACCGACACCAGCGAGACCCGGTGTCCCAAAATCTTCTTCCGACGCGCCGCCGTAGAAAGGCGTACGCGTCAGAAGAAGTATCCTTAATGACCGCTTTTTGTTGTCAGATCTGGTTGAGGGCTTATTTTTTGCGAAAAGAGTTGTTCTTTTCAGTCGTATCATATTAGGGAACGTAACTTTTTTTGATCACTTTTTAGAACATTTTTTGGGTTGGTGTTTGATGAAAAATTGTATATTACAGGAAGTTTTTCGAGTTTTTTTTTTACGCCCTTCACCGAGCGGGTTCAAGATTGATTTAGATTTATTGTACAGATTGATACGGACGCGGTGATACCAAATATGTACATTTTTCGTGTGTTTTTGTGTTTTATATACTTTATTTGCATTTTATGTGTAACTGGGGAGATTATGAGACTTTTATTTTATTTATTTATTTAATTATATAATAAAATGATTTCATCTTTTTTTTTTACTTTTTTACATTTTCTACTTCTTGGCTTGAACAAGCGATCATCCGATCGCTTATTCAAGCCTTTACACTGCAATACACTTGTATTGCAGTGTATAGTGTAAGTAACTGAGCATGCCGCGCATGCTCAGTTACTTACAGCCGGGTCCTGCCAAGAAGGCAGAACCCGCGGGTAGAGGAGCTGGAAGCCCCGGGTCACTCGTTGGAACCCGGGGCTTCGGCAGGAGGGATCGGATCCCCCGGTAAGCACACCGGGGGGGGTCCGATCCACGCGGGACACGCTTACATCCGATCCCGGGTGTTAGTGCCGGGTCTGGGCACACAGCCCGGCACCGGCACTGGCACTTGCAGGACCCGATGTCCCGAAATCTTCTTCTGACGCGCCGCCGTAAGAAGTACCCTTAATGACCGCCGTAAAATGCCGATACGGTGGTCATTAAGGGGTTAACAAAAATACAGCATTTCACAGATATAATTCCAACCTGTCGGTCCTGCTGTACACAATTTCAGTTGCCCCTGGACACTACCCTGTAACTTCTGACTAGGGTCAGCAGCCATCTTGCATGAGGCTTTACAGAGCTTGTCTCTTACTGCTCCCTGCACTCTAGCTCTGCCCCTGTATTCCAGGACTGAGCTCTCACTGATTCACACTGACTTCCTGCCAGCATGTATACAGCATGAGGAGAACTACAAGCTACAGAAGATAAGTTCTTTATCAGGGGAGGTGGAGGCAGGCACATCAGATCTGACAGTGTGTGTGTAGCGGAAATGTAGCAAGAGCTGGAGAGTGTCATTGTGTGTAGTAGGCATCTCATGTATCTCATCATCTTTTATCTCTCTCATCTCTCTTTCTATCTGTCAGATACTAGTACAATTTTCAGAAGGTAAATGAAAGTGTATATAACCCTGTACCCGGATAATGTTACCACATTGTCAGCTCCCACATTCCAAAACATTGGTTGATTAGATTGTGAGCCCCAATGGGGACAGGGGCTGATTTGGCAAGCTCTGTGCAGTGCTGTGTAATCTGTAGGCGCTATATAAATAAAGGAATTATTATATGGATCGTAATGTGTCTGCTTAGAGTCCCCACTCACACCCTGTAATAATACACTGACCCTCACTGAATGATAGCAGCTAAAAAAATGTTCATACTTCCGTGTATGGAGCTGTGTGTGGTGTCATTTTTTGTAACCTTTGATTTTTTTTTTAAATTTCGTTCTTTAACCCTAGGTTGTCTGATTGATCTTACCATATACTGCCATACTACATGGGGATTTTCTACATCATCTATTACTGTTAAAGATATATTCCTCTACAAGACGACATTTTGGAGATCAAGCGGCCATTTTAGTATTAGCCGGTGGTCATGCTGAGCATTGTCCAGCCAAATGTCATGATTCAAACTTCATTTTTATGTAACCTGTTTGCTTGCATGCCAGCTTCTCCTTGACATTTTATTACAGATAGTTGTCCTTCGGCCTGTTTTTCTTCCCTTTATCTTGTTTTGGTTAGCAAGAAGCTTTAGGAGCTATTCTCTGTACATTTTGTAGCTGGGATAATATAAACATATCTGTGAACAAGGCCTTTGAGAAAACAATGCACAATTTATTAACCTTTTCAGAGTATGTCCTGGTAAATTCATTATGGCCAATAGCATTGCAGTATTTTATCTCCTTTACACACCCCTGATGATTATTTTGTGTTTGATATATGCGCCTGCGTAGGAATAAACGGGGAGATTCTACATTTACTAAAAGACTGGTGTGTCTTGTAATGTGTCTTGTAATGTGTCTTGTGTGCCTTGTCCCGGTACCGGAAGCCATGAAAGTCACCTTTACAACTGTTTTGAGTCCTAGACAAAAATCTATATCAATTACAATGTAAAAATCGCACATTGTAATAAATGGGTCAAAACCAGACAGCCTTGGGTCTTTGTATGCCGGTGGCAATCGAAAAAACCAAGGATACATTGGAGGTCACACAAGATCTCACTAGCACATTCGTCTGTAGTTATCTATGATTATGGATAGCAGGGGCTGAACCCAGCCACTACTATCTATTCAGTCCGTATCAGAGGGACAGAATGCAGCCAGCATACAGAAAATTCTCCTAAATTCAGAATACAGAAAATTCTCCTAAATTCTACCTCTATGAGATGATCACCTTTCTAATGTAAGTTCCTAATGGTTTCATTTTATTAATGCTGCCTTTCCAAGCAGTCATGTTATCGGGTGGAGACCTCTCTGAGGACTTTTATTATTTCAGTTATTATTTTCCTACATGAGCTGTAGTGTCATTTACAAGAAGTAAAAGGCCTGAAAATAGAACTGCACTTGTCATCAGCAGCCACAGTGACCTCGGGTTGAGCCCTGGCTGATCATTGCTTTTCCTATACAGTAATCGTGTGGTTCACCATTACTATAACAAGTCATGACTTGTGCCCCCTGGTTTACAGATGCCCCCTCATGTGTTGCATTATTTTTTATTGGTCTATGGACCAAAAGAACTCAGGGCTCGGCCTCCTCATAAAACCAGTTCTGCTTACTGTATTTTTAGATATATTTTAATTGACATAGGTAGAGGAGCAATTGGCATTCTGTCAATGGACTGTCTCATTAAGATGACTCCATGTGTCCACATGTCTTAATTGGACTGACAATACAAGATGATGTCACAGCTTATCTCCTCCCCCTCCCTGTACAATGACCTCGGATACGCTTACACGCAGCGGTCATGCTTGACCACGGCGTATAAGGGGTTAAACACCCGGGATCTGAGTTTTTCCGATCCCGGGTGTTAGTGCCGGGTCTGGGCTGTAAGATCACAGCCCGACACCGACACCAGCGAGACCCGGTGTCCCAAAATCTTCTTCCGACGCGCCGCCGTAGAAAGGCGTACGCGTCAGAAGAAGTATCCTTAATGACCGCCGTAAAAAGCCGATAGGGCGGTCATTAAGGGGTTAATATAAAAAATTTGAAAAAGCAATATGTTTGCTTCTCTGATGGTGTACACAGGGCGCACACAACCTGTGGCCCTAAAATCTTTTCTCTATAGCCGACAACTTTAAAAAATGTTTAACACGAACGTACTTAGCACTCAAATGTGATGCAATCTTCTTTAATTCAGAATTTCATTCAGAACAAAATTATTTTTACGTTAGACTTTCAGTATGAAATCCAGAATAATGTATATTGTCTAATGCTTGTCCCAATCTAATATATAAAGCTCAGTGTGGGTTTGTGTATGTCCAATAAAAGAATCTGTACCATTGCGTTTACAATCACCAAATTTTGCACAGCTGCTCTCTGACACAGGGAGCGTGATAGACTTTTGTGCTGAAATTATGACCCTGAGCTTTCCAAAATCCACTTATTACCCACCAAATACAAGAGCCATTGTCTGCTGCTGCAATTGGAAGCTAAGCCATTAATGGTTGCTGTTCTGCCACAGGTCATTAATATCAGCTCTGATTAGTTACTGTAGGCAATGAGTATAAGGCCCCTTCCACACTTGCGTTACAGATCACGTCAGAGTTTGATCAGGGTACGATCGGGGTTTGGTCAGTGAAAAACTGACATTTTGCATCAGATTGCAATCAGTTTTCAGTCAGAGTTTGTTCAGTGTCTCAGTTTTTCATGCGCGTTTTCAGTGCAATTTCAATGCGTTTTTCACGCGCAGGTAATGCGCGTGAACGGACTCAGGACTGAGCTCTATCTTTTCTATGGCAATTGCTCTGTGAAAAACGCATTGCCCTTGCAAGTGTCTCAGAGTGCAATGCGTTTTTGATGCGTCTCCATAGACTTGTATGATGAGATTTAAACATGCGTTAAAAAAAAGCGCTTGTGTGCGTGAAAAGAATGCAAGTCTGAAAAGACCCATTGATTGCAATGGGTCAGAGTGCAATGCAAGTTCTGCGCGTCAAAAGCACACGCTGAAAACGCGCATGAAAAACGCAAGTGTGAAAGGGGCCTAAGATAGCTATGTGTGAAGTAACATGGATAGAGATGCAGAGATGGGGGAGATTTATCTGAAATGTCTTAGGTAAAACTGTTCCAAGTGCCCATGGAAACTAATCAGAGATCAGCTGTAATTTTATAAACAGCTTTGCAAAAAGAGGGAGACAGTCTTTAGAAAAAAAAAAAAAAAAGAGACTGCCGGAGACAAAGCCAGTCATTAAAAAAGAGACTGCCAGAGACAGTCACTGAAAGAGACTGCCAGAGACAGACAGTGACTATAAGAGACTGCAAGAGACATACATTCAATGAAATAGACTGCCAAAGACAAATAGTCACTGAAAGAGACAGAGACAGTCAAAGAGATAGAAATGGTCAAAAAGGTTTATACAAAAGGGACACTCAGTGATAGAGACAGTCTGAGACAGTCTATAGATACATATAAAAACATTTTGTTAACACATTCTATTTTATTATAGCTAAGAGCAGATATTTACTATCCCGGGCAATGTCGTGAGCTACAGCTAGCAGTACAATAAAACAAAGCCATAACATTGTAATAAAAGAGAAAGCGCCATGATTAGATGACTTCCTCATTCTCTATCTGATACAGATATTATTTTAGGCCCAAAGTAACTAAGCATTTTTTGTGGCTGCTGGGTTGAATGAATCGGCACTACTTGTCATCTATCATCTGGGTATGGAAGATCTTTCTTATAAAAGGTAACATAGTTACATAGATTAGTAGGGTTGAAAAAAATACATATTTACATTCAAGTTCAACCAAGGAAGGAAAAGAAAAGTATTAGACGGGTGAAGAAAATTTCATATTATAACATAACCGAATTGTTAATTTAATAAGCACTACCTTATGAAGCTCTTGCTGTCCTTGCTTTTGTAAAGTAGCCGCAGCTGAGGCTACATGGCACGGCTACCCCACTCCCCAGTAGCCTTTGTGATCCATTTACCAATCCTTCTTCAGTGCGGAGCTGCGTGCACTCATCGTGAAGCAGGTTATGCGCATGCACAGTAGATCCAGCTTCTGAGCCGAGACTGCGCACCGCCGACCTGTGCTCTATGCATGAGCAGAACCTGGCTTCGCAGACGTGTGCACGCAGCTCCTCGTACCTTCACCCTGAAGATGTATTGTAGGTAGATCGCAAGAGGCTACTGGGACATGGAGTAGCCTCGCCGTGTAGCCTCAGCTGCAGCTACTCCACACCCCAGTAGCCTCTTTAGTAAAATTGCATATATGTGCCTTTAAAAATTATAAAAGATTTGGGGGACTAAAGGATTAGCCCTAAAAGGGCTATCCTACTATAGATCCATGGGGGTAGGTTCCCTTTAAAGCAAACCTGTCACCAGGAATGTTTTAGTGGTGGCAGGTTCCAATCGCTATGCTATGCAGATTTTAAAAATGCCTTGTCAGCATATGAATCATTTCAGTTTACATAAGTTTACTTTACATTACCTAGCTCCCTGCCAGCAGCGTGCGGTAAGTTCCTGGGGGAGGGCAGGCGCGCTATGGGTAGGCAAAGTGGGTAATTGCAGTGAATGTGGAGAACTCTTCTTTCAAAGAATCTAGAATGTGTTTCTAGGTGCCATGGATCCCAGAGATATTCAGGTTAAAATGAGTGTATCAGGTGCGATTTTTATATATAAAATCCACTCCCAGCGGCATTTTAACAGTTAAATCTCCATTTTCCCGACACTTAGAAACACAATTACATTCAATAAAAGAGGAGACTCTATACAGGTAGGCTACAGGGAGAATCACTGCATAAGGAGCTGCTGCACCTCACAGATGATGGAATATTCACTTATATGTTACTTAATTTTTAAAAGGAATAATATCAACTAGTTCATGTTTTAACCTTTCCTATCCATAACATCTAAGACCACACTTTCTTAATATGCCTTTATTTTGTGAGTATTTTTTTGTGAAATTGACTGATACGATGAAATTCAATCTCCTCGCCTAATGTCGCTATTATATTTAACACGGCCCAGAACTGTCCAAATAAAGTTATAGTAACACCAAAAACACACAACGTTTGGAATAAAGTTTGATTTACACCATCCACCATTATCACCTATGTTATGACGTTCTCACTCCAACTCTTATGATGCATGAAGGGTTTCTGTATTGTGCAGCAATAATGGCGCACATCTAAACGGATTTTGCTAGCATTAGCTTGGTTTATGGAATATATAGTTATTTATTTGGGTTACTATGGTTAAGGGAGCATACCATGTGATGATCTGTGTGACGATCAGTGCAACTTTCTGCAAAAAAGTCTGGTTTCCCCCCGTGATTTAACGTTCCCTTTGCTGGCATATTTTGGTGAATATCACATGTGGGGTATGATGATCTCACATCCTGCTGTCTTAGGAAAGTATGTATCTGGATTTTGTACATTTTTAGAGGAATTTTGAATTTTCATGCAAATTTTGCATTTATTGCTGTTTGCTGCAGAGTTGCATGTGCATGAAGGTGGTAGTGTGTATGCATTTAAAGTTATTGTTGTTACATGGTGATTTCTGGAAAGATTTGATTTTGACAGAAAGGAGCTTTTTATTTTGCGAGTTATATATTTTTTAAACACATTGCGGATAGCAACTAAATAAGTCACAGTTTTTGTTTTAGCATTTTTGGGAGTGTAAATTCTTGATGTTGTTATTGTGGTATATATAAATTTGTCACTTGGTTATTATTTTTAAATCCCTATGTGTGATGCATCTCCACTTCGATGTGAGTTTTAATTGTAAAAAACGTACATTATCAGGCATTTTGATACACTTTTAGTTTAATAATTTGGCTTTGTCACAAGTTACATGAGTCATGAGGGTGCCTTCACTTTTAATCCGTTTTATTGCTATATTTTTCAGGTTGTGACTATCCTAAAATTTGTAGTGAAAGCAGATATTTAGTTATTTCATGTTTTAGTGATATTATGATGATTATTCATGTGAACATATCAAATGAGGCATTTGTGAACTCTACAGTGTCATCTATTACATTTAGAGATGTGAAGGTAATATTTCTGTTTGAGCACATTTTTGCCATCAAAGTCAATTTTAAGTATTTTTTATGTATGTTCAGTTTGAATCAAAATTTCATAAAGGCGCCATATGTCTATAACCTTTAATGCAATTTTGAAATGGGGCAGGTTGCTTTCAGAAAAGATGTCGGGTGGCGTGGAAGGGTTTACGATCTCGTTGGGCCAAAAAGCAAAACGGCGGGAGCTGCCATTTTCTCGAGCGGGCGAAGTATTCGTCCGAGCAACGAGCAGTTTCGAGTACGCTAATGCTCGAACGAGCATCAAGCTCGGACGAGTATGTTCGCTCATCTCTAATTGTAATAAAGAGAAGAGCGCCATGATTAGATGACTTCCTCATTCTCTATCTGATAACAGATATTATTTTAGGCCCCAAAAGATACATAAGCATTTTTTGTTGGCTGCTGGGTTGAATGAATCGGCACTACTTGTCATCTTATCATCTGGTATGGAAGATCTTTCTTATAAAAGGTAACATAGTTACATAGATAGTAGGGTTGAAAAAAATACATATTTACATCAAGTTCAACCAAGGAAGGAAAAGAAAAGTATTAGACGGGTGAAGAAAATTTCATATTATAACATAACCAGAATTGTTAATTTTATAAGGCATCTACCCTTAATGAAGCTCTCTGCTGTCCTTCTGCTGTAAAGTAGCCGCAGCTGAGGCTACATGGCACGGCTACCCCACTCCCCAGTAGCCTCTTGTGATCCATTTACCAATCCTTCTTCAGTGCGGAGCTGCGTGCACTCATCCGTGAAGCAGGGTTATGCGCATGCACAGTAGATCCAGCTTCTGAGCCGAGACTGCGCAGCCGCCGACCTGTGCTCTATGCATGAGCAGAACCTGGCTTCGCAGACGTGTGCACGCAGCTCCTCGTACCTTCACCCTGAAGATGTATTGGTAGGTAGATCGCAAGAGGCTACTGGGACATGGAGTAGCCTCGCCGTGTAGCCTCAGCTGCAGCTACTCCACACCCCAGTAGGTAGGTTCCCTTTAAAGCAAACCTGTCACCAGGAATGTTTTAGTGGTGGCAGGTTCCAATAGCCTATGCTATGCGGATTTTAAAAATGCCTTTGTCAGCATTATGAATCATTTCAGTAGTTTACATAAGTTTACTTTACATTACCTAGCTCCCTGCCAGCAGCGTGCGGTAAGTTCCTGGGGGAGGGCAGGCCGGCGCTATGGGTAGGCAAAGCGGGTAATTGCAGTGAATGTGGAGAATCTCTTCTTTCAAATGAATCTAGAATTGTGTTTCTAGGTGCCATGGATCCAGAGATATTCAGGTTTAAACTGAGTGTATCAGGTGCGATTTTTATATATAAAAATCACTCCCAGCAGCATTTTAACAGTTAATATCTCCATTTTCCCGACACTTAGAAACACAAATTTACATTCAAATAAAAGAGGAGACTCTTATACAGGTAGGCTACAGGGAGAAATCACTGCATACAGGAGCTGCTGCACCTCACAGATGATGGAAATATTCACTTTATATGTTACTAAATTTTAAAAAGGAATAATATCAACTAATGTTCATGTTTTTAACCCTCTCCTATCCATAACTATCTAAGAACACACTTTCTTTAATATTGCCTTTAATTTTGTGATAGTTTTTTTTTGTGAAAATTGACTGATACGATGAACATTCAATCCTCCTCGCCTAATGTCGCTATTATATATTAACACGGCCCAGAACATGTCCATAAAGTTATATGTAACACTAAAAACACACACGTTTTGGAATAAAGTTTTGATTTCACACCATCCACCATTATTCACCTATGTTATGACGTTCTCACTCAAACTCTTATGATGCATGAAGGGTTCTGTTATTGTGCAGCTAATACAATGGCGCACATCTAAACGTGAATTTAGCTCATTAGCTTGGTTTATGGATATATAGTTATTTATTTGGGTTACTATTGTGTAAGGGAGCATACCATGATAGATCTGTGTGACGCTCAGTGCAACTTTCTGCAAAAATAGTTTGGTTTCCCCCGTGGATTTAACGTTCCCTTTGCTGCATATTTTGGTGAATATACATACACATGTGGGGTATGTATGATCTCACATCCTGCTGTCTTAGGAAAGTATGTATTCTGGATTTGTACATATTTTAGAGGAAATTTTGAATTTTCATGCAAATTTTGCATTTTATTGCTGTTTGCTGCAGAGTTGCATGTGCATGAAGGTGGTAGTGTGTATGCATTTAAAAGTTATTGTTGTTTACATGGTGATTTCTGGAAAGATTTGATTTTGACAGAATAGGAGCTTTTTATTTTGCGAGTTATATATTTTTTAACACATTTGCGGATAGCAACTAAATAAGTCACAGTTTTTGTTTTAGCATTTTTGGGAGTGTAAATTCTTGATGTTGTGTATTGTGGTATATATAAATTTGCTCACTTTGTGTTATTATTTTTAAATCCCTATGTGTGCGTAAATCTCCACTTCGATGTGAGTTTTATGTAAAAACGTACATTATCAAGGCATTTTGAATACACTTTTAGTTTAATAATTTGTCTTTGTCACAAAGTTACATGAGTCATGAGGGTGCCTTCACTTTTTAATCCGTTTTATTGCTATATTTTTCAGGTTGTGACTATCCTAAAATTTGTAGCTGAAAAGCAGATATTTAGTTATTTCAGTTTTAGTGATATTATGATGATTTATTCATGTGAACATATCAATATGAGGCATTTGTGAACTCTACAGTTGTCCATCTATTACATTTAGGAGATGTGAAGGTAAATATTTTCTGTTTGGAGCACATTTTTTGCCAAAGTCAAATTTTAAGTATTTTTTATGTAATGTTTCAGTTTGAATCAAAATTTCATAAAGGCGCCTATGTCTATAAACTCTTTAATGCAATTTTGAAAATGGGGCAAGTGTCTGCTTTCAGAAAATATGTGGTTTGTTATGGTTTACTATTGTTTTGGCTGTAATTTTGATTTTATTTGTAAGGGTACATTCACACGCGGTATGCCTGCCGTGCGGGCAAACCGCCATGTGCTGGTGGTGAGGAGGAGGTGGCCCCTCCTCCCTCCATAGGAAATAGCGGCACACGGCCGCACATCCACCGAAAGATAGAGCATGCTCTATCTTTTTGTGGTGTGCGGCCCGGATCGTGTGGCACCGGATCCCCGCCGTGCCGCTGTTGCCGTCTATGGGGACGTACATGCGGCCCCAAATTTGCGGCCCCAAGTACGGCCCCGCAGACGGCAGTGTGAATGAGCCCTTAACCTCAAAATTCTAAAAATTGCTCTGGACAATAACACAAGATATACAGAAATGCTTGGCAGTGAAAGGGTTAATACCCCTTAATTAAATTCCCAAGTGAATTCCTTTCTACATACCTTTCGTCTATCTGTCTAGTTGTCTTCTATTTCTCTTCTACTGTATTTATCTCTCATGTCTATCTACTTTATAGTTCTGCAACTAGAAATCTCTATCTTTCATATTCATCTTCTATCATAATAATTATAATTAATAATTCCTTTATTTATATAGCACACACAGATTACACAGTGCTGCACAGAGCTTGCCAAATCAGTCCCTGTCCCCAATGGGGCTCACAATCTATTCAACATACCGGTAAGTTTGTGTGGGAGGAAACAGGAGGACCTGGAGGAAACCCACACAAACACCCAGAGAACATACAAACTCTTTGCAGATGTTGACCAGCGCTGCAAGGCTGTAGTGCTAAGCACTGAGCCACTGTGCTGCCCATCAATTTCTCTCATCTATCTATCTCCTATAAAATTCTCCCATATTACAGTTTGTTTTACCATACTAAAGGGAGCCTCTTGCTGACTGTGACTGGTCATAAAATAGGCCCCACTTTGTCTAGAATCGGCCCTGGGGGAGGGGCAGCTGTAGCCTGTGTGTGCCTGTGTCAGTCTCCTCTCCTCCACAGTCATACAGCTCCCTTACTCCTCCCCACTTCCTGTCATATGCATTGTGTAGGCTGGTAAGGGAAGGGGATGGTGGGGATTAGAAGAATTCACGAGGAGACACAGGTACACAAATATAGATTGCTGCAGCTAGCCTTCCTCTGGGACTCACCACACACTGCTGGCAGGGAGCCAGGTAATGTAAAATAAACAATTCTATACTATTGGAATGATTCAGAATGCTGACATTTTTAAAATCAGCCCAGCATAAGCTATTGGAACCTATCCCCCTCTAATGATTACATTCCTGGTGACAGGTTTGCTTTAAAGAATAAATTGCCATTATTTTTACTTTCCTTGGCAATATTTCTTTTAGTCTGTCCTTATCTTTTTTTTCTTTTTTACAGAATTTATTTTTCTGTAGAATATATTTTTCACCTTATCGCTACCTTCTAGTTTTAGCAACTTAAAGGCATTATTATTTTCGTTTATTCTTGCCTTACAGTACTAGTAAACCACATACCTTATACTTTTCTTCCATATGGTATGTGGTTTTTACAGAAAGTTTTTATAATACTTATGAAAGTATCCCATTTTTTTGATGCTATTGTTTTTGAGAACATTGGGCCTTATTTACTAAGTGTCGCGGATTGCACTTTTGTCAGTTTATTTGCTGTATTTAATAGGGTTTTCGCAGGGATTGTGTCATTGGATTTTGGCGCAGCTGCGCTGGAATTCATGCGCCACAGATCAGGGGGCGTGTTGTCGGACGATCCGACTGATTCGGACTGAGTGCAGTATTTAAGTTCAAATTGTGTCACAAGACAATGCACTTACATACACAAGGAAGAAGAAGGTGAACACTGGCGGAGCTGAGCGGGGTAGCGACACATGCACAATATCCGGCCATGATCTTAATGAATCGTGGCAGAGTACATTATCGTTGGACAATGCACTTTCTGTGAACTCCTCGGACCAGGTAAGTAAATGTGCCAGAAATTTACCTATTAGTCTAGATCTGATGGTAGGTTGCTAGTCTGGCACACCGTACACTCCAGCTGCTGAGAGCGGTCCGTCCTCTCACAAAAGCCCAAACTACTGGCGGGCATGTGGTGTGACTACCTATCTACTGGGGGACATGTGCCGTGGTTACCTATCTACTAGGGGGCATGTGCTGTGGCTATTTCCTAGGAGCCATGTGCTGTGGCTACCTATCTGCTGGGGGGGCCATGTGCCGTGGCTACCTATCTACTGGGGGGCATGCGCATATTATATGGCTCTCACCGAATTACATTTTAAAATATGGGTTGTTCATGGCTCTTTCAGCCAAAAAGGTTCAATCCTGACCCACTCCATCCTATGAAATCCTTGAGGAATTAGGGGCTTTTCATGCCAAACTATGTAACCTGGGGGTGTCGAGATCCTGGGATGATACAGAGATCCAGGCTTACCTGGAAAACTTTTCTCCTCCTTTCATTCCCTTAGAGTCTGTGGAGATGTTGGAATCTGACTTTACAGTGGAGGAGTTGCTGTTTTGGCCCATATTACAGTGCAACCAAAGCCTGGGAGGGTCTCCACTCATTGCAGGAACTTTAGGATGATTTCTCTTATTAATATTGTCCTTAAGTTATACCCCAGCTTATAGCCATGAGGCTAAGGTTCCTGATACCGAATATGATTAATAAGGAGCAGGTGGGGTTCATCCCTGGTAGGGAGGCCCGGGACAATTCTATCAAGACTATGGGGCACATTTACATACCCGGTCCCACGGAGTTCATAAAGGTGCTTTGTCCAACGATAATGAACTCTGCTGCGATTCACTAAGATTGTGCGCCCAATATCCTGCGTGTCGCTTCCCATGAGGTCCGACGGAGTTCACCTTCATCTTGCAACAAAATTTGAAAGTTAAATCCAGCGCTCTGTCCGAATCAGCCGAATCGTCCGATGGAACGCCCCCTGATTTGTGACTCATGGAAGCCAGCGCAGCTGCGCCACAATTCGATCGTGTGTGAAACAATCCCAGTGCAGACACCTGTTATACCTGTCAAAGCTGCTCAAATACTGAAACCAGTGAACAGTCCGATGAAAGTGCGATCCGCGACCCTTAGTAAATAAGCCCCAATGTCTATCATTAGTGTAGCCCGTATTAGGAATATTCCCCTCTATCTCTTAGCTATTGATGGCGAGAAGGCATTTGACAAGTGAACCCTGCTAAATTTGTAGACCTTACTAAATGTTAATTTAGATTTGACGGTGGTGACGCAGATATCTGAGGAATTCCCTTTCCGCTGGAAGCAGGACTTCATTAAATATCTTGGTGTGCAGATCCCTGATGATCCCTCTAGGACCTTTGACCTAAATAATGTCCCTTTGTTATCTACCAGGCTACCTCTCTCTTGGATGTACAGAATGAATGTCCTAAAGATGAATATCTTAACTAAGATCCTATACTTCTTTCAAGCCCTGCCAGTGGCTCTTTCTGGTTTCTTTCTGAGATGGCTTCACTCCGTGGCTAGGAGGATTGTTTGGGCATTGTCCCGGCATTGCTTGGAGTTGATTACCCTTTCCAGGCCTAAGACCACGGGGGGTGTAGGCCTGCCCAACTTTTTGGGCAGTGCTTACATGTACGCTGAATATTATCCACTATGGGGCTATGGGCTAGTATGGTATCCAGCCATGTTTCACTGATACCCACTATATCATATGTGCCCTCCAAAAATGTTTTAGATCCTCATTTTTGTTTTAAGGCTTCTGAATTTAGTGTACATACACTTTTGTTATGGTATGGTATGTTTTGTTTTGTTTGGTATGCACAGTCCTGTCTGTTCCCCTAATAATGGAAACCCCCACTACCAGTACCTGTCAGACCTTGCATGTGCTTCCATCCCCTTCTAACTGGAGGAGACAGTCCTCTGGTTGCTAGAGGCCATGTCTTGCTGCAGCGTTGCTACATCTGTGCTGATATCTCCCTCATCCGCCAACTTTGCAAACTTATTGGGGTATACCAGATCAGGACTACACTCCCTCTACCCTGCCTTCTACGGGTTACCCAAATAGCTGTCGCCTCACTCCAAACCTCCATACTATCATCCCCACACTCATCAGTCTAATCAACAATTACAGTATTTGAAATGCACTTTATATCAATATACTATTTAAATCAACCATTTTGTATCAAATGATTTCATTAACATATCAACTCATTGCGAAATATACAGCCCCTTACCAAACCATAAATAAGAAAATGTTGTGTTAATGGCATAGCACCAGAAGGTAGAACACATACAGCAGCAGAACCATGGCATCAGAACCCAGCTCAGTACATAAAAACACTACCGGAACCCAGCTAAGAACATAAAAACCTAACCCAGCTCTGTGTAAAAAATATTGGCCCACATGTATTAAAGTGTTTGCACCAGTTTTCTGTTTGACTTTGCTCTGAAACATGCAAACTTCATGTTTTTAAAGGGAACCTGTCACCAGGGACCTCATTTTCAATAAAGACGGGTTCCAGAAGCCCATTATAGCTGCACTGCAAATATGTCCTTCTGTTGAAATGCAGCCAAACCAAAGCCCAACCCCTGGGGCTACACAGAGGATTCTCTCAGGGTGCAAGGTAAGTTATAACACACAATTACACTCACCGGCCACTTTATTAGGTACACCATGCTAGTAACGGGTTGGACCCCCTTTTGCCTTCAGAACTGCCTCAATTCTTCTCACCTTTCTTCCCCATACTGATGCTCGGTTTGAACTGCAGGAGATTTTCTTGACCATGTCTACATGCCTAAATGCACTGAGTTGCTGCCATGTGATTGGCTGATTAGAAAAGTTGGACAGGTGTACCTAATAAAGTGGCCGGTGAGTGCATATTGCAATGCAAATGCTTGGAGAAGGCATATTTGCAATTCAGCTATATTCCGTACAATAACTCAGAAACATTATTGGACCTGCTCGGTGAACGCCGTAAAAACAAAACCTGAAAAAAGTTATGTGCTCAAAAATGGTACCACTGAAAAGAACAACTCAACACGTAAAAAATAAGCTCTGTCAACCAAAAAATATTAAAGTTACATCTCCGAAAAAATGGCGATGCAAAAACAAATGAGATTTCCTCTATATTAGTTTTTATCCAGCAAAATTGTAAAATTAAATGAAAAACTATATAAATGAGGTATCACCGTAATCGTAGTGACCTATAGAATAAAGGTGATATAGTATTTTTAGTGAACTATGTACGACCCCCAAAAATATGAAAAGAAAACCAAAATTGACCATTTTCTTTTCACCCATACATTATTATGGTGCGATTAAGCAGCCTCAGAGGCATCCATGCATGCTGCCCCTGCTGTTTCCTGTCCATTTCCGTGGTGTTTCCATCCTTTTCTGAGGTTCCCAGGTGTTTGGCCAAGCTTCCCTGTGCAGAGCCTTGGTCCCCTTGAAAAATGCTCGAGTCTCCCATTGACTTCAATGGGGCTCGTTATTCGAGACGAGCACTCGAGCATCGGGAAAAGTTTGTCTCGAATAACGAGTACCCGAGCATTTTAGTGCTCGCTCATCTCTAGTCCTTGACAACCAATGGACTTTTTTATAATAATTATGCACTTTATTGTTGATCTGCACTTCTAAATGTCACTTTACACATTTTGTATCTGGAACGTGCCTTTTAACATTGTTTTACATGTTTTTTGATACTTTGTATGATATGTCACGTGTTTCGGCGCTAACTGACGCGGCCTATTTAAGTCAGCTGATTTCTGACTAACACTATGCTTGAAAATGCCTTTAATGATAAGGCGAAACGTCGCATCAATGGTGGAATAAACTTTTTTCCTTTTTCACTATACATTGGAGTGCTGCTTCATCCTACTCTTTTACTGCATCTAGCGAGCCACGTCAGACCCGCTCTGAAGACCTGCACCCGACTCCTGCATGGTGCCGTTCCAATCTATTTCCTTATACCTGTGCTATATGTAATGTGGATTCTGTGGAATTAAGACTTAAATATGGTAGTCATGAAAGAGTTACTATGTTTTAATGTGTTGTAAGACCTGGGAACGATGCAAAGTCTATATTTAAATAATGGAGGAAAGCCCCAGCCTGGAGTCTCTGTTACACAGGAAGAGAGGGAAGGACACATGTATTACTTTATCTTTTATTTCCCAGCCTCCACCACTGCCTAGGAATTCCTGAATCCTTGACTACAGCAATAGTAAAATTTAGGGGGGGCTCTTGAATCAGCTTTACTGGTGCCTCCTAGGTACCTCAGTCTGACAATGTAGAATATATAATTATTAACAAAGCACAGCGCAAAAAAGTTACAATTTTCAATATATCATTTTATTAATTACTTCCACTAACAGACAGAGCCCATATAAAAATAACCCATTAAAATACATGACTTAAAATAAAAAACATGGACGGTGTCACCAAAATAATATGGGACAAGCATACAATTCATCTCTTTAAGGTTAACAGAACTAATAACAATGATTGTGCAACCCCCCCCCCCCCAATTTTTACTGCAAAATCAGTCAGTCAGCTACTGTAACAAGGTCAATACCCAAAGCAGTAATAGAACCTTAAAAGAGCAATTAGACACTAGACATACAGAAGGGAGCAATGATTTGCCCAGTACCCCAAGATGTGGTTCGCCCCCCGGTGGTCAGTCAGCTTAATTTCCCATACTATGGTTTAAGGTCGATTCTTCTATGACTAATTTTCACAAAATCCCTTTAGTCAAAGCTTCACTATAGATATGGGCACAGGTGATCAGCACATTATCTACCTGCTGTTTCAATACATTTCTCAAGGATAGCAGTAATATAAGAGGCTATCATAAGAGCCTAGATATGCAAAGGGGATGCAGATCATCCCTGTTAGTCTATAGGTTTCCTCTGCACTGGGAATTCCTGTGATGTCATTGCTGATGTCATAGCATTCCTTAGGATCCTAACAAATGCTTAAGAACAAATATGAACTTTCCAAGATAATTTATGATTTCAATGGTCTTTAAAAAGGATATTCCCACAAAGACAAGATTCATGTCTCGAATAACGAGCACCCGAGCATTTTAGTGCTCGCTCATCTCTAGTATCTATGTGTTTGGTATATTTATTGCTGGAATATATTTATGTACTTGATTCTTATTCAAGTAAAAAGGAATAGGATGCAATACTGAGAACAACCAATAGACATGAGTAGCGCTGTTTTTAAGAGACAAAAATTCCTTCGGTTAATCTCTAGAAGAGATGAATACTGGACGCCATTCAGGGACATTGACCTGAAATGAGTAACAGAGTAATGTTCCCGGTTTAGAGCTTTACTGTCTACTGTTCCCATGTGAACATTGTAATAGGAAGGAATTTCTTTACTTAGAATGTAAGTAATCATTTAAAAACTCTGCATCAATTAATAGTACAATGCGATTCCATGAGAATTTACACTGTTTCTGGCCATTATGACTTTTATGCAGCATTTTAAAGGGAACCTACCACTTGAAGTGGCAGGTTTCCGATGGCAATAACGAGCACCAGCTCAGGGTGAGCTGGTGCTGGCGCTTATATTTTTTAGTGTTTTAAACCGCGGTATCGCGGTTTAAAACACTTTTTAAACTTTATAGCCGGCGCAGGGAGGTACGTGCTCGGCTCTTACCATGCGCGCGGCTCTCATTCACTTCCTATGTAGCTTTGGTGATGTTCACGTGATCTCACTGACCTGACCTATTTTATTACCATAGATTTTCTACTTCTTCCATCGACTTTGGACTTAATAAAACTTCTGTACAAAAATAATCTCATTGGCGCTGATGCAGTCACAATTTCCTCTGGTCAACAATTGTCTTTCTCAATCGGTTGATGAGGATGAGGGGGGACACAAGAGCTTACAGTCTATGAGGATGAGGGGGTGACACAAGAGCTTACAGTCCATGAGGATGAGGGAGGACACAGGAGCTTACAGTCTATGAGGATGAGGGAGGACACAGGAGCTTACAGTCTATGAGGATGAGGGGCTGACACAAGAGCTTACAGTCTACAAGGATGAGGGGGACACAAGAGCTTACAGTCTATGAGGATGAGAGGGAGACTCAAGAGCTTACAGTCTATGAGGATGAGGGAGGACACCAGAGCTTACTGTCTGTGAGAATGAGGGGGTGACACAAGAGCTTACAGTCTATGAGGATGAGTGGGACACAAGAGCTTACAGTCTATGAGGATGAGGGGGGACACAAGAGCTTAAAGTCTATGAGGATGAGAGGGTGACACAAAAGTTTATAGTCTATGAGGATGAGGGAGGACACAGGTGTTTATAGTCTATGAGGATGAGGGGGAACACAAGAGCTTACAGTCCATTAGGATGAGGGAGGACACAGGAGATTACAGTCTATGAGGATGAGGGGGGACACAAGAGCCCACCAGTTTGCGCCCAGGGGCCCCCACCACCCTTAATCCGGCCCTGACCGCCTGTATATCATTTTTGAATTAAACCAGATTTCTATTGTTACCCCAATGAGTTACCTGCTTGAAGGAGTGCACCGGTGCCTTAGGATGTACTTTGAGCATATTACCGATCCCTGGTAGTGGCGGAGGACCTGGGGGGAGATTTGGATGAGCTTTAGGTTTCCCTTTCCTCCATTTTGTCCAGACCAGACATAGTATGACGAGGAGGAGAAGAGCTGTAGCTGGAAGCATGTTCTCCGGTGGTCTCTCCTGGATAAGTGAGGCGCTTCTTATCTCAGGACCTCTCTTTTATACAACCTCCTAGCGAGAGGATAAGGTGATCCCAGCTCTTGTCCCTCTGGTCATGTAAATAGGGATCAGGAGCAATGAAGAATTTTTGGCAATAAAGGGCAGAAATGTGGTAATGTAATGTTAGGGGGTTAGGTATGAGGATGAAAAGGAACACAGGTTCTGACGATATGAAAACATTTCTGCCTTTGCCTTTTAGAAACAGATCCAACAAGAAAAACACTCGGAACAATGGCGGTCACTTACTAAGGGCCCGATTCGCGTTTTCCCGTCGTGTTACCTGAATATGTCCGATTTGCGCCGATTTTCCCTGTATTGCCCCCGGATTTTGGCGCACGCGATCGGATTGTGGCGCATCGGCGCCGGCATGCACGCAACGGAAATCAGGGGGCGTGGCCGAACGAAAACCCAACGGATTCGGAAAAACCGCCGCATTAAAAAAAAAAAAATGTGTAGTGGGACTCGCGCTTACCTGCACCAGGTATAGGCTCGTGCATTCCGGCGGACCTCGGGGAACTTCAGCGCAGCAGCGACATCTGATGGACGGCGGAGGAACTACCTTAGTGAATCGCCGGAAGACCCGAATCCACCGCACAGAACGCGCTGCTGGATCGTGAATGGGCCGGGTAAGTAAATCTGCCCCAATATGTTAAAAATGGTTTGGGACACAATATCAGTCCACACATCTAGTGACTGCCAGGAAGTGGCCCCCGGTTTACAAATCCTACAAATCCTAATTAGGTTGTATCTTTATAGGTTGTATACAGTTCCGACTTACATACAAATTCAACTTAAGAACAAACCTACAGATCTTATCTTGTTCGTGACATGAGCACCGCCTCATTTTTGAATTAAACCAGATTTCTATTGTTACTCCAATGAGTTACCTGCTTGAAGGAGTGCACCGGTGCCTTAGGATGTACTTTGAGCATATTACCGATCCCTGGTAGTGGCGGAGGACCTGGGGGAAGATTTGGTTGAGCTTTAGGTTTCCCTTTCCTCCATATTGTCCAGACCAGACATAGTATGACCCAGAGAAGAGCTGTAGCTAGAAGCATGTTCTCTCGTGGTCTCTCCTGGATAGGTGAGGCGCTGCTCGTCTCAGGACCTCTCTTTTATACAACCTCCTAGCGAGAGGCTCCGGGGATCCCGACTCTTGTCCTACTGGTCATGTAAATAGGGATCAGGAGCAATGATGAATTTTTGGCAATATTTTTTAATATGATTGAACCAATGGCTGAACACGAGGTTACAGTATTTCCTAATACTTGTGTTGAGGACATTCATGAGAGCTAAAAATACTCCGACCTGTGTCTGGTCAAAGCTGGACAAAAATGGCTTATTTCTATAAAGTTGCAAAAGGTTAAGTGACATTGTATAGATTTCCGAGTTTTTGGCACTAAAATACAATTAGCTAAGTCCCAATGAATGGTAGTGGAAATCTAAGTAACTTATACTTAAAGGGGTCGAAGAACATGGCTGCTTTCTTCAAAAAACAGCGCCTCACCCGACCATGGCTAGTGTGTGGTATTGCAACTAAGCTCCATTCATTTCTATACAGCTGAGCTGCAGTACTGGCAGTAACCATGGTCAGGTGTGGCACTAGCTTTGCTCGCTTTTATCATGAGCTCAACTCAAAGATTTAAGAGTTTTTCTTTGTAGCCAACAAGCCTTCTCCTCTCAAATATTGTGCACAATGAGCAGGGCCGGCTCCAGGTCTTAGTGGGCCCCTGGGTGACAGAGCCTAACTCTAACCCTACTAACCCTAGCCCTACTAACCCTAACCCTAGCCCTACTAACCTCCAGTTTTCATTAGATTTCTGGCTTGTATAACTTTTATAAAACTTTTCCTGGCTCCCTGCCTAGTCGCCCACTGGGCGTGGTCATTGTTTCTCAAAGTAAGTGCCCTCTCCACAAACTCTGGGCGTGGTCATTGTTTCTCAAAGTAAGTGCCCTCTCCACAAACTGCTCGTCCTTCTCGATTTTGAATTAAAAAACTCCTCCCACCTCCCTCCGCTACACTGCTTCTTGCTCCGCCTCCCTACGTACTCTTGCAGACCTGTCCAACCCTGTGCTGAACCCGTCGGCGCTTCTCCACTCCTAGACCTGTCCAACCCTGTGCTGAACCCGTCGGCGCTTCTCCACTCCTATCTGCGCATGTCCGCGATCTGATGCGGACAGCATAATCGCGCGAATCACTTGCTCGGCCCGCAAGAGTATGTAGGGAGGCGGAGCAAGAAGCAGTGTATCGGAGGGAGGTGGGAGGAGTCTTTTAATTCAAAATCCAGGAAGACGAGAAGTTTGTGGAGAGGGCACTTACTTTGAGAAACAATTCCAGTTTTCATTAGATTTCTGGCTTGTATAACTTTTATAAAACTTTACCTGGCTCCCGGCCTAGTCGCCCCCTGGGCGTGGTCATTGTTTCTCAAAGTAAGTGCCCTCTCCACAAACTATTGTTTCTCAAAGTAAGTGCCCTCTCCACAAACTTCTCGTCTTCCTCGATTTTGAATTAAAAGACTCCTCCCACCTCCCTCCGCTACACTGCTTCTTGCTCCGCCTCCCTACATACTCTTGCGGACCTGTCCAACCCTGTGCTGAACCCGTCGGCGCTTCTCCACTCCTACGGATATGCTTGGGATTGACTGTGGGCACGTGGGAGAACTTAAAAACTGTGTTTTGGTGATAGGATCCCTTTAAAGCATTGGGGTCAATGTCATAAGCTCCGCGACAACTTTCCGTTTTAAAACGCCAAGCAGTTTTTCCGAATACGTCGGGGTTCGTTCGGCAACGCACCACGCCGAATTTCCGTCCTCGGCGCATGCGGCGCCGAGCAGGCGGAACATATCCAGATACACACGATGCGCCAGAATCCCGGCAATTCACGGGGAAGGAAATCGGCGCAAATCGAAAAGGAAATATTCAGGTTGGGTAACACGTTGGGAACAACGCGAATCGGGGCCCTTAGTAAATGACCCCCAATGTGTAGACCCGGGTTGATATAAGAAACAACAGTCCAATTTTCAGTAGGACTTTCCTGATTAAGGCTTTTAAACATTTTAATTTAACAAAAACAGAAATATAAAAAAAGTCTATTATCATCCATGTAGAGGAAAATAAATACATACAATTTATCATCCTTAAGTACCTCCCAGAGCCCTCTTGGCTCATTGGCAGAATTTTAAAAGTTGATTTTAGGAGGCGGCCATGAATCTATGAGTGTCCATGGTTTATATCTTTTTGTAGACGAAACGCTTATTTACCTACACATACTTTTGGGACTTTTAAAGTTTGTAGATGCGCGATCGTACATTCTTCGGAAATCAGAAATGTTACGGGGATTTGACGCCGCTGTGATGGGTATTGACTGGGAGGATGTCACAATTGGGCTGGCTTCAAATGTGACAAGAATATACGGGGGGTGGGTGCCGTTTGAACACTTTCATGCCCGGGAAAGAAGAAGAGGTTGAGACTCCGGCGGACGCGAGCGGGGAAGCGACACAGCATTACGCAGGGATGAGGGCGACAGGATCTAAGCGACTCCCCGCACAGCGCATTATACACGGGACAATGCACTTAAATGACCAGGAAGAAGAAGGTAGAAACTCCGGGGACCTGAGCGGGGAAGCGACACATGCAGGATATCGGGCGCAGGATCTTAGTGACTCCCCAGGCACCGGCAATTATACACGGACAATGCACTATACATCCAGTGCACAGAAGAAAAGAAAAAAGGTGAACTCCAGGGAACCTGAGCGGGGGGAAAGGAAGCGGACACATGCAGGGAGTACTACGGAGTACGAATCTTAGTGATCCAGTCACCGCTCAGCGCATTAGACACGGACAATGCACTTACATGCACCGGGGAGAAGAAGGGTGAACTCCATGGACCGGCGGGGAAGCGACACCATGCAGAGATATCGGGGGCACGATCTTGTGACTCCGCCGCACAGCCAACTTATTTAACACGGACAAGGCACTTAATACACACAGGAAGAAGAAGGTGAACTCAGGGGACCATGAGCGTGGGGAGGGACGCACCTGCGGATATCAGGTGCAGGATCTTAGTGACTCACCAGCACAGCGCATTATACAAGGGAACAATGCACTTACATACACGGAAGAGAGGTGGAACTCCGGGGACACTGAGCGTGGGAAGCGACACATGTGGATATCGGGTGCACGATCTTAGTGAGTCCCCGCCACAGCGCATTATCCACGGGGCAATTGCACTTCCATGCACCAGGCAGAAGACCTAATGGGGAAAAAGGCAGTGGAATACACCGAGGCTGGCTGAGTGAAGGTAAGTGCAAGCTCCGCGACACATTTTCCGTTTTTAAAAGCGGCAGTTTTTCCGAATACGTCGGGTTTTCGTTCGGCCACGCCCCCCGATTTCCGTCGCGCGCATGCCGGCGCCGATGCGCCACAATCCGATCGCGTGCGCCAGAATCCCGGGGCAATTCAGGGGAAATCGGCGCAAATCGCGTGCGCCAGAATCCCGGGGCAATTCAGGGGAAATCGGCGCAAATCGAAAATATTCGGGTAACACGTCGGGAAAACGCGAATCGGGCCCTTAGTAGATCTTAGTGACTCCCCGCACAGCGCATTATACACGGACAATGCACTTACATGCACCGGGAAGAAGAAGGTGAACTCCAGGGACCTGAGCGGGGAAGCGACACATGCAGGATATCGGGTGCACAATCTTAGTGAATAGCGCCGGTTGCATGATCGCCGGACACTTCGTATTTCGGAAACTACTGTGGCCAGGTAAGTAAATGTGCCCCATTATTTTTATCAGTGTATTTTAAGATTTTGCTATTCCTGTTTATTTATTTTATAATAAAAGTATTTTCATTAAATAGAAAACTGAATATTTTCAACTATTTATCACTATTGTGGACACTAATTGGCCTATTCGCGCCCCACGTTAGCTTCCCCCCCTATTTTTCGATTTTTCACTCGATTGTTTACACCGGCCTCATTTTGTGGTTTCCGTTGTTTTTGGAGCTGTGGGAGCTTCTAGACCAAGCCACTCATCTACTTTAACTACTGGCATTGATTTGCCATACGACCCGGGACCCTTCCCCAGAGTGGGCTACAAACCGCACTGTGACAAGGTGCTCTCAGGTGAGCAGTATTCTTCTCTCTCACCATCCAGCGATCCCTACGATATTACACATGGCGCCGTCCTCTCCTGTTGTGTTTTTCTGTTCTCTCTACCTGGTTTATCTTAACAGATTTTGATGGTAGATTTCCTGTGGATCTTGGTCATTCTTTTTATTATGTACATTTATGGGGGTGGGGCTAGGATGAGGGACGGGCTGCCACCAGACATTTATTTTGGCTGCCATATTTGTATTTGAGAGCAATTTTGTTCCATAATTTGTTGAGGTGTAACTGATCGACTGACACTTTTTTTCAACCGTATCTCCTATAACAGTGATGGCGAACCTTTTAGAGCCGGAGTGCCCAAACTTCAACTAAAAGCCACTTATTTATTGCAAAGTGCCAGCACAGCAATTTAAGCAGTAATTTATTTCTCCTTGTTCTTTGACAATTTTCAATCGTTCAGCCTCCTAAGGACACCAACGCAGCTGAAAGGAGGAGGGCAAATTCCTCTAATATTGTAGGAAGATTCTGTAGGAAGATTCTTTGAGTCCTGTCTGGTGAGCTTTATTCTGGGGTGATGGCCTGGGTGCCCACAGACAGGGCTCCGAGTGCCACCTTCGGCACCAGTGCCATAGGTTCGCCACCACTGTCCTATAACTTTGAGAAACTGCTTACAATAAATAATATAAAAAGGTGATATCTTTAAAATTGTGGTGGAAGCAGCGGGGATAGTCATGCAGGGATCGTAAAAGATAGAAAAAACGTTAATGACGAGGAACAGCGGACATTTTGTAGAAACGGGGCAGGTGGACGGCTCGGCTTAACTCGGGGCTTAGATCTAAGTCCTCTATAGATGTCTCCGTGGTCATGGTAAACTTCTGGAGGAGAGTGGTCACGAATAGGAAGATCTCCATACGAGCTAAACCTTCTCCTGGACAAATCCGTTTTCCTACGAAGGAAGAGAATATAGTTGAAATTTTATTAGAAAATTAAGATTGAATCTAAATGATACATTTTGTGAAAAGGTGGACATATACCGTATATACTCGAGTATAAACCGACCCAAGTAAAGGCCGAGGCCCCTAATTTTAACACAAAAACCTGGTAAAACCTATATTTTTTTTTACTCGAGTATAAGCCGAGTTTGGGTTTTCAGCACATTTTTTTGTGCTGAAAAACTAGGCTTATACTCGGGTATATATGGTACTTAACGGAGGGGTAATTTATAAACAAAATAGCTTTGGTAAAGAATTTCCAAGTAAATGTGAAGTTCAGGTCAAAACATCTTAGCTAAGTACATAGGACACGTTACCTGCGGAGAATGGCATAAAGGCTGGATGTTTCTTAAATGCCCCCTTATCATCCAGGAACCGATCCGGGGAGAAGACCTCTGGCCTTGGAAAATGTTCCCGATCCTTCAGTACAGTGGTCAATAATGGGAACACATCTGTGCCCTAAACAAAGAAGATTAGATTTTTATTTATCAGTACAGAAAAAACTTGAGACAAATTTTATGCTTGGGAAAAAGTGCTGACGGTCAATGGTATCAACTGTTGTGGAGGTTTATATGGCGACGAAAGTAAATGACTTACCAGGACCTTAATGTTATATTCATATGTACTATAATAAGGTCCTGGCAGGGCCAATGATCATGGACAGGTACAGATCACATGACCCTCCATCTGCGGCCATTTTATGGTCAGGAATCTCCGGCTGCTGAGGACAGGAGGCTTCACTTCACATATCAAGAAAGCGGAGCAGAACTAGTAATAGATGTATATTGGTAAATTACCTTATATACTCGAGTATAAGCCTAGTTTGTCAGCACAAAAAATGTGCTGAAAACCCCAAACTCGGCTTATACTCGAGTCAAAAAAATAAATAAATCAAAACTCGCCTTTCTGGCGGCACCCGTAGATCTTCTGTGCGATCCATCCGGTATTGTTGTGCTGCACGACGGGGAAGGGGGGGGCTATATACACTGGGTATTTTCATTAAATAGAAAACTGAATATTTTCAACTATTTATCACTATTGTGGACACTAATTGGCCTATTCGCGCCCCACGTTAGCTTCCCCCCCTATTTTTCGATTTTTCACTCGATTGTTTACACCGGCCTCATTTTGTGGTTTCCGTTGTTTTTGGAGCTGTGGGAGCTTCTAGGCCAAGCCACTCATCTACTTTAACTACTGGCATTGATTTGCCATACGACCCGGGACCCTTCCCCAGAGTGGGCTACAAACCGCAGTGTGACAAGGTGCTCTCAGGTGAGCAGTACTCTTCTCTCTCACCATCCAGCGATCCCTACGATATTCCACATGGCGCCGTCCTCTCCTGTTGTGTTTTTCTGTTCTCTTTACCTGGTTTAACAGATGGTAGATTTCCTTTAGATCTTGGTCATTTTTTTTATTATGTACATTTATGGGGGTGGGGCTAGGATGAGGGACGGGCTGCCACCAGACATTTATTTTGGCTGCCATATTTGTATTTGAGAGCAATTTTGTTCCATAATTTGTTGAGTTGGAACTGATCGACTGACACTTTTTTTTTCAACCTTATCTCCTATAACTTTGAGAAACTGCTTACAATAAATAATATAAAAATTTTCAAGGTGATATCTTTAAAATTGTGGTGGAAGCAGCGGGGATAGTCATGCAGGGATCGTAACAGATAAAAAAAAAACGTTAATGACGAGGAACAGCGGCCATTTTGTAGAAACGGGGCAGGTGGACGGCTCGGCTTAACTCGGGGCTTAGATCTAAGTCCTCTATAGATGTCTCCGTGGTCATGGTGAACTTCTGGAGGACAGTGGTCACGAATAGGAAGATCTCCATACGAGCTAAACCTTCTCCGGGACATATCCGTTTTCCTACGAAGGAAGAGAATATAGTTGAAATTTTATTAGAAAATTAAGATTGAATCTAAATGATGCATTTTGTGAAAAGGTGGACATATACCGTATATACTCGAGTATAAGCCGACCCAAGAAAAGGCCGAGGCCCCTAATTTTAACACAAAAACCTGGTAAAACCTATATTTTTTTTTACTCGAGTATAAGCCGAATTTGGGTTTTCAGCACATTTTTTTGTGCTGAAAAACTAGGCTTATACTCGGGTATATATGGTACTTAACGGAGGGGTAATTTATAAACAAAATAGCTTTGGTAAAGAATTTCCAAGTAAATGTGAAGTTCAGGTCAAAACATCTTAGCTAAGTACATAGGACACGTTACCTGCGGAGAATGGCATAAAGGCTACCCACAAAGCACAATACCAGGACAATGCACTTACATGCACCAGGAGAAGAAGAGGTGAACTCCAGGGACCTGAGCGGGAGGGGAAGCGACAATGCAGGATATCGGGGCGACTGATCCTTAGGTGACTCCCGCACAGCGCATTATACACGGACAATTGCACTTACATGCACCAGGAAGAGAGGTGAACTCCGGGGACCTGAGCGGGGGAAGAGCGACACATGCACGGATATCAGCGCACGATCTTAGTGACTCCGCACAGGCATTATACACGGACAATGACTACTACATGCACCAGGAAAAAGAAGGTGAACTCCGGGGACTGAGCGGAGGAAAGCGCACATGCAGGATATCGGGCGCACAATCGGAGTGAATACGCCGGAGGGGCAGGATCGCCGGACACTTCATTTCGGAAAAACTACTGGGCCAGGTAAGTAAATGTGCCCCATTATTTTTACAGTGTTTTTAAGATTTTGCTATTCTGTTTATTTATTTTATAATAAAAATATTTTCATTAAATAGAAAACTGAATATTTTCAACATTTTCACTATTGGACACTAATTGGCCTATCGCGCCCCACGTTAGCTTCCCTCCCATTTTTCGATTTTTTCATCGATTGTTAACCGGACCTCATTTTGTGGTTTCGTTGTTTTGGAGCTGTGGGAGCTTCTAGGCAAGCCACTCATTACTTAACTACTGGCATGATTTGCCATAACGACCCGGGACCCTTCCCCAGAGTGGGGTACAAATCCGACTGTAACAAGGTGCTCTCAAGGTGAGCAGTACTTCTTCTCTCTCACCAATCCAGCGACCTACGATATTCCACATGGCGCCGTCCTCTCCTGTTGTGTTTTTCTGTTCTCTTACCTGGTTTAACAGATGGTAGATTTCCTTAGATCTTGGTCATTTTTTATTATGTACATTTAGGGGGTGGGGCTAGGATGAGGGACGGGCTGCCACCAGACATTTTATTGGCTGCCTATTTGATTTGAGAGCAATTTGTTCATAATTTGTTGAGTTGGAACTGATCGACTGACACTTTTTTTTCAACCTATCTCCTATAACTTTGAGAAACTGCTTACAATAAATAATATAAAAATTTTCAAGGTGATATCTTTAAAATTGTGGTGGAAGCAGCGGGGGTAGTCATGCAGGGATGTAACAGATAAAAAAAAAACGTTAATGACGAGGAACAGCGGCCATTTTGGTAGAACGGGGCAGGTGGACGGCTCGTCTTAACTCGGGGCTTAGATCTAAGTCCTCTATAGATGTCTCGTGGTCATGGTGAACTTCTGGAGGACAGTGGTCCGAATAGGAAGATCTCCATACGAGCTAAACCTTTCCGGACATATCCGTTTTCCTACGAAGGAGAGAATTAGTTGAAATTTTATTAGAAAATTAAGATTGATCTAAATGATGCATTTTGTGAAAGGGTGGACATATACCGTATATACTCGAGTATAAGCCGACCCAAGAAAAAGGCCGAGAGGCCCTAATTTTAACACAAAAACCGGTAAAACCATATTTTTTTTACTCGAGTATAAGCAGATTGGGTTTTCAGCACATTTTTTGTGCTGAAAAAACTAGGCTTAACTGGGTATATATGGTACTTAACGGAGGAGGGTAATTTATAAACAAATAGCTTTGGTAAGAATTTCAAGTAAATGTGAAGTTCAGGTCAAAACATCTTAGCTAAGTACATAGGACACGTTACTGCGGAGAAGCATACGGCCGGATGTTTCTTAATGCCCCCTTATCATCCAGGAACCGATCCGGGGAGAAGACCTCGCCTGGAAAATGTCCGATCCTTCAGTACGGTGGTCAATAATGGGAACACATCTGTGCCCAAACAAAGCAGATTAGATTTTTATTTATCTGTACAGAAAAAACTTGAGAAAATTTTATGCTTGGCAAAAAGTGTGACGGTCAATGGTATCAACTGTTGGGGAGGTGATATGGCGCGACGAAAGTAAATGACTTACCAGGACCTTAATGTTATATTCATATGTACTATAATAAGGCCTGGCAGGCATTGCTCATGGACAGGTAGTGGTCACATGACCTCCATCTGCGGCCATTTTATGGTCAGGAATCTCTGGGTGATGTTAAAGACAGGAGCGTCACTTTACATATCAAGAAGCGGAGCAGAACTATTAATAGATGTATTTGGTAAATTACTTAATATCCTGTCCCCAAAACATAAGGTCAATTGGTCATCCCTTCAAATGTGCACATACACATTAGATTTACATTTTCTAAACCAACCTAGCTTATTTTCTCTCTTGGGAAATACAGGCAGTCCCCGGTTACATACAAGATAGGGTCTGTGAGGGTTTGTACTTAAGTTGAGTGTATGTAAGTCTGGAACTGTATATTTATCATTGTAATCCCAGGACAGAACTTTTTGGTCTCTGTGACAATTAGATTTCAAAAATGTTGGGTTGTCATAAGAACCAGGATTAACAATAAAGCTTCATTACAGACGCCTGTGATATCTGTTACAGCTGATCATTGTAGCCTAGGAGAAAGTAAATAAATTACCAAATCCGAGATCCGTTTGTAACTAGGGGTCGTCTGTAAGTCGAGTGTTCTTAAGTAGGGGACCGTCTGTACTCTTATTCTTGAGTACAAGCCGAGCATATGTGCTGAAAAACCCAAACTCAACTTATACTCAAGTAAAAAAAAAAAAAGAGATCAGGAATAAGAAAAAGTTGCATTTCTTATTCCTGATCTCAAAGTCCCGGAGCCAGCAACCCGCACAGCCGGTGGACAACGAATGGTGAGCTGAATACCAAATACCTTTTGTCTCTTATTTAAAAAAAAAAAGAGAAAGTCAATACTCACCTTTCCGACGCCCCTTGCAGATATTTGCTTCCTTTCGGCAGTGGCAGGTATGTGTTGGGCATACTGGGGCTGGCTATAACTTGAGGCAGGTGGGCTGAACTGGCTATACTCAGGGGAGTGGCTAGCTATATACTGGGGTCAGACTGTTAGACTGCACCCTAGGCTTATACTAGTGTCAATAGCTTTTTCTCAGTTTTTTTGTGCGAAAGAGCTTGGCTATATTGGGGGACATCGTTATACTGGAGTATATACGGTATGTTGTACAATTTTTTGCACTGGAAGTCAAGGTAGACATTTATGTACTCAATTTTTGGTATCTCTGTACAAAAACCTACTGCCCATACATGGTGTGAACCAAGTCTTAGTAGCTGAAAGTTTTAGTGCTCAGGTTACAAATTGGTATTGTTGAAAGCCGCAATGTTTACCTTAGGGATAGTATAACCACGAAGTGAGATATCCTCTGTTGGGGAATGGGGAACCCCAGTGGGAACAATATCAATGAACCTTAAGATCTCATGGATTACCGCATCAGTGTAAGGCATTTTGGAACGATCCTCTATTGATGGTTGTCGATCACCTATCACATGATCAATTTCATCCTGGATCTTTGCTAAACAGGAAAAATATTTTGAGTTTATTAGTCTGTATGATTACAAGACGAAAATGTTGGCTATAGCGCTAATATATCATAAGTTTTATATGATTTTAAGTCATGTACCTTGAATTTCAGGATATTTTAGGAGAATCAGGAAGCCATATCGTAGGGTGGTGCTGGTGGTCTCAGTTCCCGCGAAGAACAAGTTCATGGAAGATGCTACAAGATTCTCCCGATGAAATTCTGTATCAGGATTTTGTTGCTCCTGTGCAATGACAAATAAGACATTTTTATTATAATTATACATTAAGATCATGTTTAGGAGGATGATGTCTCCCAAGCAAAGTATGTCCCGTAGTATGTAGACCACGGTGGCACCTAAGAGTTAACCAATTTAAAGTCTTCATCTTGAAGTATGAGGTTATCATCTCTTACCTCCTGCATCTTAACCAGGAAGCAATCAATGAAGTGTCTCGTAGAGTCCGGGTCAAGTGTTCTCAGACTTTCATCCACCCGCTCTTGAACAAATGCTTTGAGGTTGGTCAGATGCTGAAGACCTTTCTGGTGAGGACCAGGCAAATAGAACATGATTCTTCCGAGGTAGTAGAAAACCTACAATATAAAAATCGGTCAGGTAAGAGGGGGCACAAGAGCTGTAAAACAAAAAGTATATATTAGTACTTACAAAACCCCATCCAGAACTCATAAATCGAAGAGCCCCCGAGATGGTTTTTAGAAGAAACAGAAAACGTTCATCTTTGTAATCAGACCTCTTCCCAAATAGAATAGAGCAGATGATGTTGGCTACGGCACAGCCGAGGAGAAAAGTCGGGTCAAACAATTTCCCTACAGAGCGAGAAATAAAATATTTACATTCATTCCTATTGCACTAGTGAGGCATCACACTTGTTCTTTGAGTGGACCCTACATTAGACCGCTTTTCATAGGTTTTTTTTTGTAAATATCTGAGGCTCAATTATAGTAATAGGAAGTATGGTAAAGTATTTCTAATAATTTACTGGAAATCAAGTTCTATATTATGAAATAAAAGTCAAAACCCATACCACCATCAGGAATCTAACTAACAGTCCCTGAGTGTCCGTACAAGGTGACAGGGAAGACGGTGGAATTGGATAAAAAACCGGGTCAAAACTAGAGATGAGCGAGCACTAAAATGCTCGGGTGCTCGTTATTCCAGACAAACTTTTCCCGATGCTCGAATGCTCGTCTCGAATAACGAACCCCATTGATGTCAATGGGAGACCCGAGCATTTTTTTGCTAAAACAGAACAGTAAAAGAACACAGTGCTTAATTACATATTCCAGATGTTTCCTGATGTTTTGCTTGTTAGAACACGTTGAAATAACACTATTCCTCACTTTGCAGATGTGCGGTGTATCTCCGAACCTATCAGAAGACACGCGTGCACACCTGCAATGTGAAGAATAGAATTAAAACATTAAAAACAGTGAATACAGGAGCATTTAAGTGCAGAACACATTGAAAGAACAATATTCTTCACATTCCAGATGTTCCGAACATCTCCGAACCTAGCGGGAGACACGCGCGCACACCTGCAATGTGAGGAATAGTGTTATTTCAATGTGTTCTAACAAGCAAAACATCAGGAAACATCTGGAATATTTTATTAAACAATAAAAACACTGTTCTTCACTTAATTTAATGCTCGATCGCGAGCAGGGGAAATACTGGTCCGAGTAACGAGCCGGTCCGAGTACTCTAATACTCCACCCAGCAGACTCTAATACTCACCCCCAGACGAAGGCTTGATAAGCCGAAACGCGCGTCGGGGCAGGAACCATCTGGGTCACGCTAACTTTTGACTATCCACATGGGTAAGCACGTTACTTTATATATACTTCAATGAGATACTTTTTCAGGCAATGATTATGACCTGTATGTTTACATAAAATGTGCAATATTATATTGTGATTTCCCAGATACAGTTCCCTTTCTGTGTATCCCATCCACCGCTGTAAATAATACTCCACCCAGCAGTATACTCGCTCATCTCTAGTCAAAACCAAGTAGAACAAAAATAAACACCAAAATCACCACACTAGAATAGAAGGTCACCGCGCAGAAGGAAATGAATGGAATCAAAAGTCAGAAAATACCACAAAGTCCAAAATTTCATAGGTAAAAAGTTTTCTCCTTTGCATCTATATACCGATAAATACACAGATGAACCACGAAAATGGATGGACGGTGACTTTAGAACTTTAGCTCAGGGTACAAGAGTAGAGGTAACATCTCCTATTGCCAAACTCTTTCCTCGGGAAGATGTCTTACTTGTTGATCTTACTTGTCCAGCTCACAGATAATACTGGTGCAGGTATGGGAGTCTTCCGACTTGGCAATCACGCCACTGTGCTTTAGGTTCCTCTCGTCACTAGATAGCGCCAATTTCTCCCGAAAGAGATAGAAAGCAATAGTTCAATAGTAAAAACGTTGAATTTTTTACCTTTTAAAAGATGCACACTCGGCTTCAGCCCAACCGGCTTCTTGGATGCTCGATCGCGAGCCGGGGAAATACTCGTCCGAGTAACGAGCCGGTCCGAGTATGCTAATACTCCACCGAACAGTATACTCGCTCATCTCTAGCTCCAATGGCATCATGGGGGCAACAATTGGGTGAAAAATGGCAGCACCTATGTACCTCCAACCTTTTAATAGATAACAACTCTGGTCAGTGCCAGCCGCAATCAAGGGTGTTAACGGTTTTCTCAACTGTATGTAGATGACCTATTCTGTGAGTCCTCACCATGAAGGGGTTAATGACCCTGTGCTTTAAATGTATGATGTGTGTCATTAAAGGAAACCTGTCAGTAGAACTAAACCGCACTTCGTGCCTGGTATAAACCAATGGTGTGGGAAACTACCCAGTGCAAAGAAAAAAGGTCCTTACCAATTTAGGGTGATGTAAAGGTGTTCCACTGCCTGGACTAGACCGCACGCCCCGACGCGCGTTTCGGCTCAGGTCCACATCTCACTATCATTCATTAATTTAGGTTTTTCCACTGCCTTTGGATCTGATCGCCATTCTTTCTGTGTCACCACCATACTGTATCTTTATATGTTCACATGACCTGTTTGTTTAATTATTGTTGTCCCAAATAAAAGGTTTTCAGATTTTAATCCACATATTTTGTCTTGGTTACTCCTCCCCTCCCTCCGGGCCTGCCTTGGAGGGATACTATTAGGTTCTTCCATATTTTGAGGTGTGTAACTTCGTGCGTATACCATAATTAGTTAGGGGCCACTCTTGGCTATAACTTGAGGGATTTAGGCCACTGGGCCGCTACTTGCTCCCTGCTCCCCCTACATCTGATCTTTTGCCATTGGATTCAACCTTTTAAAAGATGCACACTCGGCTTCAGCCCAACCGGCTTCTTGGTTCATCTGTATTTTTATCGGTATATAGAGGAACATAGAAGCGGAGGAGAAAACTTTTTATATATGAAATTCGGGTCAAACCAAGATAGTGACAAAGGTACAGAATCGTATAGCAAACACAATGGCCGGCAGGAAAAGCAGAAGTCAAATACAGGCGGTCCCCGGGTTACATACAAGATAGGGTCCGGAGGTTTGTTCTTAAGTTGAATTTGTATGTAAGTCGAAACTGTATGGGGGTCATTTACTAAGGGCCCGATTCGCGTTTTCCCGACGTTTTACCCGAATATTTCCGATTTGCGCAGATTGTACCTGAATTGCCCCGGGATTTTGGCGCACGCGATCGGATTGTGGCGCATCGGCGCTGGCATGCACGCAACGGAAATCGGGGGGCGTGGCCGGACGAAAACCCGACGGATTCGGAAAAAACGCCGCATTTAAGAAAAAAAATGTGTCGCGAAAATTACACTTACCTTCACCAGGTATAGGCCGGTGAATTTCAGGACATTCCAGCGTGCCTCAGGGGAACTTCAGCGCAGCAGCGCCACCTGGTGGACGGCGGAGGAACTACCTTAGTGAATCCCGGCCGGACCCGAATCCTCCGCAGAGAACGCGCCGCTGGATCGCGAACGGACCGGGTAAGTAAATCTGCCCCTATATTTTATAATTGAAGTTCTAGACAAATTTTTTTCTTTTGCCCCAGTGACAATTGGAGTTTCAAAATTTTTGGTGTAATTGGACCAAGAATTATCAATAAAGCTTCATTACAGACACCTTACAGCTGATCATTGCAGTCTGGGACTATAGTAACATCCAGAGACTTCACCAGAGGTCAGAGGGGTCTGTCTGTAACTATGGGTTGTCTGTAAGTCGGGTGTCCTTAAGTAGGGGACCTCCTGTACATTGAATAGCAAACAACACAATAGTAAGAGCACTAGAGAACACGGGAGACTATACAGAAAGTATATTGGAAAATTCTATATCTTTTTATTATCAAAACAATAAGATTTCATTTTCTGGAATGGGAAGACCCATTTCTTAAAGCCATTTGATATGAGAAATATAAAATTTTAATATAAAGGCAAAGTATATTAAAGTATAATTGTGCTACAATGTCTAACTGCATGCAAACAAGAAATACGTATAGATACATTAATCTACCACCAGGATGAAGGATTGTGCATCAAGCACACTGACATACTGGTGTGCACCCCTCTGGCCGATCTGCTCTTCTTTAAGCTGCTTGTGCCCTGGTTTTAAAGAAAATCAGGATTTAAACATTATGCAAAGTGTGGGGCTTCAGGTTCCATTAACACCCATGATGTTATGCTCATTTGCATAATAAAAATTTTTCTTTAAAAACCACTGCGTAAGAAGATAAAAGAAGAGCAGATCGGCCAGAGGGGTGCACCTCAGTATGTCAGTGTGCTTCATGCACAATCCTTCATCTCAGTGGTAGATTCAATTATCTATACTTATTTCTTGTTTGCATGCAGTTAGACCTTGTAGCACAATTATACTCTAATATACTTTGCCTTTAAATTCAAATTTTATATTTCTCATAGCAAATGGCTTTAAAAAACGGGCGCACACCAGTATGTCCGTGTGCCTGGTTTACAGTGGCAGATGTCCTATTAGTGTTCCATACCTTCAGTTTTTCTAAATTCCTCCACAAGAAACTGAGCCTCCTCCTGGATTCTCTCTTCTATACTCCTCTTACCCATCCCGAAGTTCCTAAGGGTGGTAAGTGCAAAGCGTCTCATCTGTCTCCAGCGCTCGCCATTGCTGACTATGATTCCTAGAAGAGAAGATACTCATTGGCATCTGAAATATGATTCGTGTTCACATGAAAACTCCAAGTTCTGAGACGACATCTTACCATATCCGTTCAGAGAAAATTCATGCAGTGGCATCCTCCCTCTTCCACTAAATACATCCTTGTTGTCTACCAAGGCTTCCTGTATCATATCGTATCCACATAGCATGACCGTTGGCTGAGATCCAAAGTATAAAGTGAATATTGGGCCATATGTGTCCTGGAACTGGAGAAGTAATCAAGAGTGAGGTCAAATTTCACAAATTTGTGATGTACCTAGGACAATAATTGTTTCAATATCTTCTGAATATAGATACATTGGGGCAGATTTACTTACCCAGTCCATTCGCGATCCAGCGGCGCGTTCCCTGCGGTGGATTCGGGTCCGGCCGGGATTCATTAAGGCAGTTCCTCCAACGTCCACCAGGTGGCGCTGCTGCGCTGAAGTTCCCCGGAATGCACTGAAGTTCACCGGCCTATACCTGATGAAGGTAAGCGCGAGCCCCGCAACACTTTTTTTTTTTTAAATGTGGCGGCTTTTCCGAATCCGTCGGGTTTTTGTTCGGCCACGCCCCCCGATTTCCGCCACGTGCATGCGAGCACCGATCCGATCCGAATCCGATCGCGTGCGCCAAAATCCCAGTGCAATACAGGGAAAATCGGCGCAAATCGGAAATATTCGGGTAACACGTCGGGAAAACGTGAATCGGGCCCTTATAAATGACCCCCACTATGGCTTCGCTCCAGGTCCATGGTGGCTCCTATATTAGGTCATTGAAGGCCAGAGAAAGGTCTTTCTTTGTACAGGCAATCCCCGGGTTACATACAAGATAGGGTCTGTAGGTTTGTTCTTAAGTTGAATTTGTATGTAAGTTGGAACTGTATAATTTATCATTGTAATCCCAGCCAGAACTTTTTTGGTCTCTGCAACAATGGGATTTTAAAAATGTTGGGTTGTCATAAGAATCAATATTAACACTAAAGCTGCATTACAGACACATTTGATAACTGTTACATCTGATTATTGTAGCCTAGGACTAAAGAAAGGTACAATCAATTACCAATATCCAGAGGTCCGTTTGTAACTAGGGGTCGTATGTAAGTCGAGTGTTCTTAAGTAGGGGACCGCCTGTATCTTATTCATACAAATATTGCTTGGAGATTGCAACCAGATGAATACCCCTGTTGAATAACTTTATAAGTGGACGTGATGCCTCCCACCTGGTCGGGAGAACCTGCCATCAATGAACGCTCTTATTACAGATACAATGATGTGTCATCATAACTAAGCAGAACATCTACGTATGTGGGAGACTCCAGTTTAGTCAACAGCTATGGATAGTTCATGGTCACCTTTAGAGTTACAGTGTAATTTACCACTAGGGTAGCCTTGTGGGCAAATCTATGATGTCACATTATTTTTAGAAAAAATAGATTTTTTTTTTTTACAAAATTAAGAATTAAGTGGTTTAGGATGAATCCCACATGTGAACAAGTGCAAAATAAAGTATTTCAGGTCAAGTTAATTATTTGCATAAGTGAAGAATCTGCTGTTTATAATGCAACATTTTTGGCAATTCTCCCAAACAGCAAAAGCCTAAATCAGGTTAATTATTCAAGATAAAAACTTAACCCATTATCAACATGACCTGGAGTGAACTAAACTGGCAGCACCATAATGAGGTCCACTTCAGGCCAGCATTAGGCAGGACCTAAAAAGCATCTTTTAATGGCAGCCACCGTTAGACCTAAGGCAAACCTTATTCCTCCCACGAGGACAAGTTTCTTAAATATACTGAGGATAACAAAATAAGACATTCTCTAATTCACTGTTATTAACAAAAATGCAGCATTTCACAGATATAAGTCTAACCTGTCTCTATCAGACCACATTGTCATCTCACAGAACTAGAGGGATCATGAAGTGTCTGCTTAGGGAGTCCCCGTTCACACTCTGGAATCTTACACTGACCATCACTGAGTGATAGGAGCTAAAACAGCAATAAAACTTGTCAAATTGTGAAGTAAAGGGTTAAAAATGATCTGTATTGTGTAAACATCACTAGGGGGTTGAGATTTGAGAATCTTTTTTTCATGGGAAAACCCCTTTAATGAGCATAAATATTCAAATTTTTCAACTTTTATCTCTAGAAAAAGTTCATTTCTGTCGATTTGAGCAAAGCTGAAATGCAATAAAAGCAATAGCTGTTTTTGCATAATATTGGGCCCCTGTTTACAAATTCTACGACCCTTGTTAAGTGGTATTTTTTGAAATAACTATTTTTGTGCAAATTTTTGTGTTAAATTACATTTCCATTGTGAACCCCCGTTAGATACCTTTTTGAATGAGTGCACCAGCTCCTTAGGATTCACTTCGAGAATGTTACCGATCACTGGTAGCGGCGGAGGACCGGGGGGAAGATTTGGTTGAGCTTTAGGTTTTCGTTTCCACCATATTTTCCAGAGTAGATATAGTATGACCCAGAGAAGATCTGTAGCTAGAAGCATGTTCTCTCTTGGCCTCTCTTGGGGAAGTGTATCGCTGCGTATCTCACAACCTCTGTTTTATACAACCTCCTAGTTGGGGCTTTGGTAATCGCGGCTACTGCCCTTCGGGTCATGTAAATAGGGATCAGAAGCAACGAGCAACTTTGGCAATATATTTTATTATTTGGAAATAGCCTAAGCACGTTTTGTATTGTGGACATTCCTGAGAGCTAAAAATACTCCGACCTGTGTCTGGTCACCTAGCAGCAAGTCAAAGGTAAAGGATCCAAAATAACAAATCTGGGAACAAAAATGTCTTATTTCTATGGAGCATACAGTTGCAAAAATTTTTGTGAAATTATATGGTTTCCCTTGTTTTGGCACTAAAATTTAGTTGGATCACAAAGTCAGTCAAAGTAACTTATACTTAAAGGAAATCAAGTTAATAAAAACACAAAAACATCTAGAAATACTCCCCTCTGCTCCTCCTCATCTTGATCTCGGCGTTGTTCTTTGTTAGTCTTAACACCCCGGGATCACCTAGAAAAGAAACATATAATTTGGAGCACGAAGCGTGGGGACAAAACGCTGGAACAGGAATGTGATGTCACTGGAGGGGCGTGAATTCAACCCTCTTTCGTAATGTCACCTCCCTCACCTATGCTCCCAGCATGAATGAGGGTGGTGCAGGGCCTGTGCATAATTAGCAGCCCGGAGAGCCGGACATCCTGTCCTCGCACTCTGGTTGGCTAATTATACGTTTCTTTTTTAGTTGATCCTGGAGTGTGAAGACTAGAGAAGAGCATCACCGGAATCGAGATGAAGAGGAGTTGACGTATTTCTAGGTGTTTTTTTAAATTGTTGATTTCCTTTGACAAGAATATGAATGTAACACTTGTTTTTTCTTGCTTTTTTTCTTGAGCTGAACGAATAGATTTAAGACTGTATCTATGTGGCTTACAGGTCTTTTATCTCAAATATTGTACACAGTAAGACTACCTGCATAGGAACATGGGCTGTTGTGGTTTTGTAAACAATGGGGCAGATTTACTTACCCGGTCCATTCGCGATCCAGCTGCAGTTTCCCCTGCTCCTGCACTAATCACAGGAGCAGGACCCGATCTGTAGCTGTTAGAAACAGCCGGAGACCAGAGGTAAAAGGTAGAAGTGTTAAATAACAGCTTTTGGCACTGCAAGGGTTAAGCAGAGCTGCTGGGTCTGATCAGACCCAGCTTTGCTCCAGACATCACACCAGCCCAGTAGAATCCACAGCTGGCTTTGGAGAGATTACTCTCTTTTCCAATAGGGAATATCTACACCAGTAGAAACACTGAATCGACTCCCAATCTTTACTAAAACGTATTTATAAAATGATAAAATTCTGAAAATTTAAATACAAACATAGAGCAATATTGCCAAATGACGCGTTTCGGACACCATAACCCTTTATCAAAATATTGGACTGGCATAAAACAGTAAGGAGGAAACCTAATTAGCATAGATGGGTGGGTGTAGAGGTATAACCCTAAAAGAGCAGCCAAAGCATTGGGACCAAGAGGATGAGGGATCAGCCTCCTGCTAACTCCATACATGTCTGCTTCCCTTTAGTTATCCAGTTATATCACTGGCGGAAGAAGAGGAAGCAGGACTTCTGCAAGGGAACAAGGCTAAGGTAAGTAAAAATTTTTTTTTTGTTGTTTAACCCCTTACAGTCGGCAGAGGCTGTTAATATGCAGTAGATCTATTACAATGTGCCAGAGGCAGTATATGGTAAGATCAATCAGAAAACATAGGGTTAAAGTACCCTATTGGCCGGTACATATAGATTTATGAAGCTGGGTAGTGAAAAATGGAAACACACAAAAATGGAAAGGGCCTGGTTGTAAAGGGGTTAATACAATTATAAGAGGAGGGCAGAGGCCGCAATATAAAAGGCACAGATGACAGGGGGACAGAATCTAAAAAAGATAGAGGGTGGAGGCCTCAATATGAGGGTGACGGAGAAAAGGAGGCCAAAGGGGGATGGAGAACAGGGGGCCACAATATGAGGGGAGTGGAGGACAGGAGGCCACAACTTGAAGGGGAGGTTGATAGAAGTACACAATATAAGTGTGTGAGGCCACAGAAAGGAGGGGGGGGGGGTATTTTATGGGTACATGGGGGTTGGCCACAAAAGGGCATTATACTATTTGGGCAAACATTACGGTTAATAGTGTACTATGCTTGAGGGTGGGGCAATAGGCTTGGCCGTGAGTGTGGTCTACAGCACAAAATTTTTTGCAGCTCACCATGCGAAGTGCCCCTTTCTGTCCCTCTTTCTCTCTACCAAAACTTGGGAGGTATTATAATAATAGTATATACAACAGTATAAAATTATAATGACATTTACATATGACAAGAATTACATATGGAGTAGAGAGGAATAGTAACAATGGGGGTCATTTACTAAGGGCCCTATTCGTGTTTTCCCGACGTGTTACCCGAATATTTCCGATTTGCGCCGATTTTCCCTGTATTGCCCCGGGTTTTTGGCGCATGTGATCGGATTGTGGCGCATCGGCGCCGGCATGCACGCGACGGAAATCGGGGGGGCGTGGCCGAACGAAAACCCGACAGATTCGGAAAAACTGCGGCATTTAAAAAAAAAAAATTGTCGCTCGGCACGCACTTACCTTCACTCAGCCCGGCTCAGTGTACTCCAGTGCGTTCCGATGCTCTTCAGCGCAGCAGCGACATCTGGTGGACGGCGGAGGAACTGCCTTAGTGAATCGCCGGAAGACCCGAATCCACCGCAGAGAACGCACCGCTGGATCGCGACTGGGCCGGGTAAGTAAATCTGCCCCAATGTGTGAAGGGTTAGAGCAGTATGCTGAAAGATAAATAGACAATATGATTATAATATAATAAAATAACAGCTATATAATCAGCTATACCATTGCACTGCACACCCGTCTGCCTCCAACCTGAGTCAGTGAGAGTGTGTCCGCTCAGCCGTACTCAAACTCACTCTGCATAAAGTGTCTGCAGGAGAGTGCCACCTAACCTTTCCCCCCTGTTACCTAACGTCACGGGTGCTCACCTATCGCGGGTCACTGGGTCACACGTGCCCCTCTCTGCCCACCGGCACCGCAGCCTGTCTCAGCTCCGCTGGTTGTAAGGGCACGTTTCTAAATCCTAGGGTGCACGTACGCCGGTTTTACAAAGATTTAAAGGGCACTGCTGATTGGTGCTGGTTCCTCCCAGAATCCCTTATATGCCAGCCTCTTCCTACACACCCCGTGCCTAGTGCCGTTGAAAAGTTCTCTGTTCCCTGATGCCCTGCATTCTTAGTGTGATTTCCAGTTGTGACCCTGTATTTGACGATGATCCTGTTCTGCCTGCCCTGACCTGTTGCTTTGCCCCTGACTCTGATTTCATGCTTCCCGTCCTGACCTCCTGCCTGTCCTGACAATGATTCTGTTTAACATCTTTGCACCTCGCTTTGGCTGCCACCGCGGACAAACTCGCACCTCTGTAAGGACCTGGTGGCCCCACGCTGCAGCAAGTCCAATCCATTTTGCGGCGGGCTCTGGTGAAAACCCGGTGCAACTTAAATTCCGGTCCCAGGTCATCATCGTCCGTAATGGTCCAGTGGGCTCACTACCCCTGGAGCCTGACACCTAACACTGATTTACTGAAGTGGTTGCCAGCCAAGTCCTAGGTTTACTTCCTCTAGGCCTGACCTGTACGAGGAGGAAACAGAACTCTCAGGGATACCGTGGCGTGTGGGACTGGTGCGGCAAGTAGGACTAGTCATTACTACTGCCCCTGTGCCAGCAAGGCTAATGTGTAAGTAGGAGAAAGTTTTTTTGAATTTTAATGATTATTTAGAGCAGTAATGTTTACCCCTATCTGGGCTACATTCAGTGGGGTTTCCCACTATAATATGCATTGAGGGACCTCCACTAAGATCCAGCCCAGTTTGTAAGCCATTTTTATAGTACCTACCAATATGTTTTGGAGTGTGGGAGGAAACCGGAGGACCCGGAGGAAACCCACGCAAACACAGAGAGACCATACAAACTGTTTGCAGATGTTGACTCTGGGACTCTAGTGCTGCAAGCCTGTAATGCTGACGACTGAGCCACCGTGCTGCAGGGCTGTAGTGCTAACCACTGAGCCACCGTGCTGATGAAAAATAACAATATCCAAAAACACTGTATTGTTAGTAGTGATGTTTTCAATGAATTCAAGTCCCCAAATATTAAAATACAAATGTCCCTCTGCATCAACGTCCTCAGTATATATTAAGTATTATTGGATAAAACAGTCAATAGGGAAAAACACAGTACCTCTCCATTTCCAAACACATATACCCGAGTAGAGGCAAAAAAACCTTATTAGCGCGTTATACCCCCTTGGTGTAGCGTTCTTATCAACTCAAAGTGCCCGTGGATCCTGCGGCTCCCACTGCAATGCGGTGCGAGTGTCCGGTCTTCCGACTCGGAAACTCAAACTCCGCCAATGTTGGTTCCGCTCTGGTCCGAAGAGGGAACAAAGAATCTTCAGATAAAAAGGCCGAGTTTCGCCAGGTGGCTTCATCCGGGACTCCGGATTTCTTCTGTTCTTTTCTGGAAATATAAAAACATAGCGATAAGGAAAATTGGCTCTTAAATTTGGTGACTAGACTGGACAGAAATCTAAAACTAGCCTTAGGTGTTTCCAGGCTTTTTGGTGTCTCAAGTACTGCAGCTTACCTGCTGGTGCCTGGTCATATATGAGGTGCTTAGATTGTAAAGGCTTTGGGCATGCTTTGTGGACTGATGAATGACACATGTTCTGTCCCTTGCATCCTGTGACCAGATTTTCTTTTTACCGATCCATGGACGCAGGCCATAGCAGTTGATGATGTAGCTATAGACTCCTGCTGTGCAAAGAGTGCTGAAACTGCTTTGCAACTTTGAAGGGGGTGAGACGGAGGGCTCTGCATTTCCACCTGAGGAAGAGCGTGGTGAAGATAATCCCACAGAAGTTGTTGTCTACCATGTAATAAACCAATGCCTCAACTTCGTGTGGCCTATCAGGGTATTCACTATGGTGAGCACTTCTATGATTTAAATATTAATATACACTGATCGCCGTGATGAACACTTTTATTATCCAGGTATTAATGTACACTATTCACTAAGATGAGCACTTTTATTATCCAGGTATTAATGTGCACTATTCACTAAGATGAGCACTTTTACTATCCAGGTATTAATGTGCACTATTCACTATAATAAGTACTTCTATGTTCCACATACTAATACTTGCTAATCATTATGATCACTTCAGTAATCCATGTATTAGTGCACACTTATCCCTATAATGTGCACTTTTATTATCAATGTATTACTGCACACTATTCACTAAATGAGCACTTCTATGATCCACTTATTAGTACACACCAAGTACTATGATGAGCACTTTTATTATCCACATATTAATGCACACTTTCCACTATGATGAGCACTTCTATGATCCACATATTAGTTCACACTTTTTACTATGATTAGTCATTTTATTTTCCACTTATTAATGAGTGCTATTTACTATGATGAGCACTTCTTTGATCCACATATTTATGTGCACTATTTACTATGATGAGGAATTGTGAAATCCACATATTTATGTGTTATAACCACGATGATGAGCATATCTATGATCAAAGTATTAATGTGTGTCCATATATTTATGTCAATAATAACTATGATGAGCACTTCTTTTATCAACGTAGTAATAGTCACCTATCACTAAGATGAGCACTTTTATTATCTATGTATTAGTTGATGATATCTAATATGATGAGTACTTCTATGATCCATGTATATATGCGTGCTATTTTCTGTGATTAGCACTTCTATGATGTACATAGTAATGTTCTCTAACCACTATGATGAGCATTTTTATAATGCACTTATTAGTGCACGCTATTCACAATGATGAGCGTGTCTATGATCCACAGATTAATGGTCATTATTCACTAACAAGAGTAACTTTACACTCAAGGTACGATTGTTGCTGATTTTTGACTTTTATGAAGCTGAATAATAATAAAATGTGCCTACTAACAAGAGCCTCCTCTATACATCCAAGTGCCCTGAAAAGGACAGTTGATGGTTTTTTCCGAAGTCCTTGTCTGTTTGCCTGACCTCTCCCTAGATGTCTCTTGTGTGTAATGACGTGTCTGGATATGTGACCCTGCTCTTATACTGCAAAGTCACATGTCCAGCCTGGCCAATCACAAGCATGCCTACAGAGGACATGTCTATGGTTGCGAAGGGGCTGTAAGCTGCTTGATTGGCCAAAAAACTGATACTGTTGCTGTCCAAGATTTCTTATCACTAGTCACAACACGCTCTACACTTATGGCATATATGCATACATTTGCATATTTGCATCATATTTTTGACTTTTCCACTCTAGCTGCGCCAGAATTTGTCAGTGTTGCACCGGATCTTTAAAATCCAGATATGGACGTATAAAAAAGTCGCAAATTGCTGAAGCTGATTGTAGAAGAATTTGTATATTTTTTTTTTAAAGATGCAAAACAACAACAGAAACTCTTGTCTGATACATCACACTAAATGTAACAAGTCCAAAACCCAGAAAAAAAAAAGAAAGACACCCTCAAAAGTCCTGACCTGATACTAAAGACCCCAATGAACTTTATGGATGACAACTTTAGAGTAGGGAATCTGAGCTTTCATGTTTGGCCACAACATGTCTCCACTGTCTCCACTCTTCTCCACTGTCTCCTTTTCTGAGGACAAATGGAAAGGTAATGATGCAATCTGCTTCTGTCAATATGTGAGGACAATATACATGGTCTAGGTTGTGCTCGCAGCTGCCAAGTCCAATGTGTTTTTGTACTAGGGAATGACCCCAGGAGCTCTTCTGTCACACATTTATAAAGTTATAATGAATAAAATTAGGCAATTGGCTAAAGATTTCATAGTTGTGTTGAGTGTTGCTAGATTTGTAAATTGGGTGCTAGATGCTAGGGGAGTAGAATTTATAGTAAAGACGCCATCTTGCACAGGTGGGCGGAGTTTTATGTACTAGATTGTGAGGCTCTCTAGTGCAAGTGCACACCATGATGTGGGGATTCGACACAAATCGTAATGGAGATGGTCTTGTGAGGTGATATGTGGATTGATCTCCCATGCCATCTGGAAAAGGAGGTGTGATGAATTATGGGTTATGAAGTCTCCTTGCCCCCAGCTTAATGTTGAGAGAAAATCACCTCTGCCTTATAAGATAATGTAATTACCATCTAGACCATTTGTGACAAACCCCCATTTTCGAGCTACATCACAGGGTGGACTTGCACTAGAGAGCCTCACAATTAGGTACATAAAATCTATGCATGATGGCGGGGCTTTATGCTACTCTTTATGCTACGTCTTATGCTAAATTCTACTCTCCTAGCACCCTGATTTTTTTTAGGGGAACCACTCATCGCACACCTTAATGCTACCACAAAAAAACCACACTGCGAACCCCCTAGAGCCATTCTGTTCTTTTGTCATATGATTATTACAGGCACTTTTTAGCTGCCACCAACCATACATTATAGGCAAATGGGATGCCAACACCAGGACTTCACGCATATACCCAGATACACACCCCTCCATATACCCTGACACACACTGCTTATAGCTAACTTCTAACTCATGGGGTAACACAGCTTAGCGGTAATTCACATCTCCAAAGGTAGGGGGATGTCTAGAGCCACAACAAAGAACTTATTAAAGAGCAATTTAATATGCAAAGGCACAGTGCTTACAGCTTGCAAACAATGATCAAATTAACAGACAAATATAAAAGCAAAACAGTCAAAGGAGACAAAATAAAGGCCTCTTACTAATTAGATTGGCAAAGAGATCCCGGAAGGAGAAACAATGAAATTCTGGACAGCTTTGCAAAGCTTATTGGCATCAGCTGGAACTGACTCTGAATCATTGTTGGTAGGCTCTTTTTGAATAACCACCTAATGCGTCCCCTTTGTCATGTGAGAGGGGCGTGGCTACACCTGTACCAAGGTGTGGTCTTTGGGACATGTTTCCTAATTATGTCATATCTTCTTCCAGGGGTCTCCTAAGGAGAAGATATGTCCAGCACATTCCCCAGCATGAATTTCTAATCTAGCCAAACCAAACACCACTATGAAATCTTTAGCCAATTGCCGATTACCTCTTGTTGGATTCCTGGTTCCGAAATCCATGGCTCTTGACACCCGAGAAGTATCAGAGAATAGAGCATAGATTCATTGGCTAGAAAACAAAATATATGAACTATATCAAGGCTGGTTTTGACGTATAGTTATGCATAATCTAAGCAGACGTTTTGCAGACGTAATACAAACATTCGGATTTGGTGACTCCATCAAGTAACCTTTTCTATTCATGGGACAGAGCACACACATGGGGGGGGGGACATTTGGCCTAGGGACTAGGTGATAATTACGTTATAAGGCAGAGGTGATTTCCTCTCAACATTTTGCCGGGGGAGAGGGGGCATCATAACCTGTAGCTCATCATAATGACCATGGACAACACTTGCATGAAGCTACTCAGAGACTGGGGCAAGGCGTTCCGGTGGTGCGTTGTCCGGGTCCGGTGCAATTCACTAAGGTTGTGCGTCCAATTTGTGTCGCTTCTGCGCCGAGGTCCACAGGAGTTCACCTTCTTCCTCCTGCAACATATTTTTTTTTTTTAATTCTGCGGTTTGTCTGAATCCGACGGTTTGTCCGTTGTCAGGTTGTCCCCCCCGATTTCTGTTGCATGCAAGTCGGCGCCAATGCACCACAATCCGATCGCGTGCGCCAAAAACCCCGTGCAATTCGGTGCAAAACGGAAATATGCAGGAAAACCCAACGGAATCGCGGTCCGTGGACCCTTAGTAAATGTGCCCCATTGTGTTTTTTGAAGATGATCCGATAAATACATTTACATATTAGGGAAGGCTCTGAAGCTTTTAAAAAGTTTTTGTGATCGAGAAAATGTTCACCCATCGCATGTGATCTCCCGTGGTACACAGATGGGTGAAATAGAATACAAACTAAAACTGGGATGATAACTATAACCTGAGTGAGGGGGGTAAGGGGCAGCAAGCGAGAGGTCAGATCAGATGGAATTGTTTTACTGCCGTAAGTAACATGAGATAAGGAATCAATCGCATTTGACCAATCACGTTCTTTATAAACACTTTGACCTTTTCTGAGGACGAAGGGAAGGCTAATGATGCAATCTGCTTGTATCTATGAGTGAGGACAATATACAAGGTGTAGGTGTTGGCTGCAGCTGCCAAATTTAATGTTTTTTTGAACTAGAGATTGACCCCAGGAATAAGGTTATTGGCCAGAAAGACAGTTTAAACCCGGGAGGGGTAAGTAACACGTCTGGATGTACCCTTATCTTAGCACAATAACAAGACTAACATTTAAACTACTACTCCAGAGGTGGCCTTCCTTTTTCCCTAGCTTATTAGGCCGGTAACATGTGGACATTTAGGTTGTCGTAAGAACCACCAGTCCAATTTTCGACTATCCAGCAGATCACAAAGAGTTTACTTGTAGAGTATGCAAATCTTACTTTTAAAGGTAGTCCAAGGGAACCAGTGGTGAGACCCCCACACATCGCGTGGGGTGGTGGCGCTCGGAAATAGGGCCTAACTTCGTTTGTTCGTGGGAAAACCCCTTTAAATGAAACCTACCACTTTAGAATTAGCCTTCTAACCTAAAAATACCTTGCAACAGCTCAGGATGACCAGATGCTGGACCACATCTTGACTAGAAACAGAAACCGCTGTATTCCTGGAAAAATAGTTTTTAGCATTATATTCAAATTCCCCTTCGGCACACCATGATACAGCTGTTCGCTCCATGCGCGCGACCGTCTGAAGCCATGGTCGTTCGCACAGCTGCACTGGAAGACGACCGCACCAAAAGGCGGTGGTGCACATGCGTGGGTGAGCCCGAGAGCTCGTTGACGTCACAACAGTTGCATGCATGGAGCGAACAGCAATATTGTGGTGCGACGAAGGGGGATTTGAATATACCGCTACAAAAACTTTATCCAGGAATACAGCGGTTTCTGTTTCTAGTCAAGATGTGGTCCGGCATCAGCTCATCCTGAGAAGGCTAATTTTAAAGTGGTAGGTTTCCTTTAAGGACTCCCCACAAAGGTTATATTGCGAGTATGATATGGTGGAATAGCCACAATTGGCTTGGGAGTTTATTCCTTAATGAATGCTGAACCGGGAAATTATTATATCAACACAATATATATATATATATATATATATATATATATATATATATATCACCCTAGAGATAGACGCCTGTATGACAGATGACATGGAGATATAATAGCGGGCAGGAAAGTAAATTCCAGCTTGTACACATGTGACCTGAATTAGGGCATTCACTAGTATCAATGTTTTGCTCTGGTTATTTGGTTACTTAATAACATTTTATTTGGTGATAGGGAACCCTAGCGACAATGTTGGCAGCAGTAGTGGAGATCTGGCATGAAATTGTCACAATTTGTAGTATTTTGAGGATATAACAGCTCCGACATTGTCCCCTCCCCTCGAGCATTGTGATTGGTCACCATGTCTGGACCAATGGGCATGCTTGATGATGTCATAGAGTAGGCGGGTGGGGGCAGAGCTTAGTCCTTTTATACTCAATGTTTTCTCGCCGGCCACCATCAGGACATGTGGCACAAGGTTTATTATTTTCTCACAATAAGAAACATGTATTGACTGTCCTGGTGATCCGCGATGTAGGGAGAAACGTGTTGGGAGATGAAAAGGCTCAAAAAATAGATGCAGTGAATTGTAATGCTCTATATGGAAGAGGCAGAGCCGGGAGGGTACGGAGAAATAGAAGACTAGATAGATTATCAATAGTTGCTCTATCCACTATTCCCCCTACTGACCAGTCTAGGTACCATCAATCAGAGCTAGATCCAGCATTATATAACAATGGGGCACATTTACTAAGGGTCCACGGACCGCGATTCTGTAGGGTTTCCCCAATATTTCCTTTTTGCGCCGAATTGCCCCATTGTTGAATCAATGATTTTTGATATGTGCCGTCAACAGCCTACGGGGTTGACCCATCCCATCCGTCACATCAGTAACTTTTTATTCCATGTTTATCATTATAATTAAATTAAACATTGTATCTACATAGATAACAACATTCCAGACACAGCGTGAACTTTTGGAACTTGTATTTGGGTGAGTTGCTGACATTGCGTGTCCATGTGCTTTACATTATGTTCTGACCACAGGTCAGTATTCGTGGCCGGATTGTCAGGTAATGTCTGTAATTTTGTGTTAGGAAGGTTAGAGGTTATTGACCTCTCCCATGCCTACACAGCATTACAGATGGTGCTTGATGTATGGGACAATGGAGTAACGCTCTGACCCCTCTAACTAATACAGGAGTCACAGGACAGATGACGAGAGCAGAAATCCCAACACTATTTCCAGGAATTCCAAGGAAACCAGCAAAATGGAAATTTCATGAATACGACTCCTGTCCTATTACCTTTTTAGGTGTTTAGGTATCATTTAAGAGGATACCACCCTTAGGACCTCCTTCTCCATTTCAGTGAGTCCAGACAGCTGATCTGAACTGCAGGTGGTCCCCTACTTAAGGACACCCGACTTACAGACGACCCCTAGTTACAGATGGAGCTCTCTGCCAAATGAGACCTCTGGTGAAGATCTCTGGATGGTTTATTTTAGTCCCAAACCAAAATGATCAGCTGTAAGGTGTCTGTAATGACATTTAATGGATAATCCTTGGTCCAATGACAGCAAAAATAATTTAAAAATCCAATTGTCACTGGGACAAAAAATTTTTTTTGCCTGGAGCTAAGATTATAATCTATAAAGTTCCGACTTACCGTATATACTCGAGTATAAGCCGACCCAAGTATAGGCCGAGGCCCCTTTATAAAAATATATTTAGTTTAGGGGGGTTATTTTGCATGACGGGTTCTCTTTAAGGTCTTAAGAGATCAGGTCAGATGTTACCTGCAGTACTTTACTGCTCTGGATTTGTGGTGCCCCCCTAAAATTCTTCCTACTGTGCCAACATCACCAGGGCATGAAGAGGTAAGAAGCCAATGACCTTCATGGATGACAGCTTCAGTGTTTGGCCTCTTGGCTCAGGTTTCCATACAAGACCTAGATGTTTGGCCAATCTCGATTTACACGTTTTCTGACCATAAATGGTAGGGTGATAATTAGTGATGAGCAGACCTGAGTTTGGCTACTTAAACGGAACCGGGAACACAACCAGTTAAACCTTCAATCAAAGCTGGCACTGATCTCAGGTGTTAAACCTTTATGTGCATGTGGATTTTTTATGTTCCATATATATCTTGGAGGTTTGTGGGCGCTGCCGTTTTGGTGAGGATCGTCGCTCCCCGTGACATCATCGGGAAGCCATGATCCGTCCCAAAAGGGCATCACCCACACGTGCTGTTTTATAAACTTCTATTATATCCATATCAATATCTATCTATTACATCTATTGTATCAAATGAAATACAATACAAAAACAACTTTATTAATCCCTGGGGAAATTGTTTTGGACAAACTATCTGAGCAAGATAAACATATCAAACATTACGGCACCAAAACTATTAAATCATCACACAACGAAAGAAACACAAAAGAAGAACATTTTACTCGGGTGGGTTGTGGGGACGGGTGAGGCTGGCATTGGGATTTTTTTCGTGTTGGTATTGATCGATTTCTTGAACAGTTCAATTGATTTAGGAATGAAGTTCGGAGTCCTTTCAGAAGTCCATTTTTTGATTTTGTTATCATGACGTCCAAAAACGGGGGTCAGAGAGGAGGGAGGGGTGGACCAAGAGGGACGGGAAACCGTTTTTTAGAAAACCCCTACCCCCTGAGAAACAGGAACACGACACCCAACCAACCCGTTCCCCCCAAATAGTAAACCTCTCCAAAAAGACCCTGACAAACGACGAATTGAGGGTTCTGTCTAAAGGACTTTCATTCGTCCCGACATCCGATTTTGATTCCTTTGCTTGGACAAGGGACATCAATCTATTTGCACGCAAACTAAATTGGAAAAAGTTTTTTAAGAAAAATACTGAGAGAGCAGGTCGAGAACTAGGGATCCCCCCGGAACTTGTGGAAGGGGTGAGATTACTAACAAGTCTGGAGAACTCAGAACCCAAACCCCCCGGTGAAGGGCCATTCACCACTTTAAAGAATCCAAGTAAAAAAATGCCACCACAAGGTGAATGCTCCTACATTGACATCTTTGTTGAGTTGGTCAGTGCAGATCTAAAGGAATTATCCATAAAAAACCCTATACATAATTGCACCACAGGCGAAATTAGGGCCCTCTGTAACCTAGAAAAAGACAGAGAAATAATAGTCAAGCCACCTGACAAAGGTGGAAACATCGTGATCCTTGATGCAGAAAACTACTGGAAACTATGTAAGGATTTACTGAGTGATACAGAGGGATATGAAGTTTTGAAGCACAATCCCTTACCAGAATATAGGTCCGAATTGGAAAAAATATTGACGATCGCTAGACAAGACAAATTGATTGGTGAAGATGAGTTTAAATTTTTACTACCTACCCATCCGGTAATGGCAACCTTTTATAGCCTCCCGAAAATACATAAGGGGACAACACCTTTAAAGGGTAGGCCAATAGTATCAGGGGTAGGGTCAATCTGCCAAAACATCGGCATCTACATCGACACCATACTACATCCGTTCGTTACGGCGCTTCCAACCTATCTGAGGGACACTTCAGATCTACTGCGCCATATAGACGGAGTAACAATAGATCAACACACCCTACTAGGTAGCATTGATGTAGAGGCTCTCTACTCCTCCATTCCCCATGATAGGGGATTGGAGGCAGTGGAGTTTTTCCTCTCGACCAGGGGTACACAATGTCAATTACATAATAAATAGAGATGAGCGAACACTAAAATGCTCGGGTACTCGTTATTCGAGACGAACTTTTCCCGATGCTCGAGTGCTCGTCTCGAATAACGAACCCCATTGAAGTCAATGGGAGACTCGAGCATTTTTCAAGGGGACCAAGGCTCTGCACAGGGAAGCTTGGCCAAACACCTGGGAACCTCAGAAAAGGATGGAAACACCACGGAAATGGACAGGAAACAGCAGGGGCAGCATGCATGGATGCCTCTGAGGCTGCTTAAACGCACCATTATGCCAAAATTATGGGCAACAGCATGGCCATGACAGAGTGACAGAATGAAGCTAGATAGCATCTAAAACATGCAATAATTGACCCTGACACTATAGGGGACGGCATGCAGAGGCAGCGGCAGCAGGCTAGAGAGTGGCATGGCGACATACCCTAATTGGACTCAGGCTTCAAACCAATGGGTGTCAGAGAGGAACCAAAGGAGGTGAGCAAGAAGCGCTCAAATAATATCGGTACATGATAAAAGTTTGCCAGTATATTTTGTGGATTACACAGCAGGGTGGCGACAAAGTTAACATGGAAGCCATGAAAACAACCCAAAATTCTGCCTGACACAGCTCGTTTGATAAGGGGACCATGTATGTTACACGTTCATTTAGCCCTAAAATTTATACATTTCCAAAGGATAAAAAGAGAAAACCCATCTTAAAATTTGTTAGACAATTTCTCCTGAGTGCAGGGACCCCCCACATGTGGCCGTTACTTGTGTTATGGGCGCACAGCGAGGCACAGAAGGGAAGGAGGGCCCTGCAGCTGCCAGGATTTTAGTTTCCTCATTGGCCCCTTTTGTAGGCTATACAATTTTTGTTTTTTCATTATTGGGGCCATGTGACGGCATTTTTTTTACGGGATGAGATGCTTTTTCCAGTGTTACCATTTTGGGGTTGGTATCTCCTATTGTTGAAAATTTATGAACTTTTTTTTGAGGGCAGGAGTAGAAAAGCATCAATTCTGTACTGGATTTTTTACTATTTTTTTGGGTGTTCACCGTATAGCCTAATAATCATGTTATCCTTATTCTATGGGTCGATACGATTACGGGGATACCAGACATGAATATTTTTTGTTATGTTTTACTAAATTTGCCAAATAAAACCCTAAAATGTGGGAAAAAAAACTATTTGCATCGCCGTCTTCCAAGTGGCATAACATTTTTACTTTTTTGGCTATGGAGCTGGTTGGTGGCTTGTTTTTAGTATCATCCTGGAGTACATATGTTTTGTGGATCACTTTTGTATTGGATTTTATTTGTGGGATTAAATAGGTAAAAATCATAATTTTTGGCAGATTTTTTTACGTTATTTTTTTACTGCGTTCAATAATTATTTAGTTTTATTACGGACGCGGTGATACTATATTTGTGGGGTTTTATGTTATGATTTAGACTTTTTTGTGCATTATGGGGCAGATTTACTTACCCGGCCCATTCGCGATCCAGCGGCTCGTTCTCTGCGCTGGATTCGGGTCCGGCCGGGATTCATTAAGGTAGTTCCTCCGCCGTCCACTAGGTGGCGCTGCTGCGCTGAAGAGCACTGGAATACACTGAGCCGGGCTGAGTGAAGGTAAAAAATACACTAATAAATCAATAAAAATGTCCATAAGCCCCAAAACATATAAAGAGACATATAGGGGGTCATTTACTAAGGGCCCGATTCGCGTTTTCGCGACGTGTTACCCGAATATTTCCGATTTGCGCCTAAATATGCCAAATAAAACCCTAAAATGTGGGAAAAAAAACTATTTGCATTGCCGTCTTCCAAGTGGCATAACATTTTTACTTTTTTGGCTACAGAGCTTGTTGATGGCTTGTTTTTAGTGGGATATGTTGTACTTTGCACCAGTATCATCCTGGAGTACATATGTTTTGTGGATGAGTCTTGTATTGGATTTTATTTGTGGGAATAAATAGGTAAAAATCATAATTTTTGGCAGATTTTTTTACGTTATTTTTTTTACTGCGTTCAATAATTATTTAGTTTTATTACGGACGCGGTGATACTATATTTGTGGGGTTTGTGTTATGATTTAGACTTTTTTGTGCATTATGGGGCAGATTTACTTACCCGGCCCATTCGCGATTCAGCGGCGCGTTCTCTGCGCTGGATTCGGGTCCAGCCGGGATTCACTAAGGTAGTTCCTCCGACGTCCACCAGGTGGCGCTGCTGCGCTGAAGAGCACTGGAATACACCGAGCCGGGCTGAGTGAAGGTAATAAATCAATAAAAATGCCCAAAAGCCCCAAAACATATAAAGAGACATATAGGGGGTCATTTACTAAGGGCCCGATTCGCGTTTTCCCGACGCGTTACCCGAATATTTCCGATTTGCGCCGATTTTCCCTGAATTGCCCCGGGATTTTGGTGCACGCGATCGGATTGTGGCGCATCGGCGCTGGCATGCACGCAATGGAAATCGGGGGGCGTGGCCGAACGAAAACCCGACGGATTTATTGATTTATTAGTGTATTTTTTATTGAATAACTTTTTTTTTTTTTTTTACTTTTTTATTGTTTCCACCATGGGACACGAACAAGCAATCATCTGATTGCTTATTCATGATAATACTCTCCCCTACTTAAGAACACTCGACTTACATACGACCCCTAGTTACAAACGGACCACTGGATATTGGTAATTTACTGTACTTTAGTCCTAGGCTACAATAATCAGCTGTAACAGTTATCACAGGCGTCTGTAATGAAGCTTTATTGTTAATCCTGATTCTTATGACAACCCAAAATTTTTAAAATCCAGTTGTCACAGAGACCAAAAAAGTTCTGGCTGGGATTACAATAATAAAATATACAGTTCCGACTTACATGCAACTTCAACTTAAGAACAAACCTACAGACCCTATCTTGTATGTAACCCGGGGACTGCCTGTACTTATGTATTGCAGGGTATTTGCAGTGTCAGCCTATGCACATGTATAGGTCATCTTAATGGCACTGCCTTCAGGCAGCCCTGGGGTCCCGATTGGATCTCAGGGCTGCCATAGCAACCACATCCCGATGCCGGTATGGCTACTGCGACTCCCGATGCCGGTATGGCTCCGGTGCAGAGCGGAACCGGCATCGGCTCAGAGCCGTACTCGTACTGATCGCTAATAACGGGAGCCAACGCAGTACAGGTACGGCACGGAGCACTAAGGAGTTAAATAAAAAGTCGCAAAAATATTTCACGGACTCAGCTGCCTGATATATCAATCTCTACAATAAAGTCCAAAATCTGGAGAAAAAAACTAAACAAGACACAAACAAAGGAACCAGAGAAAGATCAATGACCTCCATAGCTTTTTATTTCTAAAAAATATCCGAGCAATCATTACGAAATATATAAAGCAGAACAATATACCCGCGACACAGACCTGAATCTCCAGGTTATAACTAACACCAACCACTAGATGGGATGATATGTGCAGGTATAGAGTATAATGCACTGACCCTGATAATACAACTCGTAAGGAGACAACGTAATATATATTACAGGCGGTCCCCTACTTAAAGACACCGACTTACAGACGACCCCTAGTTACAGACGGACCTGGTTAGAATAGTGTTGGGCAGGAGTGATTCACAAGAACCCAAACAGCCCCTTCTTAGGGCTACATTAACTTTATAACTTTTTTTTTTTTGTTTTGCTTGTGTCTGGCTTGCTGGCACTAGTAGTGGCAGGCTAGTACCATATTGTGGAGGATTTGCAGGGTACTTGGCTAGAACCCGTTTTGTGTTTATCGTCTATCTTTCCCGCCCCTATTCCCATCCTCCACCCCGTCCCGCCCAGAGTGGCCCACCAAAGTGGAAAATTGTATTAGGGGGTTGATTTCAATTAGGCGCAGTCTGCCATTTTACTTTTTATTTTACGTTATTTTTTTAATAACTCAGCGTCATCGACTCACTCATCTTTCTAAAGCATGTGCTTTCAGACTTGGCTTAGAAAATAGCCATAGGATAATCCAAACGGGCTTAACTTCCGCCTAAGTAGCGTTATATATATTTGATTTCTCTGGTTGATCTGCTGGTGGCTTACTTTGCTGCATGTGCAATCTACTATCAAATTGGGCAATTTGTTAGTGAGACTTGCGACCAGCTGTTTTTGCCGCTTCGTGACGCCATATCCAGGCCCAGCTCCCCTACCGCGTGGGTCCACTTTCTTCGGGGTTGGCTTTCGCCTGTCGGCCCCGTCCCTGCCCTTTTCCATTTTTTATTTATTCGTTTCTTTTTTTCCCCCGCTCCTCTTCCTCAGACATCATCTGGCATAGCAGTGGCTTTCATACTTGGCTAGAAATAGCCATAGGGATAATTCCAAAACGGCTTACTTCGCGATTCTACGTATCGTTATATCTATTTGTTTCTTGTTGATCTGCTGGTGCGTAATTGCTTGCATTGCATCTACTAGCAAATTGTGATCAATTTTGTAGTGGAGACTTGGCGACACTCGTGTTTTGCGCTTAGTGACGCAACATATCCATCCATCCGCAAAGACCGACGTGGGAACATTTTATTAGGGGTCTATTATCGCACTTAGGCACAGTCTGCCATTCCTTTTGTTCTTTTACGTTTATTTTTTTTGTATAACATCAGCGCATCTCATCTGGCACATAGCATTTGGTGCTTTCAATCATACTTACTTGGCTAGAAATAGCCATAGCATAGATAGCAATAATCATCGTTTGGTTTTTAAAAACTAAAAAACCAAAAAAAAAAAAACAAAAAACACCAAAAAAAGTTAAAAAAAAAATTAAGTTATAACTCTCGATTTCAAAATGTTTTAAACCCGAGGGTTAGGTGTAGAGGACGGGGGCGGGTACGTTGGCGTCCAACTACTGCAGTTGTCAGAGGCCGTTGGTCCTGGCGGGGTGAGACAGCACCACCTGCTTATGAGGGAGCAGGGGAACGCCGCAATCGACACTCCCTCGTTCATGTCTGCAGTTGCTCGTGGTAGAGCACTGTTTGAGGCCAGAACCGTGCGAATCAGGTGATGTCTGGGATTGCCGACAAATGCTTCTAGCAATTGTCACCAGTCAGTCCTTCCACTGCAGTGTCAAAGGCCCCTTTTGTTCCCCCCTTCCCTCAATCCCGCTATCCTAACAAGCTCCCTAAATGGGAAACCTAACGGGCCCTCCTCACTTCCCACCCAGTGTGGCCGCGCTCCTCTAAAAAAAGACACTCGCTCGGTAGTCACCTCCGAGATTACGCCCTTGCATTCCCGCCGAAATAAATTAAACCGCCTTCCCCTTTTTGCCCTATTTCCTCTCCCCCGCATGAATGAACTATTACAATACTCTTAGTAACTTTTTTCTGACCCTTCCCACCCCTCACCCACCACTTGTCCTTTGCTGCTGGGTGCAATTTTCCGATGCCCCGGTGTTCCATTTTTCACCAGTCCGCAGGTCTGGGTGATGATTACGCTTCTTGACGAGTGGAAAGTGTCTAAATAGTGTCACGACATAGGAGACACGTTGTCAGACGTGTGGAAGTGGTTGTTCAGGGCAGGAAGTCCGATGGGGGAGCAGCTGAGGGATCGGAGGATGATGAGGTGACAGACCCAAGCTGGTTTGATTAGGCGCGCCTTGTTAAACACAATTTCTGCTGCTACATAGTAGATTCCGTTCGTATCCCATCCCTATTTTGTTCCGCGTATGCGCTTTTTTTTGATCGCCTCCTTCTCTTCCTTTTCCCTCTCTTTTTGCAGCCTGCCCCACTCACGCCAAATGGGGTCAACTAGTGAAGCTCCCGTGGCCGAGGCTCCTGCTGCGAGGGCTAGATTTTCAGAAGTCTGGAGGTTCTTTAAGAACCGACCGGATGACCGACGGACTGTTGTGTGCACATTTGCCAAACCAGGATCGCAGGGTCCACCACCTACTGAGCTTACTACCACCATTTTGCGCAGGCATATGAATGCTACACACCCCACTCAGTGGCACCAATCCCGTTCACCCTCCGCCGGTGCCCACCACTTCTACCTTCCCCTGTTTGCAGCTTATATGTCAGCCCCCTTCACCTTCCCCGACCTTCCACCCCCCCCGCCCCCTCTTTCTCCCTTCCACCCCCTACTCCTCCCCGGAACTCCACTCCCCCCTCTTTCCTAGAAGGGGTGCTCGAAGTCCTACCACAGACGCTGGAGCGAAACGTAATATAGTGCAATCCACCCCACCCGCACTCCGCAACTCCTACTGTCCACATCTTCCAGATTGTTAGGCCTGGAGATGCTGCCCCTATAGTCTATTAGAACCCGAGCCTTCGCAAACCTCATGCGCGGCCGCCCTCGTATTCGGTCCCCAGCCGCCACTACTTTTTCCCGATTGGCGTCCCCACCCTGCAACCCCAGCACGTGTCAGACAACATCATCCGTGCCCTGGACCACCGCCGTTTTTCCCTCCCTTCGACAGGTTCCACCTGACCATCGGACCGTGGTGGCGAGTGCTGCCGGGCAGGGCCACTAATATCTCGCCTGACTCAACTTGGGTTTAACAACTTGGTGGAGGCTGGGACCGAGTCCTGACCCATCGGCTGGTCATATAACTTGCGCCTTCGAGGATTTGCGGGCCTACCTCGTTCCAGGTGTTTCAGCCTACTATGCCTGCCCTCCGTTCGCCTCGTCTCCTCCGCCCACCCCTCCTCCACTCTCCCTCCTCCTGAACTACCATCCGTGGGCATGGCGCCATCAGTCGTTAGCTCTAGTCACAGCAGCATGCCGTCGCGAAGCGCCAGCAGGCTGTGCTTCAAACTGCTGAGCCTAGGCTAACAGGCCCACCGCCCACGAGCTATTACAGGCTCACGGCGTCAGACTGATCTGTGGCTGGGCCACCTGCCGGCAAAACCACCTCGCTGACCCTTCCCCACCCACTCCCCATGCATGTGTGTTGACAATGCCGTATACCTGGTGGCGGCCTGCCACTCGGGCAGATGACACATTGCGCCTGGCCTGGCCCATGTGTTAAATCCTGATAGTCCGCGTTTTTCGCTCAAGACATACCATATACCCCAATCTGTCCATGATTGCCGCTTCCCTAGGTTGCGCCGCATCTGTGCGCATTTCAGTAAGTCCAGCACAGATGCTGCCCACTCTCAGGGCATCGCCGCGCCGCCATCCACTGCCCCGCTCAACCGACTGTTGTGGACGTGCCACAGGTGGAATTCAAACCACTAAATGACCCATGGTGAACTCCAGAGTTTACCGAGCGATTGTAGCTGCCAGTGTCAACTTCCACCAGAACTGGTAGTCAATGTCAGTCATCTTCCTCACGTCTACATGAGAGTTGACTTGTATGTCTTATATTCTTTCATGTGCTTATTAACCTTTGAGGAGTCAACACGATGGTCAGTTGGCGATGGCCGCCATCTCAATCCTCACCAATCGAGCCAAGCTCTTGGCCGGTTTAAAAACTCTCTGATCAGCATGAAGATCGGAAGCTTTGCGCTCGTCACAAAATAGAACGTTGTTCCTCATATTCCCTTTTGCGGTACCCCGTCCCCCTTCTTATTTTTTCCTTTCTCCGCTCCTCGTCTTCTGCTTTTTTTTTTCTTACTTCTATCATTCTTCCTCTTCGTTAAGCTCCTGTTTTTCAGCGCGAACCCAAGAGGGGACCATTGTGTCCTTCACTTTTCATAGCGTGTTTGGCAAAGAAGCTTATTTGGAGGAGTTGGATGCGGAAAAATGGACAGTCAGGCCAGTGGGGAGTGATTCTTTTACAGTCGTTGTTACGCTGGTCGCATCTGGCAGATTTCATGTAGGCGCCTATCCTCCCCGTGAAACCCCTTCTTCTATTCAACTCATTTCTTTCGGCCATCCCCGTATTCTGGTTTTTTCCCGAAAGGGGAGAATAGAGCGGGAATGGGTGAGTACGGGATCCTTTCTTCCCACGCCTTTCCCAAGCAAATCTTTCCACTCTCATCCCTGGAGAGAACGGATTGTGAAGAATGCATGAATACCAGCAGGCCCTTGGTGCACAAGCTAAACAGTATTTTCCCTTCTGACAAGCGCAGCGGCAGAGTGCTTAGTTCTGCGGTACAAGTAATCTAGGTATATTCTTCTCTCCTAAGAAGATTCCATCTGTTTCCCTCCCTGGTGAGGTTTCCCACTTTACCTCTTTGCGCCCTACTTGCTTTCCCTCTTTCTTTCCCCGGCACCACGCCGGGACCATGCGGCAGCCCTCCCTCCCCTTCGACCCAATTTTCCCATAGGATCCGTCTTCTCTCGTCTTTCCTCGGTTTCGGGATTGCTTCATCTTTAACAGAAAGAATGGTGAGGGAGTACGTAGCGTGACCATAGACCATCAAGCCCCTAAATTATCACAACATCTCCCTACAACGTACTGGGTTTCAGCTGGACTGGCAAGACTGGCGCTGGTACGCCTGGAGGTTCTGCCATGCCCTCCGTCTATCGTCATTGTCCGAGAATCTGAAGGGTGTGTTCCGTTCCGCGTATTTTGCCCAATCGCATCCTATCAACCAATCTCCTGCTTCCGCCATCACTTAATCTCCTTCCCTCTTCTTCCCTTCTTCCATCGCTATCTTTTCCTAAGCTTCCTCCAAATCCCCCTCCTTTCGTTGTTGGTCTCTTGCGTAACCTCTTGTTTCCACTGCTGCGCCTCCTGTTTCCTGTCCTTCGCTCCCCCTTCCTCATGTTCCTCGTGATCGCCGCGCGTGCCTCCTCCTCACTTATAACGGCTCCATGGGTTATCACACTCTTGCACTCCTACCTCTTTTTGCGCAAGTGGTTCCCTTCCTTGGCTTCGCCCTGGATTGCTCTCTTTTTTCCCTTTGAAGGGTTTGTTCCGCCATTTTCTCGTCTCTCTTCTTCAGACTTCATTATGCATTTAATTTTTCCTGAGGGCCACCTACCCGGTCCTCTGTTTTAACAATTTTTGGGAGTGCCACATACAGGCACTCCAATCTATTCAAATTTTCGGTAGGGCACCTACCTGCTCCTCTGGTTTGAAAAACTTTTTTTGGACTGCCACATACCGGCACTCCATCTATTCAATTTTTCTGAGGGCCCACTACCTGCTCCTCTTGTTGTGAAAAGTTTTTTTGGACGGCCACATACAAGGCACTCCAATCTATTCATTTTTCTGTAGGTCCCACTCTCACCTGCCTCCTCCTCTCTTGTTTTGTCCCACCTTGTTTTTTTGCCTTGCCACCATGACCTTCCCAGAATCACCTCTATATTGTCATGGTTAAAATATTATTACTTTCTGTCCCCACGTAGCCCCTCAAGATGGATTTGGAATGCGCGGGGAACAGAGAGGGATAGAACATGGGTAATTAATCAAGAAAGCGATACGGTGGGGTATAAGGGGAGTGGCTGGTAGGTAACGCATAGATAACTGGAAGGGCCCAAGGGAAAGGAGTGCTGGGAAGGCGAGGACACTGGATGTCCTTCTGGTTTTATTGGTCGAGCCGGGCCGAGGGGCCTTTTATATTAGTGTTCCGTGAGTTGAGTCCTCCCTGGGAGTTTCACCTTAGTCCGGGGGCAACTACCCCTATCTCTGTATGGCAAGGTGTCATATTTTCTGGAGGCCACCTGACCTGCTTGCCTCTGGTTTGACAACATTTTTGTTTTCACCTTCCACCTACGGCACTACCCAAATTAAATTGTCTCCACATCAGCCTCCACACGTTGTCTCCATTGCTACCACCCGAACACCGTCAGTCTCATCAGCTGCCTCCATACATTCCCCCTTTATCAAACGGGTGTGTCAGGCAGAAATTTGGGTTGTTTTCATGGATTCCACATCAAAGTTGTTAACTTTGTCGCCACCTCTTCTGTGTTATCCCAAATATACTGGCAAACTTTTATCATTTACAATATTATTTCAGCGCTTCTTGCGCTCTGTTTACATTCCCCTCAACCCCCATGCATTCCTAAACTTATAAGAACGCTACTACACTTGATCTTATACAAAAGGTTCTTAACAGTGCTGTTTGGGGAGTAGCGAGAGACAGGGGCTTGGATTGGCGCAAAGCTTCACCTGGCAGCGGAGCGCCAGCTCCATGCGCATCATGCGCTTCTTTCTCTGCGCATCTGTTTACATTCCCCTCACCCGCCAATAATCCCCAACACTTATAAGAGACGCTACTACAACCGTGATCTTATACAAAAGGTTCTTTAGATAGTGCTGTTTGGGGAGAGTGCCTAGAGAAGCAGAGGGGCCTTGGAATGGCAAAAAGCTCGCCTGACAGCGGGAGCGGTCCGCTCACACTCCAATGCACCCAAGATCCAACTAACTAGTTTTACCTGGCAGCACCTTTAATCTACTACTAGTTCACACTGCCTCCATACATGGTCCCCTTATCAAACGAGCTGTGGCAGGCAGAATTTTGGTGTTTGTTTTCATTGGCTTTCCATGTTACTTTGTGTCGCCACCCGTGTGTAATCCACAAAATATACTGGCAAACTTTTATCATGTACCGATATATTTGGAGCGCTCTTCTTGCTCACCTCCTTGGTTCCTCTCTGCCACCCATTGGTTTGGAAGCCTGATCTCCATTTAGAGTATGTCGCCATGCCACTCTCTAGCCGCCGCTGCTGCCGCTGCCTCTGCATGCCTTCCCTCTATAGTGTCAGGGTCAATTATTGGATGTTTTACATGCTATCAGCTTCATTCTGTCACTCTGTCATGGCCATGCCTGTTGCCCATAATTTTGGCATAATGGTGCGATTAAGCAGCCTCAGAGGCATCCATGCATCTGCCCCCTGCTGTTTCCTGTCATTTCCGTGGTGTTTCCATCCTTTTTCTGAGGTTCCCAGGTTGTTGGCCAAGCTTCCCTGTGCGAAACCTTGTTTCCCCTTGAAAAATGCTCGAGTTCTCCCATGACTTCAATGGGGCTCGTATTCGAGACGAGCACTCGAGATCGGGAAATTTTCGTCTCGAATAACTAGTACGCCGAGCCATTTTAGTGCTCGCTCATCTCTAGGTCTAGTATTCCTCTTCTGAAGCGTTTGTGGTGAATAATTGGTCTGTAAGTGACTAAGGATCCTATTGTGAAATAAAAACATCACATGACATCTGGAACAAATAAGTGATGAAGGACTAAGAACTTATAGAGCTCGTGGTCCACACAATATAACGATTATTGTCACCACATACTAGTTTCATAGTCTCACAAAAAATTCCAGCCCTCATTTAGTATATCAGTGATATATGGCAAACAAAGGTCACTTACCCTAAAAAAACTCTTCTATTGGAGGATAGTGTCCAGAGAAGATACAGAAGGATTCAGGGGAGCCTTAGGTTTTTCTTCCAGGCTTTTTTGTGGCTTTACCACTGCTGCTCATGTTAACTCGGAGGCGCCTGGTCAATAACATGAGATATGCTCAAGAAATGGTTTTCTGTCCCTCTTGCTTCTGTGAGTCAAAAATGGCCACAGGCAGGACAACCTTTCTTTTTTTGAAGGCAGATGCATGGGCCGCACAGAATCCCCAGGCTAAGGACGAGTCATGTTGTGATCTGCTCCATGACTCTATGTGGCTTGAAACGAGCTTGCTAGTTGAAGGTGGATGTTGGTTGGCATGGGTTCTGCACTCCAACTGAGGCATGAGTATGGCAAAGCATAATCACCCCAAATTGGATGCTAAATTGCTCACATGTAAAAGCTGACCAATTGGCCTTGAACATTCTTGGTCTATTTTAGGGTCTATTAGCGTACATCCAGCCACACACAATGGCTCTCATTGCCACTTGCCTTATTATGGAGGAATTTGCAGCTCGATGCAGACAGGAAAAACAACATGTCCGCTCCCCTGCAAACACCAGCCATATAACCAACCTCGGTCAGCCCATGCACCTTTCCATCAAGGATTAATCTAAGGATGCTATTCACATTAACCAAACCTCTTTGATCCACTTATTGTGCAACTTAACGTTTATGTGCACCAATATTTACTAACACACAATTCTCACTATAAACACTGATTACCTTAATTACTGCATACTATTCACTGACAGGAACAACTTTCCAATCAATGTGTGTGATTACATGATAATGATTCTGCTGGCGTTTCTTGGAAGTTCAATTATACGCAGAACCATGACATTAAGTTTACTTGCAGTAAATGCTAATAAAACTGCTCTGTGATCTTTGCAAAGTATTGCTGCATAATGTTGGGTAAGGACCGACACTCGACTTACATACGACCCCTAGTTCACAAACGGACCTCTGGATATTGGTTAATTTATTGTAACTTTAGTCCTAGGCTACAATCACAGCTAAACAGTTATCAAATGTGTCTTGTAATAAAGCTTTATTGTTAATATGATTCTTATGACAACCCAACTTTTTAAAATAAATCCAATTGTCACAGAGACCAAAAAAAGTTTCTGTCTGGGATTACAATGATTAAAATATACAGTTCCGGACTGATGTGTTTTAGGCTGGTTGTCGGTTTCATAGCAAGAGAATTTAAAGTGCTGCTGCAATGAGTTAAAACCTAAACCCTTTTAATGCATACCTAGAGTAAAGTGAAGCCTTAATTCCCCATAAGATTCCTTGGTCCTAATTTTTCTAAAACAAGGATATAAAATCAGCCATAAATGTTATGTTTTAGGTAAATGTAATTTAAAGCCCCTAAAGTTGTTATTTTTGGTTTTAATTAAAAACCTATTTACTCCTGCTCATAAAAATTGGACTGACATGTCCATATAAATGATGTGTGTATAAGGGCGCGCACCAGAAGAGGAAAAGAGAGAGGTTTGCCTTTTATAAGCCAAATTTTGACACATAAGAAACCTTTAAAAGTGTAACCGGTACTTCTGAGCAAAAAAAAAAAACATATCTTAATATCTAATTTCCCTGCTCCAGTGTGCCTGGAATTATTCCTCAAAGTATTTTGCCACCTCTCGGTCCCCTCATTTAGTATCTCTTTTTTGGCCCATAGCAACCAGGGGTTTCCAGCGCTCAAAAAACTACATATCAGCAAGAGGTTGGGGCGAGCTGCCTTCCTGGTCACCTCATACCACATGCACCTCTGGCTGCTGACCGCACAGACGCTCTATTGTAATATCTACCTTAGCTCATATCTATCTGTTTCTCAACCTATTATCTACTCATATCTATGCTCTATCTAAATATTCTATCTCTATCCATCTAAGTATATCCTATTCTATATCATTACATAGTCTATCTGTGGATACTAATCTATCTATCTAATTCTATTCTCAACTACTATGTATCTATATCTATCTATCTATTATCTATCCCATCTATGTATCCTTTATGTTATAACTATCGAATATCTATACCCTGTGATATCTTTTCTCTCATATCGCAACTCTATGGATCTATTACTCTATCTATACATCATCTATGTTATCTATTTTTTATTATACTATCGTATGTGATCATCATCTAGGAAAAAGAAAAAAAAAATCCACAGCAGCCCACCCACAAAATGTTCAAGAAGACCCCCTAAAAAGGGGGGGGGTGAAAATCCCTCAGCAAGTCCTTGTAGGGAGAGCTCCACATGTATTATGTGATAGAAAAAATTTTGAGCAGAACTCCAGAAGGCAGAGATGAAAAGATAGGAAGGGTTTAATGTCCAAAACCATGCGTCGCTTTCGGTTGTTTCTAAATGAAAAAAAAAAACAAAAAAAGGTGATATAATTTCAAACCAAACTACGAGTCAGCGTGGTTATTGGAGATAAAGACCCCATTCACTTCTTTTCATCTCTGACTTTGGATGTTGCTGCCTCAATGTTTTAGACAACTTATTGTAATCTATCTATCTATCTAAACACCTCCAGGCACAGCAACATGAGGCACAGGCTCCTGTAGACTTGAGAGTCGTTCTACCTGCCTCTCTTGTGTGAGGTTTAGCCAATGGGGAGACTGCAGTCTCTGTCTGGTGTGGATCAGGATTTTGTCAGGATGCAAGAGTAAGTTATAACACACAATTATATAGTAATGCAAATGCTTAGAAAAAAAGGAGCGTTAAAAACTCCACAGGGGGCACCAAATATTTTTGCAAAAAATTACACTCGAGCATCACACAGATGTAATCATTGGGGCACATTTACTTACCAGGCCCATCTCCGATCCAGCGGCGCGTTCTCTGCAAAGGTTCGGGTCCGGCTGGGATTTAAGATGGCAGTTCCTCCGCCATCCACCCGGTGGCGCTGCAGCGCCGAAAAATATTAAACGCCAGCTGATGCACCATCCATAGAAGGTGAAGGGAGCAGCTCCCCCCAGGACACATTTTCGGTTTTTAATGCGGCGTGTTTTCCGAATACGGCGGTTTTCGTTCGGCAACGCCCCCCCGATTTTGCTGTCGCGCCCATGCCGGCCCGATGCGCGCCACAATCCGATCGCGTGCCGCCAAAACCCGGGGCAATTGCATGGTACAGCGGCGCAAATCGAAATATTCGGGTAACACGTCGGGAAAACGCGAATAGGGCCCTTAGTAAATGACCCCCCATTGTATCTCCTTACACACTGGTGACCCCAAGTAAATAACTATATATCCATAAACTAAGACTAATGAGATACAAAAGTCACGTTTAGATGGCGCCAATGTATTAGCCGCACAATAACAGAACCCTCCGGTCATAACAATTTGAGTGAGAGAACGTCATAACATAGGTGTAGTAATGGAGGATGGTGGGAATAAAACTTTATCCCAGAACATATGTGTGTTTTGGTGTTACATAACTTTATAGACATGTTCGGGTCGCCGGTGGTTAAAGGGAACCTGTCACCAGGGACCTCATTTTCACTAAAGACAGGTTACAGAAGCCATTCACACCCGCGGCACAGATGCCTTTTCTAAGCATTTGCATTACAATATAATTGTGTGTTATAACTTACTTGCACCCAGACAAAATCCGGGGTTAGTCACAGGGGCGGACTTGGTTTGGATGCATTCAAAAAACAACATGTGGCTTGTTGTTACCCACTTCTCAGAGCTTGGCCCCCACCGTGTGCTCCTGTTTAGCTCCACCTCCTGCTTCTTCTCAGAGGTCACAGCTTGGTCAGCCTGACATCATGGGGGAGGGACAACCTGTAGAGGAGCACAAAACATGGAGGCGCCTGCACCCTCAAACAGGTCACACTGTTGTTTTGAAATGCATGCAAACCAAAGTCCAGCCCCTGTGACTAACCCACATCCAGCCCAGGGCCGGTATCTGGACAACGTGTGGCCCTGGGCAAATAAAAGTGGGGCCATAAAAAAAAAAGAACTATTTTATGACCAGTCACAGTAGTAAGGCTCCTTTTAGTTTGGAAAAACAAACTGTAATATGGAGAATTTTATAGGAGTAAAGATATATATAAAATGTCTCATATTGATACGTTCACAAAACAAATCCCACATAATACACTAAAACTGTAATAACTAGGAGATCTGCTTTTCAGATAGAAATGTTTAAAAGTCACAACCTGCAAACTACTATATCAATAAAAAAATTAAAAAGTAAGGCGACCGTAAAACCTATAGAATTTTGAAGGCAGAAACCAGGCGATGCATTTGGCAATCTAACATTTGACCACCCTATGTTAGCATGGAGATAGCTGAAGGGCGGGGAATGAGGCCAGGAGGAAGGGGATGGGCCTACGGGCAGCAGGAAAAGGAGGGTGGAAGGCCGAGGGTTTTGGTGGGGGTGGTGTTAATGCATACTTGAGTGAGGTGATAGTGCGTCTTAGTGGGTGGGGTGGAGACTTTAGGAGGATTATAGGGGTGCCAGGAAGGGCACGCCATCTTTTGGCGGAGACAAATTGTCCACCACCCTCCCCTTAGTTGCTTTGTAAGGTACATGTATGTGTGTTTGGGGAGGGGAGATACAAGTAGTGAGATTCTTGTCAGGAAAGGGTAGGATAGTTAGGGAGTTGAGGTCTTTGGTTGTAAAGTGGGCGGGTGCTTGGCAACAGATAATTTATATTTGGTAAATTATTGCATCATTTGATAAAGTCGGGAAGGTGGTGAATTGAATTGCAGTCTCCTTGAGAGGTTGACCTCAGGAGCTGGATGAATGCCACACGCTCGCACTGCCGGGTGTGGTGTGAGGGTCGTCGACGTAGGTGTGGTGTGTTTTACACCGCTGAGCGGTGAGTTCTGAGCAATGATATTTTACTTAAGGTTTAACCGGACTTAGTTGGTTGTAAAATGGACAAAACACTTTTCTGCTCTGTTGTCAAAGTACTCGGCCACTAAAAGATGATGTTAATGTATTCATTATATTTTGTAACTTGTTAATATATGTTTAATAAAGTTTATTTTACAGATTTCAAGAATACATAAAGCGTGACCAGCACTTTTCCAACATAAAATTTGTGTTTATTTAGTTTGGTAGGAGGGTTCCTTTTTCTCTCGGTGAAGCTGTCCTATGACTCAGCCCTATCCTGGTATGTAAACTTTGTGACAAAGCACAAATTATTAAACAAAAAATGCACTGAAAAGCTTGACAAAACGTAAGTTTTTACATATAAAACTCACACGAAGTGGAGTTCGCACCAAATAAGGGCATTCAAAATAAAACCACGAAGTTAGTGAGCAGATTTATTAATAAACACAATACACACACAAAATTACACTCCAAAATGTAAAAACAAACCGTGACATACCGTGATACCGAGTATTAAGCGACACCGAGATAATCCGGACCCCTCATTTTAGCACCAAAAACTGGGAAAACCTATTGACTAAGTATAAGCCGAGGGGTAGTAATACAGCTAGCCAGCCCCCATTTTTGATTAGGGTTCCCCCATGTAGTATCAAGCCAGCCCCATGTAGTATAAGCCACCCCCCAAAGAGGTATTATAAACAGCCAGCCCCCAGGGGGGTATACAGCCTGCACCCATAAAGTATACCACCCTCCAGGGTCGTATCGTTGGCGGGGTCCCCGATCTCATCGCGAGGCTCCTCAGATCCTCGGCGCAGTACAGAGCGGTGGTGGCTCTTCTTCTCTCTTCTTATTCTTGTTAGCCGCAGAATCGCGTCCCAAGCGATCTTCGGCGGGCGAGTCACTGTTTGATCCCGCGTGTCGCGGCGTGACGTCATCAGCCGCGACACCGCGGTCATCTTAATGTGGACCGCCGGGCATATCGCATGGACGCGATATGACTGCCGTTCAGAAGAAAGAAAGGAGCCGCCGACGCCTGTACCGCGATGACGGATTGGGAGACTGGTGAAGATCGGGACCCTCGCCACACTATCCGGACAACGGAGGGTGCTAGTATTTAAGTTTTTATTTTTACTCTCACTACGTGTTGATAAGCCGAGGATGAGGTTTTTCAGCACTTTTTTGTGCTGAAACTCGGCTTATACAGAGTCATATACTGTATTTGGTTGCCACTTCACAAATGTGTTTTTAAAATATATGAAACCAAATACTTGTAACAAGGTCCTATTCTGTAAAATCTATTTTTTTCCAGAAATCACCATGTAACCAAGAATAACTTTTAAATTCATACACACACCACTTCATGCAACTTTGCAGCAAACGGCAATAACATGCAAAAATTGCTTGAAATTCCAAAATTTCAAACATATTGTGACAAATGCAGGAATACTTATAAAAGAAAATATCTTTCCCTAAAACCAGCAAGATAGGAAAGAATCATCAGACCCCACATGTGTATATTCACAAAAATGCAGCAGAAAATGAGCGTTAAAATCCACAGGGGGCACCAAACTATTTTTTGCAAAAAATTACACGAGCATCACCAGTATGTATATCCATTGGGCACATTTACTTACCGGCCCATTCTCCAGATCCAGCGTGCGCGTTCTCTGCAAAGGCATTCGGGTCCGGTGGGATTTAAGAGGCGTTCCTCCGCCATCCACACCAGGTGGTCGCTGCAGAGGCCGAAAATATCTTATAACCCACTGAATGCACCATCCCATAGAAGGTGAAGAGTAGCTCCCCCCAAGACGACCATTTTCGGTTTTTACAATCGGCGCGTTTTTTTCGAATACGCGGCGTTTTCGTTCGGGTCCACGCACCCCCCGATTTTGCTGGTCGCGCCAAGCCGGCCGTGCGGCGCCACAATCCGATCGCGTGCCGCCAAAACCCGGGGCAATTCATGGTTACAGCGGCGCAAATCGAAAATATTCCGGGTAACACGTCGGGAAAACGCAATAGGCCCTTAGTAAATGACCCCCCATTGTATTCTCCTTACAACATGGTGGACCCCAGTTAAATAACTATATATCCATTAACTAAGATAATGAGATAACAAAGTCCACGTTTAGATGTGGCGCCAATGTATTAGCCCCACAATAACAGAAACCCTCCGACGATTCATATACAATTTGAGTAGAGAACGTCATAACATAGGGTTGTAGTAATGGAGGATGGTGGAATAAAAAACTTTATCCCCAGAAAACATATGTGTGTTTTTGCGTGTTTACATACTAACTTTATAGACATGTCTGGTCCCGGTGTTAAAGGGACCTGTCCACCAGGGAACTCATTTTCACTAAAGAGGTTACAGAAGCCATCACACCCAGCAGTGCACAGATGCCTTTTCTAAGCATTTGCATACAATATACTTGTGTGTTATACTACTTGCCACCCAGACAAATCCGGGTTAGTACAGGGGCGGACATCTGTGTTTGGATGCATTTCAACAAAACAACATGTGCTTGTTTGTTACCCACTCTCAGAGCTGGCCCCCAACCCGTGGTGCTCCTGTTTAGTCCCACCTCACCTGACTTCTTCTCAAGGTCACCAGCTTGGTCAGCCTGACACATCATGGGGGAGGGACCAACTGTAGAGGAGCACAAAACATGGAGGCGCTGCACCTCAGAACAGGGTACACTGTTGTTTTTTAAAATGCATGCAAACCAAAGTCCAGCCCCTTTGACTAACCCAAGGATTTTGTCAGGATGCAGGTAATTTTAAACACAATTATATATATAATTGCCAAATGCTTAGGAAAAGCAGAAGGTTATTTGCTTGCAGGTGTCATGGGCTTTTACAATCTGTCTTTAGTGAAACATGAGGTCCCTGGTGACAGGTTCCCTTTAAAGTAGGTAAGGACATTAGGGAAGAGGATCGAGTGTTTCATCGTATCATCAATTTTTTCGCAATAATAAAAAACTATCACGAAACCAAAGGCAAAAAGAGGAAGTGTGTGTTCTTAGATTAGTTTGGATACGGAGGAAGGTTTAAAAACATGAATATGGAGTGATATTACTTCATTTCATCAAAAACGTTGTAGTACATATAAAGTGAATATTTCCAGTATTTTAACGCTTCACACAAAAACCCTGCAACCTTATAAAGATTCAGGTATCCCTCTCCTCATTTCCACGTAACCCCTTTTAAATGTGCCTATGGAACGCCGCTCTGTGTGTAATAAACTAAATCGGTTACAGGACCTTTCTCCTTCTAAGTCTCTTGAACTTCTTGCCATGACGGAAAATGGACCAGCAGCTGACCGAATCCGCGCTCCGTTTTCGGCATTTGGGTTTATGTGCGATTTACACTTTCTCACTTGTTCCAGACCCGGAGGAATAGCAGGGAGGTGGGGTAGCAGGGCCGCTTCTCTGCCATGAGGGGGATGACAAATCCCGCCTCAGGCGGCATTTGCAGCTCCGTTCAGAGGGATGGCTTCGCAGCGACGCACGCTCACCCCCGTTGCCTTGCCGTCGGCAATACACGCCCGCTTGTCCCGGGCGGTGTTGCCGGCGTTTGCCCAGCCAGGTACAACCGCTGCGCTTATCTCGCCCCCACGTGTGGCCTCCGCGGGTCCACGGACCACCCTGACTTCCTCTGGCGCCAGAGAGTTAGTCACGCGCCAGAGGGAGAGAGCAGCTGAGGCGCGCCGCACCTGCCTTTGACCCAACTCCCGGCTCTTGAGCGTAAGAAACTACCTAAGGAGCGCCTTGTCGGCCTGGTGGTCGGCAGGCGTCAGCCCCAGGTTTGATAGGGGTTCGATTTCTATATGAACCCTGTCAACTTGCACGCAGTAAATGAGGAGAATATTCCTTTCATCATGTGGCTTTCTGTCCTGTGAAAGGTTTAATATGGCATTGCAAGGGTGCGTAAAGGTCGTCCTTTTTACCACCCCTTGCATTGCCTATAACCATTCCAATGCAGAAAGGCCACATGACAAGGAATATTCTACCTCATGTTCCGTTCCAATCAGAGGAAAAGCCACGCAAGGAATATTCCCTCCTCATATTCGCTCATGTTGCTTTATGACACGGCAAGATTGACAGTGGAAACAGGAATTTCACAGCATTGATAGTTTTCTTAACACTTCCCGACACCGCGCTGTACGTACGGCGCGCGTCGGGGTGGGGGCATGGAGAGGGTCTCGGCTGAGCTCTCCTCCATGCCGGTAAGTCCTTTGCTGCATATTGCAGGCAAATGCTTACCGGGTACCACCCGTGATCGTGCTAGCGGCTTCAAGAAGTTGGCGGCGCATGGGCGCCCCTTATTAATGCCATCTGTAGTATGGCGAAGTTATGATAGGATTTGATCAGACAACCTAGGGGGTCAGAAAATAGTACAAAGTTGAAAATAAAAAAAGTGAAAACAAAAAATTAATAATATAAAAAACCTTAAAATTTCAAATCACCCCCCTTTCCCTAGAAAGATAGACATATATAAAACAGTAAAAATCATAAACACATTGGGGAACATTACTTACAAGGAAATCGAGACGACAGAAGGAGAGGGCAGCGGAAAAGGAGTCAGGGAAGGACGGGGAGTTAAGCATGGTGGCCCATTCTAATGGTAGCAGAGGACTACTAAAGATGGTTTAGATAGATTGCTGAAGATGCCATGAAGGTGTTAATTTACTGTCAGTAGATACGCATCATCTTCCCTGTACCGTCCTAATCCAGGGATTTCTTGTTTTTCTATTTGTCGTGCAGTGCAGCTACTTGCCGAAATAGTCGTGAAATAATAAATAATAAAAAGGCAAAAATCGCTACTTCTCTTAACCTCGCCAACCAGGACAACGCAGATGACTTTTCTCAATCACACAAATATAGACAGTGAAAGTTCTTTGTGAGTTCAGATTTCTATCTCCTAAGCCAGTTTCACTACTTCATTTCGTTTCAGTTCAGCTTGAAGTTTTTGTAAATGCCGCCAAAGCATTTGTACGTAATTCTTTTTCCTGAAATAACGATACGGGTGGTGTTTTCGTCTGGTCGCACGCACCACACTCATTGAGCGGCACTCACAACCGAATTTATGACTCATTGGCTGGCCACTGTCCATAAGGCCCACGACTAAGATGGGCGTCACAAACTGATCGCAAAGTCGCTGCGCTAAGGAAGTACTTAAATCACATAGTAAAAATAACCGGGGTTCAGGAGGGAGGCAAAGGGGTATAATTCTTACCCGATATACAGCGGTGCAAATCGAGAAATATATGGTGTGTAATAGCCCATTGGTACACCGTCGGGTTGACAGTATCATAACCAATGAGTATCCCCCTCATAGTTCTAATTGGGGTTGTAATTAATGTGTGCCTAGGTGGCCTGTTAGTTATAATTGACCCCCAGTAGGCTACTCGCAGCATCGTAAGTCTGTACATTATATGCTGGCGACTTCTGACTGCAGAAAGTGGTTAATTACGCCTCTTTTCACAGTCGGATTAAGCCCTCTTATAACTAGTCCGAAAATGAGAGACATTGTCCCATGGTGCTGATTAAGCTAACTGAAAACGCTTGGTCACAAAGTACGTCTATAGGTAAAATGTTATCATCCGACCCCACAGCTGACTCATTCGACGTACCGCTCTATGCCGCCCATATGCCAGGACTATGAGAGGACCTTGTGTGTATATATATATTATATTTAGTATACACACCCCACGAGCCTCCACGAGTATGTAGCTGCAGTGTAGCGTAAGGATGTATTCTTAAACAGTTGACTATTATGTATGCGTGGAGCAAGCAGTGACCCACGTTGATTACGTGCACATCGAGATCTTTAAACGCTATGAGTGTGTTGATGTATTTGGTTAGGATAATGGTGTGCTTTATAATAGTGTCTTTTTCTTTCTATGAGCTGGATCGCGAATGGGCCGGGTAAGTAAATCTGCCCCAATGTGTTTATACAGTATACAAGTGCAGGGAAAGCTGAGGAGAGATAAGATGAAGATGTTTGGTCACTACATTAGTGTGTTCCTGTCAGCACATGACTGAGTGTTGGGTCAGTCAGACATGAGGTGATCAGCTGTAAGCAGTGTGGGGGATGGGGGCATGTCTCCTGTTCCATAGTCTTCTTTCTCAAGACGAAATGACCATAGTAACAGACATCTGAGCAGTCACTGCCATCTAGGGGAAGTCTGCAGAATACAAGAGATTTGGGTAACTAATCCAATTGCAAAAAGGCTTAAAATTACCTGCCCTACAACATATCTAAAGTATTTTGAAATGACGGTTACACTTTAAATGTGTCAAGATGCATTTGAAGAGCCCTAGTGGCACAAAACAGAGAACTCAAAAAATTACCCCAATCTTTCAAAGTATACCCCTTGGAGAATTTAGCAAGGTGTAATATGTGTATTATCAAGTGGTATAGTGAGCATTACATACAGGTGGTTTCCAAATATGATGTGCAATGAATGTTAGCATGGAGATAGCTGGAAGTGGGCGGAATGCGGCCATGACAGGATGGGCTGGGAGGGCAGGAAAAGGCGGGTGGTTTAGAGTTGGGGGGTTGAACCTTGAGTGAGGTGATAGGTGGTCTTAGTTGGGGGGTGGAGACTTTAGAGGGTTTATAAGGGGTGCCAGGAAGGGCACGCCATCTTTTGGCTGGAGAAAATTGTCCCACCCACCCTCCCCGTTAGTTTGCTTTGTATCAGGGTTACATTTTGTGTTCTAGGGGAGGAGGGATACAAGTAGTTTAGATTCTTTTGTCAGGAATGGGTAGGCATAGCTTAGGGAGTTGAGGTTTTTGGTTGTAAAGTGGGCGGGTGCTTGGCAACAGATAATTTATATTTGGTAAATTAATTGCATCATTTGTTCTAAAGTCCGGGAAGTTGGAGAATTGAATTGCAGTCTCCTTGAGAGGGTGACCTCAGGAGCTGGATTCTTTTGATATTTGCCACATTCTGCCCTCGCCACTTGCCAGGTTGGTGTGCGGCTCGTGGATTGGTAGGTGTGGTTGTTTACACGCTGAGCGTGAGTTCTGAGCAATGATATTTTATTTAAAGGTTACACCGGACTAAGTTGGTTGTCAAAATGGACAAACAATTTCTGCTCTGTTGTCAAGTACTCGGCCACTAAAAGATTTGATGTTTAATGTATTTCATCATATTTTGTAATTTGTTAATATATGTTTAATAAAGTTTATATTTTACAGATTTCAAAGAATAAATAAAGCTGTGACCAGCACTTTTCCAACATTAAAATTTGTGTGTTTTATTTAGTTTGGTTAAGGAGGGTTCCTTTTTCTGCTCTGTGAGCCGATAAGCTCTATATGTATACATGTTACCCAGGAGGGTAAGCGGCCACTAAAGGTTCCTTCCCCATACAAATATGTCAGCCGTGGAGCCGTTCACAGGGCAAGTACAGAGAATGACCGCATTCAGACGCATGGGGCCTTATTAACCCCTTAACGATTTGGCCCTTTTTAGTTTTTTCACTTCCATTTTTCACTCATCACCTTCAAAAATCTATAACTTTTTTATTTTTCCACATAAAGAGCTGTGTGATGGCTTATTTTTTTGCGTAACAAATTGCACTTCATAGTGACGGTATTTAATATTCCATGCCGTGTACTGGGAAGCGAAAAAAAAAATCCAAATGCGGTGAAAAAACGCATTTGCGTTGTTTTTTTCTCGGCTTGGATTTTACAGCTTTCACTGTGCGCCACAAATATAATGTCTACTTGTGCCAATAACTTTTTTTATACTTTCGTGTACGGAGCTGTGGGTAGTGTCATTTTTTTGCGACTTTTGATGCCGTTTTCATTGCTATAATACCGTATATACTCGAGTATAAGCCGACCTGAGTATAAGCCGAGACCTCTCATTTTACCACCAAAAACTGGGAAAACCTATTGACTCAAGTATAAGCCGAGGGTGTAGTATACAGCTAGCCAGCCCCCACGAGGTATGCAGCCTGCCCCCACGAGGTATGCAGCCTGCCCCCACGAGGTATGCAGCCTGCCTGGGTAACACGTCGGGAAAACGCGAATCGGGCCCTTAGTAAATGACCCCCATTGTATTCTCCTTTACACAATGGTGACCCAAGTAAATAACTATATATCCATAAACTAAGCTAATGAGATAACAAAAGTCAGTTTTAGATGTGCGCCAATGTATTAGCCGCACAATAACAGAACCCTCCGCGCTTCATAAGAATTTGAGTGAGAACGTCATAACATAGGTGTAAGTAATGGAGGATGGTGGGAAATAAAAACTTTATCCCAGAACATATGTGTGTTTTTGGTGTTACATATAACTTTATAGACATGTTCTGGGTCGCGGTGTTAAAGGGAACCTGTCACCAGGGACCTCATTTTCACTAAAGACAGGTTACAGAAGCCATTCACACCAGCAGTGCACAGATGCCTTTTCTAAGCATTTGCATTACAATATAATTGTGTGTTATAACTTACCTTGCTCCATGACAAAATCCTGGGGTAGTCACAGGGGCTGGACTTTGGTTTGGATGCATTTCAAAAAACAACATGTGGCTTGTCTGTTACCCACTCCTCAGAGCTTGGCCCCCACCGTTGTGCTCCTGTTTAGGGGACATCAGTGGGGGAGGGACAACCTGTAGAGGAGCACAAACATGGAGGCAGCCTGCACCTCAAACAGGTCACATGTTGTTTTTTGAAATGCATGCAAACCAAAGTTTAAAGGGAACCTGTCACCAGGGACCTCATTTTCACTAAAGACAGGTTGCAGAAGCTTACAACACCTGCAGTGCAAATCTGCCTTTTCTAAGCATCTACCCCAGGATTTTGTCAGGATGCAAGAGTAAGTTATAACACACAATTATATAGTAATGCAAATGCTTAGAAAAGGCAGAAGCACTTTTGCACTGCAGGTGTCATGAACTCGCACTTCTTTCAATCTCAATAGGACAAACGTTTGACCCCACCTTCCTCCTCAGTTGTGCCGTATCCAACATCATCTGCTCTGTTGTATTTGGGAAAAGGTTTGACTACAAAGATGAACATTTTCTGACTTTTCTCAAGAATATCACTGGCATTCATCGATTCATGAATTCTGGAATGGGTTTGGTGAGTTTTTACTCATTTGCACCATATAGATTGAATTCTGCATTTGGTGATGTTCACGTGATCTCACTGACCTGACCTATTTTATTACCATAGATTTTCTACTTCTTCCATCGACTTATGCACCATATGCCTGGTCCTCACCAGACGGGTTTTCAGCATTTCACTGATTTCAGAGCATTTGTTCAAGAGCGGGTGGATGAGAGTTTGAGAACACTTAACCCAGACTCTACAAGACACTATATCGATTGCTTTCTGGTTAAGATGCAACAGGTAAGAGATAACAGGTGACAAATCTTCTTCTTTGGAGTATGAAGAACTTGAAGAAGATAACATGCAATATTCTTCCATAATCAAATATCTTCCTTGGTGGCTGATGGTCCAGACTCCCATTTGTCTTCACTAATACTAAGAGTCTCCAGCTCATGAGACCTGATGAAGAGAGATCCCTTTAATAAAAATGAATAATTATCTTAACAATCCCAATGTAGACTTAATTAATCTTCTGTACAAAAATAATCTCATTGGAGCTGATCCATTCACAATTTCCTCTCGTCAACAATTGTCTTCCTCCATGCACATAGGTCCATAGGACTGCCTCCATAGGGTATACTACAAAAGTTCTCATTAAAGAGGACATCTTGTAATCATCTACCCTGGGGTACGAGGACATGTGCCAAAGCCATCTAACAGCACTACCTTATATCTCCTATCCATTAGATATTTGGGGTCACTTGTCTAATGTTTAAAATGGATGAAATAAGACTAGAGATGAGCAAGCACTAAAATGCTCAAGTGCTCGTTACTCGAGTCGAACTTTTCCCGATGTTCGAGTGCTCGTATCGAGTAACAAACCCCATTGAAGTCAATGGGAGACTTGAGCATTTTTTACTGAAAGAACACATTGAAAGAACACATTGAAGATGTTCGCGTACATCTGCTAACTTATCCGAAGACACGCGTGCAGAAAGGTGTTCTTCACAATAGTATGTGAAGAACAATATGGGTGAAGAACACATTGCAGATGTTTCCATACATCTGCAATGTGTTTTTCACACATATTGTTCGTCACATACTATTGTGAAGAACACGGTTCGGCAGGCGTGTCTTCGGATAAGTTAGCAGATGTACGCGAACATCTGCAATGTGTTCTTCACTGTGTTCTTCCAATGTGTTCTTCACTTAAATGATCCTGTGTTCACTGTTTTCATTGTATTCTTCACTGTTCTTCACTGTCTTTTCTTAAGTAAATGCTCGATTCCAAGCAGGCGAAATACTCGTCCAAGCAACGAGCCGTTTCAAGTATGCTAATACTCGAACGAGCCTCAAGCTCGGACGAGTATACTCGCTCATCTCTACATATGACCTTTCTTTTTCAGCCTAGGAATCTCTGTAACTATTAGAAAAACATTTATACTGTATTTGCCTTTATACAGGATCAACAAAATCCGGCCTCCGAATTCCATAATGAGAATCTAGTAGTATCTGTTATTAATTTGTTCTTTGCCGGGACTGAGACTACCAGCACCACCCTTCGATTTGGTTTACTGCTTCTACTAAAATATCCCGAAATTCAAGGTACATTTAGCTTTTCTGTATCAGCCAAAACTGTGCTTAAACTGGTCACTGCTTGAACTTTTTTATAAGGTAATTTTTTTAATGAATCATTACGGTGAATAAAAGCTTATTTCCTGTTTAGCAAAAGTCCAGGAAGAAATTGACCGGGTTATAGGTGATCGTTGCCCATCAGTAGAGGATCGATCCAGGATGCCTTACACAGAAGCCGTAATCTGTGAGATCCAGAGAATCAGTGATATTATTCCTACTGGGGTTCCTCACTCTACAACAGAGGATGTGTCATTTCGAGGTTACACCATTCCCAAGGTAAAACTTGTAGAAGGATATAAAAGCCTAATAAGTGTCTGAAAATCTTCTTATACTTGGCCTTCTTATGACATGTCACCTGAGCGCCTCATGGCTCCGCCGTTCACTAACCATGAACACCCCGTCACCCCCCTCAATATTCACCCCTCTGTCCTGCCCACAGCCTGCAGACAGCCGGTGACATCAGCCGACTGTCTACAAATTTTGCCGTGCTTATTGCACAGCCTGCAGTTTATTAGTCATTTAAGTATTTTTATAAAGTTCTTTTCTCCAGAGTACTTATGCCATGGAACTAGCCATAAACAGTGCCGTCATCCCCTAGAGCAGTGATGGTGAACCTTTTAGGGGCCGAGTGCCCAAACTGCAACCCAACCCCCCCGCCTTATTTATTGTGAGGTGCCAACCAAAAATTAAAGCAGTAATTTATTGCTCCCTGTTCTTCAACAAGGTTTGATCATATTGGCCTCCTTAGGACAAGATGGAAAATTTGCATAATTTTAGCTTCTTGCCAGTATCCCTCCATACACAGAGAATTGTGGGGCCAGCAGAAGGTCTTCCAAAGATAATTCGGCCCTGTTTACGCATTCTCCCTCTTCCTACAAACCCAAGTAGTGAAGTGTCACTTAAATATATGACTGAAAGCAGCATCTTTTAAGTTGCTTGGAACTGCAGGAAGATTCTTTGAGTCCTGTCTGGTGTGCTGGGGCGATGGCCCGGGTGCCCATAGAAAGGGCTCTGGGTGCCGCCTCTGGCACTTGTGCCATAGGTTCGCCACCACTGCCCTAGAGGTAACGAGCAGGCTTGTAAGGTTGGACTACCATCAGTAATCTGGTGGTTGATGTCATTTATGCACTAATTTGGCCAACGACTATATTTTTTGACAATTATACACATACACTGGAATTGTTCAGCACGGGCAAGCAAATGTCTTCTTAATGGGGCAAGAATGATTTGCTGCCACACCCCAACGGTGGTGTTTCATCTCTCATGAGGACAAATGAGATCCAAGATACCAGATTTTTGTTGCTATATAAGTATAAGCATAAATATGATAGATTGCAACATAAATAATCTTATCTTAATTCTTAACCTTTTAGGGCACAGATGTGTTCCCATTACTAACCACTGTATTGAAAGATCCTGAACAGTTCCATGAGCCGGAGGTCTTCTCCCCGGATCGGTTTCTGGATGATAATGGGGCAGTAAAGAAACATGCGGCTTTAATGCCGTTCTCTGCAGGTAAAATATCTTCTGTGCTTGGTCAAGACAAGACTCAATGGGGCAGATTTACTTACCCGGTCCATCCGCGTTCCAGCGGCGGCTTCTCTGATGAGCGTTCGGGTCTTCCGGCGATTCATGAAGGTCCTGCGCCCGATGTCCACCAGGTGTCGCTGCTGTGCCGAGGTCCGCCGAGTTGCGTCGGAGTTCACTGAGCTCTTCCTGGTGCATGTAAGTATGGCGCGTGCGACCAATTTTTTTTTTAAATGCGCCGGTTCTTCCGAATCCGTTGGGTTTTCGCTCGGCCACGGCCCCCGATTTCCGTCGCGTGCATGCCAGCGCCACAATCTGGTCGCGTGCACCAAAATCCCGGGGCAATACAGGGAAAATCGGCGCAAATTGGAAATATTCGGGTATCATGTTGGGAAAACGGGAATCGGGCCCTTAGTAAATGACCCCCAATATCTCAAGGAAGAACTAAATTAATTGGAAGATCAAGCTCCTTAACAATTTTTCTTTTTTTTGTATGAAAGTTGACAAGAGATTCAAAACATGAGAAATCATTGACTAAACCTCTTCTTCATGTCTCTCTGTAGGAAGAAGGATGTGTCCTGGAGAAGGCTTAGCTCAGATGGAACTCTTCCTATTCCTGACGACTCTCCTCCAGAAGTTTACCCTGACCCCAGAGGTGCCGAGAGAGAAATTAGACCTAAGTCCTGAGTTTAGTAGCACCGGGAACCTACCTCGTAGTTACAAAATGTCTGTAGTTCCTCGGGACTAAATTTTTAACTCAATTTCACGACTATTCTGACTGTAATTATTTATTGTAAGAGATTTTTGTAATCAGACATCAGACAGACGGGTGTCCCATGGCTGATCCCCAATGTTTTAGAGAGACTTTGCCAAATAAGATCTTCCTTATCTCATCCTGGAAGATGTATTCACCTAAGACAGACAAGAAGACAGTGTATACCCTGAGTGTAGATATCAAGACCATCTGTGACATGAAATTCATTTTTTTTATTATTCCAATTGAAATGTTTGAAATGTAAAAAAATGTTTGTTTTTTTTAAATAAAGTGTTTTCTGCATTGAAGTTTTGTCATTATATAATTATTTATTGATTAAATTGCCAAAGTACTTCCAAGTATTGATTAGTAGGAATTAGTAGTGTAAATTTAGATTCTATAATTTTACCATCAAAATCCATCCTGATAAACCAGAGACACTTACTCATAGATCCAGGCACCGGGACTGTGGTGTCTTCTTATATTTCTTAACCGTGGTCTCCTTTGTTGTAAAATCAAGTTTTAATATGATGCTAATTAACCTGAAATGCTCTTGGGGGCGTTACTAGAGTCCCTTTGGTTCAGTAACGTAGTTTTAGAAGGCAGGAGGCCATGGGTAACAAATATAAGAAGATTCCCACAGTCACGGTGCCTGGATCTATGAGTAAGTGTCCCCGGTTTATCATGATGGCTTTTGATGGTGGATTTCCATTAAGATTTTCATTAGAAATAGTCGGACCTTTGAAGTTCCACCCCAATTGTACCCCTGGCTCCCACATTTCAGATTCTCTCTAGTTCTAGGTCCGACTATTTCTAATGAAAATCTTAATGGAAATCCACCATCAAAAGCCATCATGATAAACCGGGGACACTTACTCATAGATCCAGGCACCGTAACTGTGGTATCTTCTTGTATTTGTTTACCATGACCTCCTTTCTTCTAAAATCAAGTTACAATATGATGCTAATTGACCTGAAAGGCTCTTGGGGGCGTTACCAGAGTGCTTTTGATTCCTTTACATAGTTTTAAAAGTTGATTTTTAGAAGGAAGGAGACCATGGATAATGGATATAAACAGATTACCACAGTCACAGTGCCCGGATCTATGAGTAAGCGTGAGTGAGTAAGTGATCTATGAGTAAGCGTGAGTGAGTAAGTGATCTATGAGTAAGTGTGAGTGAGTAAGTGATCTATGAGTAAGTGTGAGTGAGTAAGTGATCTATGAGTAAGTAAGTCATCCTGGCTTTGATGGTGGATTTCCTTTAAGATTTTCATTAGAAATAGTCGGACCTTTGAAGCTCCACCCCAATTGCACCCCTGGCTCCCACATTTCAGATTCTCTCTAGTTCCTGCTGCTCTATACTTTCTTCTTCAGCAGTGACATCAAAATACAGAGGTTGATCATTGCTGCTGCAACTAATCACCGACTGCAGTGGATTTAATATACAGTATGTTGAAGAATGACTTCAGCAATGTATTTTTCCCTGTATGACTTACCTGATATCCACATACATAAAACAAGGGCACGCTCATGTCCCTTCCGTGCGTCCTTCAATCTCCTCTGATCAGACAACATCTTGAGGTTACGTTTTATTTTACTTTGTACTTGCAGCTACCATTACCATGATGCATCAGCACAGTATCACATGGGTAGCTAGAGGCAGTAGTATTTCTTGGAGTTGGAAGCATTTTTATCTTTCTCTCCATATTCTATTAATATTTAAAGCTCTCTGCTTTTAAAAGAAACCTTCATTGTTCACTTACTATGGTTAGAAATGGCCTTGTCATGTGATGGATCCACCGACGCACGGCTCATCAGATTTGATGACTATACTGCATTATAAATCAGAACTCATGCAGGCAAAAATGATGCTCCCCATTGATGCCCATAGGAAGTGACTGCGCAGGCAGCAAAGACCGGTAGGAATAGGCCCTGCCCTATCTTTTCCATTGTGGGCAGTTGGGATTAACCCCTTTACTTTTAGCTTTATGTTTGAAAATACTGTTCATAGCATACTACAGCCAAGGAGAGAGTAGGAAGAGTTACCCCTCAGAGCTGTGTAACAAACAGGAGAGGTCAAAGTGTAGATAAAGAACGTGATTGGTCAAACATGAAGACTGAGCCAAAATGCAGAAGTTGAAGTTCTGGGAATGTGTAAAGTCAGAATTTCCACAAACTTCATACTGTGGGACAATCAACACCATCAGATCTTTAAAGCTGTCTGTCTTCACTAGTGTGAATGGAAGCATTACAAAGGTCAGTTAACATCTTTTTGCAAATTTTGCAAATGCTCCTATTCAGAACCAGAGCTTATGAGAGTGGTTGGCAAATCTTCTGCTTTCTCTCTATTGTTTCGAGAATGGAGAGCTAAATTGATGTTGTGTACAGGATTGGTGATGGTGGTGCTGGCCTCACATTCTTCCTTTGCGAGGAGACAGGTTGCCTTTTTTCTTGTGAGGCAGTGGAACAGGCTGGACCAGCTGTGTTCAATTTAACCAAATGGACTCGATTAGGAAAGGCACACACCTGACAATATAAGATCTCACAACTCACAGTGCACATAAGAATCATAAGATCTAAGGAACTGCCCATGGAGCTCAGAGACAGAATTGTGGCAAGGAAAATCTTAGTATAAGCGCACACCATTCAATGAAAGGAGCACCTTTACAATCTAGGTATTAGTGCATGCATGTAATGTAGCCAACACACCAACTTAACACTAGTACAAAGAAAAAAACAAGAGAGGTATGTAAACACTTGAAAAATGTAAGAAACTATTTTATTAAGTTATAAAATGACACAGACAAAACATATACTGGAAAACACTTCTTTAAAAAATTTAAAATAGTACTAAGTACACAAAGAACTTTAACAGTTTTAACTGCCTTGATACTCTTTAGTTTATATTTTGTCTAGATTTACTCTGGTTTATCTATATTTAATCTGGTCTATATTTGGTTTCAAGTTGATTTGTGTTTTTTTTTCTTGATATCATTGTTATACTTACTGTTTATTTGTGGGGGATTCGATACTTCTATGTATCTGAGGTGGTTTCCGTCGACTCTAAGTCCATCCTTACAAAGGCATCTGTCGAACTGTTGAATCTACCCAGCCATTACGATATCTTACAATCATACATCATCAAAAACAGCAGGTATACATCCCACTGTTTTTGGTAAGAAAGGACAGTCCTTTATGACACTTTGCCATTCTGTATTTTACAGTAATGGAGACAGATTGAGTTGATTTTACCATTAGTAGCCATTTGTATTTTAGATTTTGTATATTGTGTAAATATTTCTATTAGTATTGATCTTAGATTTCGTTTTTTTAAATGTTATTGGTAGACAGCAAAAAAGTCCTGCTGGACTGAAACATTGATGTTGCATGTAGGATACATTGTTTGCTGAATATATTAAAAAGATAAATATTAAAAAAAATTATACAGCAATTATGATGTTAATCTCCAGCCATTGAGCAACTAACTACCCATAATGATGATCATTGTAGATGTACAGTTTAAAGGGGTTTGCCCATGAAGCAGTGTGGGCAGATCCTATCTGAGCAGGTACTTTATGATTAGAGATGAGCGAACACACTCGTCCGAGCTTGATGCTTGATGCAAATACTTCGCCCACTTGAGAAAATGGCATCTCCCGCCGTTTTGATTTTTGGCGGCCAGAAACAGAGCCAATCACAAGCCAGGAGACTCTGCACTCCACCCAGCATGACGTGGTACCCTTACACGTCGATAGCAGTGGTTGGCTGGCCATATCAGGTGACCCTGGAATAGACTAGCCCCTGCCTGCGCTGCTCGGATCATTCTCTGTCTGGATGCCGTTAGAGAGAGAGCTGCTGCTGGTCAGGGAAAGTGTTAGGGTGTTCTATTAGAATAGTGTTAGGCAGGAGTGATTATACAAGAACCCAACAGCACTTCTTAGGGCTACAATAGCGTTATATATATATTTTTTTTTGTTTGCTTGTGGCTGGGCTTGCTGGCACTAGTAGTGCAGCTAGTACCATATTGTGAGGAATTTGCAGGGAGACTTGCGACCGTTGTGTTTAGCTCTTAGTGGTGACACACATATCCACCTCAAACACTGAAGTGGGACAATTTATTGGGGGTTTGATTTGAATTAGGCACAGTCTGCTCATTTATTTTTTTTTACGTTTATTTACTTTTATAACTCAAAGTAATCTGGCAAAGCAGTGTGCTTTCAGTGTAGGCTAGAAAATAGCCATAGGAGAACCCTTGCAGCTACCATTACCATGATGCATCAGCACAGTATCACATGGGTAACTAGAGGCAGTACTATTTCTATTGGAAGCATTTTTATCTTTCTCTCCATATTCTATTGATAGTTAAAGGTCTCTGCTTTTAATAGGAACCTTCATTGTTCACTTACTATGGTTAGAAATGTCCTTGTCATGTGATGGTTCCTCCGATGCACGGCTCATCAGCTTTTGAATCAGGCTTCATGCACACAAAAATGATGCTCCCCCCTTTGATGTCCATGTGAAGTGACTATGCAGGTTGGGAAGGAATAGGTCCTGCCTTAGGTCCTGCCTTATCTGTGGGCAGTTGGACGTTTGTTGACTTGGAACTTGCCCAATAGAAAGCTGTGAGTTAACCTCAGCTTTTGTAGCTCACTCATGGCTAAAGAACATGGTTGTGTGTATGAGGCCTAACGGTGACAGAGCATGCCCGCCGCTGCATAACCGATCTACTAAATGTGTCTACGGATCGCCATGTTCCTCAAAGAACGCTGAACACTACATTAAGTTACGGGTCATCAATTTCTGGGTTTGAAGATAAACTTAAGTTTTTATAGATTATATTTCTATTTTTACATTATATTTAAACATATAGCTTATTTTTTGGGACACAGTGGTTACAGTTTACTTCCACTAGGGCCAATTTACACATAACACAGTTATTTCATCTGTTTGCAAAGTTTTTTTAGTTTAATGGACTTGTATAAATAAACAAAAATCCACTTTTTACTTTTAAAGCGAAATGTCATTTGAGATAATTTTTTATATTGTGTGCTAAACGTTTTTCTAATAGACTTCATTAACAAATTCTGCTTAGTTTATAAAGAAATTCCCTCCCATAGAGATGTGTATTCCAGCCTGTACTGTGAGTGTCTATGGAGGCTGCATGAGCTCCTATCTCCATGTGTTTGGATAAGACATCTCTGAGATGGGGAGATTAACCCCTTTGCTTTTAGCTTTATGTTTGAAAATACTGTTCATAGCATACTACAGCCAGGGAGAGAGCAGTAAGGGTTACCACTCAGAGCTGTGTAACCAACAGGAGAGGAGACAGATTTGCCATAGCAACACAGAAGTAACATTGTAACTAAGGAGAACATTGCAGCAGAATTTGTTAATGCAGTATATTAGCCAAATGTTCACAACACTCCCCCACTGAAACGGTTAGTCCTTAAGTGATCATTCGTGGTCCCCTTTTGTCTTGTTGTTATTTTTAAACAGAATATAAAATAATGGAAGTAAAAAGACAGATGTGAGTCTAACCTAATAAAAATTGGAATCATTGGCCAAAAAAATCAGAAATGTTAAATATTTAAATATTAAATATTAAAGAAACAGTATGAATACATCAAAAAAATATGATTTTTTAAATATTTTTTACACAATTAATACTATTTCATCTTTGGAAAATTGAGTTTTATAAATTTTTCAAAATATCTTTCAATATTTCAGACTTTATCGATATTTATCCTTTATCGGATCATCTAAGAAAACACATCGAGGCAAGTGTTGGTCCTTGGTCATAATAAAATAAGATTAGAAGGATAATATGATACTGAGAGTAGGCGGCTACACGCTACCTCCTTTATTTTTAAAGGCATTTTAAAAAAGTCTGACACAGGAGCTCCAATAGTTAACAAAAACATCCATTCATTTTGGGCCAATAACCTTCCTCCTGGGGTCAGACTCTAGTACAAACCACCTCCACCATGTATATTGTCCTCACTTTCCTGATAGATTGCATCATTACCCTTCCCTTCATCCTCAGAAATGGTCAAAGTGCAGATAAAGAACGTGATTGGTCAAACATGAATTTTTTGCATGGAAGACTGAGCCAAGATGCCCAACACTGAAGTTGTTTTACTGTGACAGTGGGCAATATTTTCAGGAACAACCATCTTTACATGGCATTAAAACCATACAAGTGACATCTGATCTGTCCCTGGAACAATGACGTGGAGACCCTGTTCTGCAGAGGTGGAGTCTTGGGCAAGCGGAGTGGGTGGCAGCCATCTTGTGAGTGTGTTACACAGATCTGAGATGGAAAAGGACTGCAGACAGAGAGATCTAGCGCCATCCATGAGTGTGAGCATGCCCTAAAGGACCAAGGCTGCTGCTAGTGGTGCTGGATCAGAGACGGTAAGTGGCGGTGCCACAGACCTGGAGGAGAAGCCATGGGGTCCCCGCTGAGAGGACAGAATCAGTGAGGCTGGATGTTTGCCGAATGGGCCCCTCTTCCATCTATTTTAGGAGGCTAAGGTATCCAACAGACCTGGGACAGTAGAGACCTGAGGCCGACTGTATAGACACTGTGGGTAACTGTGCATGCACTGCATTACATTTTGGCACCATGTTGCTAGTAACTGAGTAAGGGCCTGAGGTTAGATTAGATAGGTATATTGTTAGTCACAGGTCCCATCACTGCAAAAGCATTTACTTACCGTAATTGATCTACAGACTAGCACCCAGAGGATCCTATAGAGACTCTAAAGAGAATCTGATTTATTATTGCACAGTGTGTGTGTGTGTGTGGGGGGGGGTATTAAACTGTACAGCCTGCAGATAGGTAAAATGATGAAGTGTACTGAGCGCACACAAGGTAAGTAAATATGTGTGAGTCCTTTAAAAAAATAAACATTATGATACTTACAGTATAAGCCAAGGCACCGAAATTTGCCACAAAAATCTGGGAAAACGTATGGACTCAAGTATAAGCCTTGGGTAGGAAATGCAACAACTACTCTTTAATAAAATGTCAAGCAGGAGCACTGCCTCATCAATAAAATGTTCAGCAAAGGCCCCCTTTATGATTAAATGCCCAGCAGAGCCACCTTTAAAATAAAATGTCCAGCAGAGCCCCCTTTTATGATTAAATGTCCAGCAGAGCCCCCCCCCCCTTAAAAAAAAATTACCAGCAGAGCCTTCCTTTAAAGTATATTGTCCAGCAGAGCCCCTACTTTAAAGTATAATGTTCAGCAGAGCCACCTTTGAAATATAATGTCCAGCAGAGCCCCCCTGTAAAAGAAAAATGCCCAGCAGAGCCCCTTTTTAAAAAATAATGTCTAGCAGAGCTCCTCCTTTAAAATAAAACGTTCAGCAGAGCCCCCCTTTGAAGCATAATGTCTAGCAGATTCCACCTTTAAAGTTTAATGTGCAGCAGAGCCCCCCTTAAAATATAATATCCAGCAGAGCCCCCTCCATGATAAAATAATAAACTTAGTACTCACCTCCAGCGCTTATTCCGGCACCCTCTTGTCCCCGCATCTTCAGGCGTCCAGGCAATGCGGGCAGAGGCACGTCTATGCTCTCTGCCCACACACAGATACTGTGACAAGGTGTGATGGCACAAGGTGGAGATATGCCGGGTCATAGTGTGCGCATGCAGGCTGAGAGCAGACGCGCCTCTGTGGGCACGGCCGGGATGCCGGAAGATGTGGGGAGAAGACGAGCTGCGGGGAGAAGCGGATGTTGGGAGTGAGCACCGGAGGTGAGTATTAAGTCTTTACTTTTTTTAAATACTTGAGTATAAGTCGAGCTGGGGCCTTTTCACTACCATTACCATGATGCATCAGCACAGTATCACATGGGTAACTAGAGGCAGTACTATTTCTATTGGAAGCATTTTTATCTTTCTCTCCATATTCTATTGATAGTTAAAGGTCTCTGCTTTTAATAGGAACCTTCATTGTTCACTTACTATGGTTAGAAATGTCCTTGTCATGTGATGGTTCCTCCGATGCACGGCTCATCAGCTTTTGAATCAGGCTTCATGCACACAAAAATGATGCTCCCCCCTTTGATGTCCATGTGAAGTGACTATGCAGGTTGGGAAGGAATAGGTCCTGCCTTAGGTCCTGCCTTATCTGTGGGCAGTTGGACGTTTGTTGACTTGGAACTTGCCCAATAGAAAGCTGTGAGTTAACCTCAGCTTTTGTAGCTCACTCATGGCTAAAGAACATGGTTGTGTGTATGAGGCCTAACGGTGACAGAGCATGCCCGCCGCTGCATAACCGATCTACTAAATGTGTCTACGGATCGCCATGTTCCTCAAAGAACGCTGAACACTACATTAAGTTACGGGTCATCAATTTCTGGGTTTGAAGATAAACTTAAGTTTTTATAGATTATATTTCTATTTTTACATTATATTTAAACATATAGCTTATTTTTTGGGACACAGTGGTTACAGTTTACTTCCACTAGGGCCAATTTACACATAACACAGTTATTTCATCTGTTTGCAAAGTTTTTTTAGTTTAATGGACTTGTATAAATAAACAAAAATCCACTTTTTACTTTTAAAGCGAAATGTCATTTGAGATAATTTTTTATATTGTGTGCTAAACGTTTTTCTAATAGACTTCATTAACAAATTCTGCTTAGTTTATAAAGAAATTCCCTCCCATAGAGATGTGTATTCCAGCCTGTACTGTGAGTGTCTATGGAGGCTGCATGAGCTCCTATCTCCATGTGTTTGGATAAGACATCTCTGAGATGGGGAGATTAACCCCTTTGCTTTTAGCTTTATGTTTGAAAATACTGTTCATAGCATACTACAGCCAGGGAGAGAGCAGTAAGGGTTACCACTCAGAGCTGTGTAACCAACAGGAGAGGAGACAGATTTGCCATAGCAACACAGAAGTAACATTGTAACTAAGGAGAACATTGCAGCAGAATTTGTTAATGCAGTATATTAGCCAAATGTTCACAACACTCCCCCACTGAAACGGTTAGTCCTTAAGTGATCATTCGTGGTCCCCTTTTGTCTTGTTGTTATTTTTAAACAGAATATAAAATAATGGAAGTAAAAAGACAGATGTGAGTCTAACCTAATAAAAATTGGAATCATTGGCCAAAAAAATCAGAAATGTTAAATATTTAAATATTAAATATTAAAGAAACAGTATGAATACATCAAAAAAATATGATTTTTTAAATATTTTTTACACAATTAATACTATTTCATCTTTGGAAAATTGAGTTTTATAAATTTTTCAAAATATCTTTCAATATTTCAGACTTTATCGATATTTATCCTTTATCGGATCATCTAAGAAAACACATCGAGGCAAGTGTTGGTCCTTGGTCATAATAAAATAAGATTAGAAGGATAATATGATACTGAGAGTAGGCGGCTACACGCTACCTCCTTTATTTTTAAAGGCATTTTAAAAAAGTCTGACACAGGAGCTCCAATAGTTAACAAAAACATCCATTCATTTTGGGCCAATAACCTTCCTCCTGGGGTCAGACTCTAGTACAAACCACCTCCACCATGTATATTGTCCTCACTTTCCTGATAGATTGCATCATTACCCTTCCCTTCATCCTCAGAAATGGTCAAAGTGCAGATAAAGAACGTGATTGGTCAAACATGAATTTTTTGCATGGAAGACTGAGCCAAGATGCCCAACACTGAAGTTGTTTTACTGTGACAGTGGGCAATATTTTCAGGAACAACCATCTTTACATGGCATTAAAACCATACAAGTGACATCTGATCTGTCCCTGGAACAATGACGTGGAGACCCTGTTCTGCAGAGGTGGAGTCTTGGGCAAGCGGAGTGGGTGGCAGCCATCTTGTGAGTGTGTTACACAGATCTGAGATGGAAAAGGACTGCAGACAGAGAGATCTAGCGCCATCCATGAGTGTGAGCATGCCCTAAAGGACCAAGGCTGCTGCTAGTGGTGCTGGATCAGAGACGGTAAGTGGCGGTGCCACAGACCTGGAGGAGAAGCCATGGGGTCCCCGCTGAGAGGACAGAATCAGTGAGGCTGGATGTTTGCCGAATGGGCCCCTCTTCCATCTATTTTAGGAGGCTAAGGTATCCAACAGACCTGGGACAGTAGAGACCTGAGGCCGACTGTATAGACACTGTGGGTAACTGTGCATGCACTGCATTACATTTTGGCACCATGTTGCTAGTAACTGAGTAAGGGCCTGAGGTTAGATTAGATAGGTATATTGTTAGTCACAGGTCCCATCACTGCAAAAGCATTTACTTACCGTAATTGATCTACAGACTAGCACCCAGAGGATCCTATAGAGACTCTAAAGAGAATCTGATTTATTATTGCACAGTGTGTGTGTGTGTGTGGGGGGGGGTATTAAACTGTACAGCCTGCAGATAGGTAAAATGATGAAGTGTACTGAGCGCACACAAGGTAAGTAAATATGTGTGAGTCCTTTAAAAAAATAAACATTATGATACTTACAGTATAAGCCAAGGCACCGAAATTTGCCACAAAAATCTGGGAAAACGTATGGACTCAAGTATAAGCCTTGGGTAGGAAATGCAACAACTACTCTTTAATAAAATGTCAAGCAGGAGCACTGCCTCATCAATAAAATGTTCAGCAAAGGCCCCCTTTATGATTAAATGCCCAGCAGAGCCACCTTTAAAATAAAATGTCCAGCAGAGCCCCCTTTTATGATTAAATGTCCAGCAGAGCCCCCCCCCCCTTAAAAAAAAATTACCAGCAGAGCCTTCCTTTAAAGTATATTGTCCAGCAGAGCCCCTACTTTAAAGTATAATGTTCAGCAGAGCCACCTTTGAAATATAATGTCCAGCAGAGCCCCCCTGTAAAAGAAAAATGCCCAGCAGAGCCCCTTTTTAAAAAATAATGTCTAGCAGAGCTCCTCCTTTAAAATAAAACGTTCAGCAGAGCCCCCCTTTGAAGCATAATGTCTAGCAGATTCCACCTTTAAAGTTTAATGTGCAGCAGAGCCCCCCTTAAAATATAATATCCAGCAGAGCCCCCTCCATGATAAAATAATAAACTTAGTACTCACCTCCAGCGCTTATTCCGGCACCCTCTTGTCCCCGCATCTTCAGGCGTCCAGGCAATGCGGGCAGGGGCACGTCTATGCTCTCTGCCCACACACAGATACTGTGACACGGTGTGATGTCACAAGGTGGAGATATGCCGGGTCATAGTGTGCGCATGCAGGCTGAGAGCAAAGACGTCCCTCTGTGTGCACGACCGGGATGCCGGAAGATGTGGGGAGAAGACGAGGTGCGGGGAGAAGCGGATGTTGGGGGTGATCACAGGAGGTGACTACTAAGTTTTATTTTTTAAAAAATACTTGAGTATAAGTCGAGCTGGGGCCTTTTCAGCACAAAAATTGTAATATTATTTTTTGTGCCCTCACGTCATGTTCCCAATAACTCCTGCCCTGGTTAAAGGGCTCAATGTGTAACAGAATTGTCCATCATGTCCAGTACTAGCATTGTGAGTAACCTGAAGATACGGGACATGTCGATAACCTCTATTGCTTCCGGCTCTCCATTATATAAAGACACAAGATTACAGACATACCTGATGATCCGGACAGGAATACTCACCCGTGGTCAAAGCGTAATGTAAACACACGGACAAACAACGTCAGCAAATCTCCAAACCTCACATTCCTGAAGTTCATGTAATGTGTATCTGCAGGTCACAGGAAGGGATTCTCATCTATGTAGTTACAAAGTTTTCTTTAAAAATTTTCATTTATAAATTAAAAAATTCAAACCTGAAATGAAACCTGGGAGAAACTTTTTGTTTGAATCGTAACTGACACGTGCACAGGGTAAGCATGGCCCGAGTGCCAACCAAGCTATAGACATGAGAAAGGTGTTGACAGTCATACCCCCCCCCCCTTCCATCTTCAGTATCATAGTTTATTTAATCTCAGAAATGACCACGTAATTCCACAACATACGTTTTCCGTTAACCCAAAAGAACAAGTCCTGAAGGATACTCTAGATTGTTTCAATACTTTTAGGAGGAGAGAAATGTTTCCGATATTTAGAATGATTTGTCTTTTACCCTAAGGTTTAAATGAAAATCATGAAAAGTTTTAGGTCTCGTTCTAGGCTTTTTTCTAGGCCCTTTTTATCAACACTGAGGCCCCTCATTTTACAACAAATAACTGGGAAAACTGATTGACTTGAGTATAAGCCGTGGGTGGGAAATGCATTAATCACAGCCTCCCCCAGTAATGTAATGCCCAGCAGCCTCCTTAGTAATATAATGCCCAGCAGCCTCCCCCAGCAATGTAATGCCCAGCAGCCTCCCCAGTAATGAATTGCCCAGCAGGCTTCCCCAGTAATGTCATGCCCAGCAGCCTCCTCAGTAATGTAATGCCCAGCAGCCTCCCCCAGTAGTATAATGCTCAGCAGCCTCCCCCAGTAATATAATGCTCAGCAACCTCGCACAGTAATGTCATGCCACGCAGCCTCCCCAGTAATATAATGCTCAACTGTGTCCCCCAGTAATGTCATGCCCCATGCAGCCTCCTCAGTGGTGATATTCCCAGCAGCCTCCCCCAGTAATGTCATGCCCCATGCAGCCTCCTCAGTAATGTAATGCCCAGCAGCCTCCCCCAGTAATGTAATACCCATGAGGCCTCCCCCAGTAATGTAATGCCCCATATAGTCTCCCTCAGTAATGTAATGCCCAGCAGACTCCTCAGCAATGCCCAGGAGCCTCCCCCAGTAATTAAATGCCCTACAGCAGCCCCACTAATAATGAAATGCCATGCAGCAGCCTCCCAGTAATGAAATGGTCGATTCTGGTTCTTTGTAAGGAACTGGACTTCATTATTATTTTTAACACCCAAGAACTTTTATTGTAGCAGAAGTGAGCTAAATAATACAGGAGTCACAGGACAGATGACCAGGAGTTTTCTTCATGAGACCTTTAAATATCTTCTGTATCATTATTCCATTTTGTTGGTTTTCGTGAAATTAGTTCCTGGAAACTCTCATCTGATATCAACTCTCTGGTCATCTGTCCTGTGACTCCTGTATTATTTAGAGGGGTCAGAGTGTTACTACATTGTCCCATACGTCAAGCACCCTCTGCAGTATATGACTGTGTACTGTAGGTGTGTGAGAAGTCAATAACCTCAAACCTGCCTGCTCTCCACTATATGAAGACACACGATGACAGACATACCTGACCATCCAGACCGGAATACTCACTAGTGGTCAGAGCACAGGTCAACACATGGACACATAACGTCAGCAGATTACCCAAATTTGCATTCCTGGAGTTCAGGTTACGTCCTGTCCGTAGGTCACAGGAAGGAATTGTGCCATCTATGTAGTTCCAAAGCTTTCTTTAATTAAAATTATAAACATGGAATAAAAAACCTGGAGAAAGATTTTGATGAAGAAAAAAGGGTGGTGCTCGGGGATGTATGGCAGAACAATAGTCCTCCAATCCTTAGTGTTACCTGAAATTACTGCTGTGACTGGTGGACTCACTAGGGCAGATTTTCTTACCCGGTCCATTCGCGATCCAGCGGCGCATTCTCTGCGGTGGATTCGGGTCCGGCCGGGATTCACTAAGGTAGTTCCTCCGCCGTCCATCAAGTGGCGCTGCTGCGCTGAAGTTCCCGGAGGCTCGCTGGAATGCCCTGAAAATCACCGGCCTATTCCTAGTGAAAGTAAGTGCAATTTTCGCGACACATTTTTTAAAAAAATTGCGGCGTTTTTTCTGAATCCGTCGGGTTTTCGTTCGGCCACGCCCCCGATTTCCGTTGCGTGCATGCCAGCGCCGATGCGCCAAAATCCGATCGTGTGCGCCAAAATCCCGGGGCAATACAGGGAAAATCGGCGCAAATCGGAAATATTCGGGTAACACGGCGGGAAAACACGAATCGGGCCCTTAGTAAATGACCCCCCCATTATGAGCTTTACTTATCTCTTGTATTCACGCAGTTACACATTGTTGGTAGCACAATTGATACCTTCGAAAATACCTTCAAATTCAGATTTTTATCTTTGTCATCAATACATCAATAAGCAATATTAGCCTCAATATGCACTGATATGCTTCTTAATCTCAATTGTTTTTTTGGTTTACTGTTAGTTCCTGGCTACAATGATCAGCTGTAAGGTGTCTGTAGCTTTGGTTCAGTTTCCAATAGCACAAAATTGTTAAATGTTCCGACATTCTCCAAAGTATCACGTGAATATGTCAAAATGTCTGGGTAAACCTCTTTCAATATGTCTGTCACATACAACTGGACTTCCAGTTACCTTCTGCCTTTATGCCATTCTCCGCAGGTAACTTGTCATCTGTCATGTGTTGTGGTGAACTTCACATTTACTCGGAAGGTCAAATTCTTTACCAAAATTATTTTGGGTTGTAAATTGACTTTCCTTTTCAAGTATATTTCTACTTTTAAGATTAATTTAGATTTAATCTTCATTTTTAAATAAAAGCTCAAAAATACCTTTTTCTTTCACAGGAAGACGGATGTGTCCAGGAGAAGGTTTAGCGCGTATGGAACTTTTCCTATTCCTGACCACTCTCCTCCAGAAGTTCACCATGACCACAGAAGTGTCTACAGCAGAGATAGACCTTCGCCCTGAGTTTAGCAGCGCCGGCCACCTGCCCCGTTATTACAAGATGTCTGCAGTTCCTCGTTTCTAACATTTGTTCTTTGCGAGGACCCGAACATAAATGTATCATATTTATTGTAATAGGTTTTTTATACATATTATAGTAGGTTTATATTTTCTATGTTTTTAGTAGGAATTGTTTTTCCACCATTAAAGATAATCCTAAAGGGAAGCCCAAGGTTTAAAGTCATTAAAATTGAGAAATTGAATTTTGAGTTTTAGTAAAATGTTTATATTATATTTAGAATTTATTGTCTTATAGCCAAGACAAAGCAAATATTGCTATTTCTTATACATATCGCTAATTCCTATTTTATACATTTGTACCATATTATACAGCTTAGCATTTTATACTATTATTGCGTTTTATTTTTTTGTTTTTGTTAATAGAATTGATTGTATTTATAGTTATCATCCAGAAATGAAAACCTTTTTATTTATTAGGTGCAAATAGAAATTTTCTGTTAAAATAAAATATTTATTGCTGGAAACATTCTTCATTTTTATATAAATTTTCAATTAAACCACTGAAAGAAGGAGTGAAAATTAAGGTTATTACTTGAAGTTTTCCTTTGTATAGTGCAGGGGGCACATGTCCTTCATGAATCTGGTGCCCCTGCCCTGCCCCGACAGAGTGCATCACTTTTATTTGGTGCACATATAACATGGGGCGTGCGGCACATTTCTGTCGGACACTGCATGATGAATGTGGCGCCCGATCCGACTGAGCACCGGACGCCCCTTTTATGTGCAGAAATTTGTGTTGCATGAAGATCAGTGCAGCCGCTACACAAATGTGGAGCAATCACTTCTTAAATACCTTTGCAAGGAGTTTGCACTAAAAGAATGTGCAGGGTCCAACAGAAAAGTGGCACAAGGAATTTAGTAAATGCGCCCCAATGTGGTGTTTGTTCCACCTCTAATGTCATATGTATTACGTTGTCTCCTTACGAGTTGGATTATTAGCGTCACTGTATTTGACAATATGGGGGTCATTGGTCTTTAGCTCCGCCACGCGGCTACTCCAAGCCATTAGTAGCCTCTACCGGTAATTTGCATATTTTTAAGAATTTTTTCAAATTTTCTACATTTCTTCTAAATCTAAGATATTCCACTGTCCCTAACCGGCTCACCACGCCTCCTTTAACCAAATAAAAATGGAGTGGCGTGGGATGATTGACTGGACTGGGGTTTCCTATTATATATGTAATAAGGAGCTGTTCAGGAGCCAGAAGAGACGGCTCTTCTTAGTGGATACTAATGAGCCAGCTCACTAAGAAGAGCTGTAATTGCCATCACTAGAACACATCTAGCTCTGCTGCATACAGAGAGAGAGCTCTGTCACATGACCTCCTTCCCTTTGAGCAGGGAGCAGCAGCTCGTCCCCTCCCAGGAGACCATAGAATTAGTAGATTTGTTTATACTACTGACTCCAGGGCTCATCAGCACAGGGGGAGGAAGCAGCTATTGTGACACTCAGATAGACTATTGAATTTAGCTAACAAAGATAATAGCAATGTTATTTTCCAGCCTCTAACTTGCCCTCAATGTCAATGCTTATTTTCCCCTAAATCTAACCTAAGCTGGTTTTTGTAGATATCTGACCAGTCACTGTGTTTGATATAAAAAATTTGATGGGTTTAAATGGTAGATGCAATGAGACAGCATCAATAGCTGTTACTGGCTGCCAATCCAAAAATATGTCCAGGTCAGGCGGCCAAAGCCAAACTTGAATTTCAGGTCCGATCATCATTACTTGTTATTTGTTTCAAAATTAGGCTGGATGAGCTCACTTCTGCTACAATAAAAGTTCTTGGGTGTTAAAAATAATAATGTAGTCCAGTTCCTTACAAAGAACCAGCATCGATCATGATAGCTCAGAAATCTCAAATGAGTAGCTTACTATAGATTTAGGGGAAAATAAGCAGTGTAATAGAGGACAAGTGTAACCTCCGTGCCAGTATCTTCCTCTGTCTACAGTCTGCGGCTTTATTTCTCTCTGTGCTTTTGCTTTACTTTTCATAGTGTGAACTGTGGCTTATGTTGAATAATTGCACCGCACACAGTTTTTTTCTCTAGTTGTGTTCAGGTCCAGCAATAGTCAACCTGCTGTGACGTCGGGGGGGGGGGGGGGGGTGGGGGGTGGGGGGCTGAAGTGCATTTCATTAACGGGGCTGCAGGGCATTTCATTATTTTAGGGCGTGCAAGATATTTCATTATTTGGGGGGTTGCAGCAGGCATTTCATTACTGGGGGGCTGCTACATGGCATTTCATTATTAGGGGGACTGCAGTAGGGCATTTAATTACTGGGGGAGGCTCCTGTGCATTGCTGAGGAGGCTGCTGGGCATTACATTACTGAGGGAGGCTGTATGGGGCATGATATTACTGGGGGAGGCCTGCTGGGCATTACATTACTGGGGGAGGCTGCTGGGGATTTCATCACTGAGGAGGCTGCACGGGGCATGGCATTACTGGGGGAGGCTGCTGAGCATTATATTACTGGGGAGGCTGCTGAGCATTATATTACTGGGGTAGGCTGCTGGGCATGACATTACTGGGGAGGCTGCTGAACATTCCACCCCAACCCGGCCCTCAGTAATTATTAAAACCCGGATAACACCATTAATTTTCCCTCCTTCTTTCAATGGTTTAATTGAAAATTGATTTAAAAATGACAAATGTTTGAAACAAAAAAAATATTTTATTTTAACGATAACAGAAGTTTTGGAAAATATCTATTTGCACTTAATAAATAAAAAGGTTTTCATTTCTGGATGATAACTATAAATACATTCAATTCCATTAACACATTTTACACATTTACAAAAACCAACAAAAAATGAAACGCAATAATAGTATAAAATGCTAAGCAGTATAATATGGTACAAATGTTTTAAATAGGAAATTTGGGCAACTGGAGGAATAGCAGTATTTGCTTTATCTTGGCTATAAGAAAATAAATTCTAAATATATTATAGACATTTTACATTTTATTACTAAAACTCAAAATTCAATATCTCAATGTTAATGACTTTAAACCTTGGGCTTCCCTTTAGGGTTATCTTTAATGGTGGAAAAACAATTCCTACTGGGCATAGAAAACATAATCCTACTATAATATGTATATTCTTGTAATAAATGTTATGATATTATACAGGTTGATATCCTATGGAAAGTGGTGGTTGCAGTGCGGACATTTATGGACGGGTCCTCGCAAAGAACAAATGTTAGTAACGAGGAACTGCAGACATCTTGTAATAACGGGGCAGGTGACCGGCGCTGCTAAACTCAGGGCGTAGATCTAACTCTGCTGTAGACACCTCTGTGGTCATGGTGAACTTCTGGAGGAGAGTGGTCAGGAATAGGAAAAGTTCCATACGAGCTAAACCTTCTCCTGGACACATCCGTCTTCCTGTGAAAGAAAAAGGTATTTTTGAGCTTTTATTTAAAAATGAAGATTAAATCTAAATTAATCTTAAAAGTAGAAATATACTTGAAAAGGAAAGTCAATTTACAACCCAAAATAATTTTGGTAAAGAATTTGACCTTCCAAGTAAATGTGAAGTTCACCACAACACATGACAGATGACAAGTTACCTGCGGAGAATGGCATAAAGGCTGCAGGTTTCTTTAGTGCCCCCTTATCATCCAGGAACCGATCCGGGGAGAAGACCTCTGGCCTTGGAAACTGCTCCGGATCCTTCAGTACGGTGGTCAATAATGGGAACACATCTGTGCCCTAAAGGGGGAAGATTAGATTCATTTTGAATGGTTTAAACAAAGTCTAATTAGTTGAAACAATTAGTGTTCATGCTACAAGTCAGAATTGGCTAAACCTGAATTTTTTACCTTGGGGATGGAATAACCCCGAATCGAGACATCCTCTGTTGTAGAGTGAGGAACCCCAGTGGGAACAATATCACTGAACCTCTGGATCTCATAGATAACAGCTTCAGTGTAAGGCATCTTGGATCGATCCTCTACAGATGGGGGACGGTCCCCTATCACGCAATCTATTTCATCCTGGATTTTCGCTAAACAGGAAATAAAATTTTGAGCTTATTGGTCTGGATGTTCACAAGAGAAAATAATTGGTCAACGGGATACAAGGATGCAACAGAAGGCTGTTTAACCACGAGGATATTATGGGTAATAATTTATACTTATACTATTTACTTTATAATCCATTATTATCATTATAAATAAATTACCTTGAATTTCTGGATATTTTAGGAGAATCAGGAAGCCATATCGTAGGGTGGTGCTGGTGGTCTCAGTTCCCGCAAAGAACAAGTTTGTGGAAGATGCTACCAGATTCTCCTGATGAAATTCTGTATCTGGATTTTGTTGCTCCTGTCCAATGACAAATAAGACATTTGTATAACATTTATATATGGAGATCATCTTTTGTAAAGATCAAGACTACTAACAAAGTAAGTCCCAGGTTTGTATGTGTTGAACATTGGTGGCATCCACGAGGTCACCAATTAAGAGTATTGATCCCGAGCAGTCTTGTACATAGTATATATCACTAAAAGCATTGATATTTTTCATCAACCTGTTGATAAAAACTCTTGAAATAAAATTACTGAAAAGTATGAGGTTATCATCTCTTACCTGTTGCATCTTAACCAGGAAGCAATCAATGAAGTGTCTGGTAGAGTCCGGGTCAAGTGTTCTCAGACTTTCTTTCACCTTCTCTTGAACAAATGCTTTGAGGTTGGTCAGATGCTGAAGACCTTTCTGGTGAGGACCAGGAATACGGGCCATGATCCCTTGGAGGTAGTAGAAAGCCTACAATATAAAATGAGTCAAGTAAAATATGCAAATGAGCTTTAGTAAAAGGTAATAATATTGGCAATAAGTTATGTTGAAAGGAAGGTTACAAAAGTAGAATAAAGTATATGTTAGCACTTACCAAACCCCATCCAGAACTCATAAATTGAAGAGCTCCACTGATATTTTTTAGAAGATTCAGGAAATGTTCATCTTTGTAATCAAACCTCTTCCCAAATACAATAGAGCAGATAATGTTGGATACGGCACAACCGAGGAGAAAAGTCGGGTCAAACAATTTCCCTACAGATCGAGAAATAAAATATATACATTAATATCTATTAAGAGGAATATTTCACTAGTGAGGCTACACACTTACATTAAACAACTATTCATACTCATGTGTGACTCATTTATAGTATTATGAAGTATGAAGTATTGTATAGCATTTGTATAAGGTAACTGGAAGTCCAGTTGTATGTGACAGACATATTAAAGAGGTTTACCCAGACTTTTTGACATATTCATGTAATAGTTTGGAGAATGTCGGAACATTTAACAATTTTGAGTTATTGGAACGTGAAACCAAAGCTTATATAAGGAATGGAGTATGTAAAGGGGCTAATACATATCAATAAACAATAAAACCACTTAAATCTGACGATTTTATGACTCTGCAGACTTTTTTACCAACAGAAAACATTGGAAGTTATCATATAAGTCGTCAACATAATGTTATGGTGCTGTGTTCAGCCATTTTGGTTACGTTTCTTCCAATGACATCATACATTTTATCTCCAGCACGCTAGCGCTGCATAGATAGCTTTACCGGCAATCCTATAGCCAATCCTATAGCCATCCTATAGAACGGCTTTCAGTAAACCATGAAAGCAGTGAGACCAGGAAGGATATCATTGTATATTGAGGCTAATATTGCTTATTGATGTCTTAAGTGGTTATACTGAAGCCATTTGCTCGGAGAAAGATAAAAATCGGAGTTTGAAGGTATTTTCGAAGGTATCAATGGTGCTACCAACAATATCTAACTGCGTGAATACTAGAGATAAGTAAAGCTCATAATGGGTTTTATTACCTTCAGTTTTGTTAAATTCCTCCACAAGAAACTGAGCCTCCTCCTGGATTCTCTCTTCTATACTCCTCTTACCCATCCCGAAGTTCCTAAGGGTGGTAAGTGCAAAGCGTCTCATCTGTCTCCAGCGCTCGCCATTGCTGACTATGATTCCTAGAAGAGAAGATACTCATTGGCATCTGAAATATGATTCGTGTTCACAAGAAAATTCTAAATTCTAATACGACATCTTACCATATCCCTTCAGAATATATTCATGTACCGGCATCCTCCCTCTTCCACTGAAGGCTTCCTTGTTGTCTACCAAGGCTTCCTTTACCGCATCGTATCCACATAGCATGACCGTTGGCTTGGTTCCAAAGTATACGGTGAATATTGGTCCATACTTGTCCTGGAACTGTAGAAGTAATCAAAAGTGAGGTCAAATTTCACAAATTTGTGATGTACCTAGGACAATAAGTGTTACATTATCTTCTGAAGATAAACAAAACATTGTCATAGAAGTTGAGGTTCTGGTCCATGTTCAGCCAGATATTGGGTCATTGGAGGCTAGAGAGTTTTTTTCTAGGTATCTCATTCATACAAATACTACTTGGAAGATGATAGCCATAAGGAGACACCTCTCAAATGACTTTAGAAGTGGAGGAGCTTCATTCCTCCTGGTCAAGACATCAGGCCATCAATGACCACTCTGAAGATTGCAATGATTCGTCCTGAGAGCTTACATGTCTATGGTGGAAGGAGGTTTGTTATGAAATTTTGTTGGTTTATGTTGAATTACAGATGTGCACAAGTGAAAAATAATGCCTTTCACATCGAGTTAATGATTGACATGAGTGTAGAAACCCCAGATAATAACGCACCATTTTGGCAATGCTCCCAGCATCGGCCGGAAGCTGGTTAATCATTCCATAGGAAAACTTAACCCATTATGGACATGGACTGGATTGAGGTTTAAAGGGTCAGGTCATCTAGGAATGCCGAAAGCCCACCATAATAATGACCACAGCATTGGGAAGGACCTTAAAGATACCTCTTAATGACCGCCATTGTTAGGCGTAACAGTTGCCAAGGCAACCCTGTAAAAGGCCGTAATAAGCAAAAATATTCTATCTTTTTGTCTTTTATCGAAGTTCTGGTATTCATCTGGTATTGAAGTTCATTTCTGGCACTTTGAGTGGCGCTGAAATGCAATAATAGGAATAGCCCATGCAGCTTTTATAAGAAGCTGTTTACATAGCCTTGCATTTCATGAAGTAACAATTTTTAAAAATGTATAACTTTTTTGGATAAAACTAGATTACTCTTGTTACCCCCATTATTTACCTTCTTGAAAGAGAGAAGCAGCTCTCGAGGATTTACTTGGAGAATGTTACCGATCCCTGGTAGTGGTGGAGGACCTGGGGGAAGATGTGGTTGCGCCTTAGGTTTCCCATTCCACCATATTGTCCAGATCAGACACAGTAAGACAAGAAGGAGAAGAGCTGTAGCTAGAAGCATGTTCTCTTGTGGTCTCTCTTGGAGAGTTGTAATGCTGCTCATCCCAGGACCTCTCTTTTATACAACCTCCTAGGTAGAGGCTTGGGTGATAACGACTCTTGTCCTTCTGGTCATGTAAACAAGATCAATTTCCACTTAGGAATTTTGGTAATATATTGCATAATGAGGAAATGGACTGATCATGGGCTCCCTGTATTACCTCATTGCTGTAGTGTGGACATTCCTAAGAGCTAAAAATACTTTGACCTGTATCCGGTCACCCAGCAGGGTCAAAGCTATAGAGTCATATGGACAAATGATACAATACAACGTGCTGTAGGATACAGCTGCAATAAAAATTAAGTTTTTGGCATTAAAACATAGTTATCTAAGTCACAATTATAGTCAATGTCAATCTAAGTAACTTATACTTAACAATATAAATGCATCTTTTTTTTCTCCTGAGCGGAACTCAAAGACTTTTTTGTACCCAAGACGTCATTTACTCTCAATTATTGTTCCTTAATGTGTCTAGGGCTACCTGCATATGGAAGTGTGTTATTCTCGTGCTGCAAACAAATTATCTGTGGTCCGTGTATCATCAATGTGTATCAGTTTTCCAAACCGCGTGTATACCAAAATAATCTCTGCGTTACCCCTAGGTCATCTGTTTTTGCTGTTCCGTGAATATTTAGAGGCCTGGGAAAAGCTTGTCCCAACCCCTTGAAGGGTCAAACAATTGTGCTAATTAGCAACTGATACACAAATTAGCTAAAGGTGTGGATGTGACCTATGTGTAATTTCAGGCTTTCAGGCCCATTTTTATGTTCCCATAGATGTCTATAGGAAGACTCAAACCCCAAACAAGAACAGGAATAGGACCTGATCTGAGCTTTCGCCAGCCACCATATTTCTGTGAAAAACACATTCATGTTTGTGTGTGGCCCAAATCTGTGTTAGTGAACACTTCTGCTTCTGTAAACAATACAAACACACATGGCCCTCATCACCGTTCTCATGCATTTCAGTTAAATTTTATGTTCATTTCTCTACCAAAAACATCTCCATAGGCGTTTCAGTGATTTGATTTGACAGTACCTTCTTCATGTGTAACCACCAGGGCCTGGGGCAGGGCGCTGAGGTGGCAGTTTTGCAGTGGGGACTTTATTTATATGGTATTAAAAAACTGAGCTCCATACTCCTCTTCACGCCAAGTGATACTTATGGGGGGGCTCTAAGAGTAGGGGAGGCTGCAAAACTGAGCACCTTTCCTTCCCCTCCTCCTGGAAGGGGGTTATGTGTTGGTGGAGCACCAACACGAAGGTTGAGAATCATAAGGAAAGAGGTACCCAGACACCCCTAAGCTAACGAGGGAGTCACTTAGGACAGTCTACCATCTGTAAATCTCATGGTAGATGTCCTTTAAAATACCATTATGTGGCCAGACCTCGATATATAAGCAACCCTACTATCGACAATGGGTGGAGATTGAGGGTAGAGCCTGTCACCCGACCCTGATTGAGTAGCTTTTGTGGTTGTTGATTATTTTCTGGAATCCAATTTCTCTACCTGCAGAGGAGCATCGCTATCGCCAGCTTCAGAGTTTTTTATTATGAAGTGTGAAGATATCTCTAAATTGGTCGCATTAGAATACTTTTGTCGCTCTCAGACGATAGGAGGTAAAATATCTGTATTATACTCACACACTTTAAACTCTCCTCCCCCTGTAAGCTAACATATATGCTGCGATGAGAAGAGGACTTGGTAATGGAACTTAGGTCATTAAATCGGGGAGACTTGGCCTATTTCACAGCCAGGTTGTCAAGCAACACCCCTTGGTAGAGGCTCGTTATAAATTACTTTTGAGGTGGTACATGGTTCTGATTAGATTACTCCAAATTGGTTGCTCCACAAATGGGCTCTGCTTCCGTGGTTGTGGTTATGAGGGTACGTTCCTTTACATTTGGAGAAACTGTCTGAATGTGGCAGCCTTCTGTAATACAGTATGGGTTTTGATACATAATCTGAAGGCTGTAGCACCAACCAGAGATCACTTAATGACATCAGTCCAGAAATTCTTAAAGACAAAAGTTCATACAGGATGATTGCTTTGCGGTGAGAATAGCTGTTGCACGAACATGGAAAACCATGACTATTCTTATGACAAACATCAGCGCAAAACTCACCTGGATCATTGTTAATGATCGTCTGGGTAGTTTAGTTTCGGGTACAATAGATAAGTTTGACTCTGTGTGTTACGGGAGAGACTTGGTGGGATCTACTACCAGTCCCCCATGCCCCATTTCTTTCACTTCCCTTCTTTTCCATACCCCTTCATGTGTTTGTTTGTCTGAAATAGTTTTTGTTATTTAATGATGTTTGACATTTCAGTGATTGTCACAGTTGCCCCCGCAATCCATGCCACGGATCGCGGGCACACCTGTGCCGCTGTCTGTGGCACGGCTCCCCCCAGCCCGATCTCACCTCTTCACGCTTCTGCTCCTGTTCGGCCAAGGGCGTGCGCGCACCAGCTCTCGAAAATTTTAAGGGTCAGCGCATCACTGATTGGTGCTAGTACTTCCGGGTTTCCATAAAGGTGGGCTGTTCCCATGTTTCCATCTTCGAGCCATCTTGCGAGAAGAGAAAGCTCCCTGTCTGTTCCTGCGTTCCTGTTCCTGTGTGTTCCCGTGCCCCTGTGTGTTCCTGTGCCCCTGTGTGTTCCTGTGTTCCCGGGCTCCAGCGTTCCTGTTCCGTGTTCCTATGTTCCCGTTCACATCTGCATTGACCTCTTGTTGCTGACTCCAGATTTGGACTTTGACCTTGCACCTCTGCTGCCTGCCCTTACTGTCCACTTGGGCCTGACTACCAGACTGTCTCCTGCAAAGGTACCTAAACCTTGGCTTCCACCGCGGGCTAGTTGCACCTGTGGAACAACCTGGTGGCACCCCGCCGCAGCAAGACCATCCCGCTTTGCGGCGGGCTTTAATGAAGACCACTTAGATTCCAGTCCCAGGTGTTGGCTAGTACCACCTCCCTCAGTGGTCCAGAGGGTCCACTGACCGCGAACCCTGACAGTGATCTTACTGTATAAGTTTGTGCTAATCGTATTTTCTTTGAATTTATGAAGTCTGCACCGAGAGTAATATTTGGACGTACTCATAATTTTCACATTGCCATTGTTTTTCAGATTTGTGTTTTAGTGATTTCCACGGATGTCTCACAAAGTTGTCCGTGGAAAAAATTATTAAACTAGAACTGTTCTAATTGCCCATGGCAACCAATCAGAGTTCAGCTTTAACTTTCCCACAGCTGTTTATAAACTTAAAGCTGAGGTCTGATTGGTTTTCATGGGCAACTAGAACAGTTTTACCTGAGGCACTTCTGATAAATCTCCCCCGATAAGTCATACAGAGAACCACCTTCATGCAACTTTGCATTAAACACTAAATCGAAGTTAAACTTTGCATAAAATTTCATAAACATTTGTTAACAAACATTTCTATGCATGGGGGGGTCATGTTTCTTCTGACATGCTACACCAGCTAAGGATTGGAGGGCTAATGTTCTACCATATAGCAGGTCACTATTTTCTTCATTAAAAACTTTCTCCTGGTTTTTTATTCCATGTTTATAATTTTAATTAAAGAAAACTTTGGAACTACATCGATGACACAATTCCTTCCTGTGACCTGTGGACAGGACATAACCTGAACTCCAGGAATGCAAATTTGGGCAATCTGCTGACGTTATGTGTCCATGTGTTGACCTGTGCTCTGACCACTAGTGAGTATTCCGGTCTGGATGGTCAGGTATGTCTGTCATCGTGTGTCTTCATATAGTGGAGAGCAGATAGGTTTGAGGTTATTGACTTCTCACATGCCTACACAGTCATATACTGTAGAGGGTGCTTGACGTGTGGGACAATGTAGTAACACTCTGACCCCTATAACTAATACAGGAGTCACAGGGCAGATGACGAGAGAGTTGATATCAGATCACAGTTTCTAGGAACTAATTTCACGGAAACCAACAAAATGGAATAATGATACAGAAGATATTTAAAGGTCTTGTGAAGACAACTCCTGGTCAGATGACCTTTTAAGATATGTAGGCATCATCTAAGAGGAAGCTGTATATATATTGGGGTATAAAAATATAACAAATCCTTAATGCCCTTCCCCATCCAAAAACCATCCCGTTGTCTACTTAGCCACCTACTGGTAGGGGCCAGGTCTGTTATTCCCAGACTTTGGAAGAGCACCAGAAAGCCTTCTGTCTCCGACTGGTTTGAAGAAGTGGCCCACGTTCAGTGGATGGAGGAGTTAACTGTCGACATCCATAATACAGTATCCCAATATTACGACTGCCGGTCCCCGTGGTTGGACTTCCGTGCGTCTCCTAACTACAACTCCTTTCACTAAAACATAGCTTGACTCCGAAATCTCCCCTCCCTCATGACTCCCGTCTGACTCTTTCTGCATCTTTTCCCTGTACTCTTCTTTTCTCCATCTTCATCTCTATTTTTTCTTTCTACCTCCCTTGAGGTGTAAGTCTCTCATCGAGAGGTGATCTTATGGGCATTTCCCTCCTTTCACTAGAACTTTACAGACCAAATGCTTTAATTAATATCTAGTTGATAATTCATTGCATTATGTACGTCACCCCTTTCTTGGAAGCGGATACTCAGTAATATTCAAGTGAGCAGTGTGAGCTACTGTCACATGTCTTTTCCGAAATGTCCATTGATGTATATATACAGGTATATACTTGATCAGTATTATTGCCTTGTATGACATGTATCTCACTTCTGCTACAATAAAAGTTCTTGGGTGTTAAAAATAATAATGAAGTCCAGTTCCTTACAAAGAACCAGCATCGACCATGATAGCTCAGAAATCTCAAATGTACTTACTATGATTTAGGGGAAAATAAGCAGTTAATAGAGGACAGTGTAACCTCCTGCCAGTATCTTCCTCTGTCTACAGTCTGCGGCTTTATTTCTCTCTGTGTTTTGCTTTACTTTTCATAGTGTGAACTGTGGCTTATGTTGCTAGTGATTGAATAATTGCACCGCACCCAGTTTTTCTCTAGCTGTGTCTGGTCCAGCAATAGTCCCACTGCTGTGACGTCGGGGGGGGGGGTGGGGGGGGCGCTGTAGGGCATTTCATTAGGAGTTTGCAGGGCATTTCATTATTTGGGGGACTACTGAGCATCTCGTTAATTGGAAGGCTAGAAGGTTTGCAGGGCATTTCATTATTTTGGGGGTCTGCGGGGAATTTCATTATTTTTGGGGCTGCAGGGCATTTCATTAAAAGAGAAGGCTGCAGGGCACTTCTTCTTTGGAGGGCTGCAGTGCTTTCCTTATTTTGGGCTGAGTGCTATCTTATTGGGGCTGCAAGGCCATTTCAACTCTTTTAGGGAGTGCAGAGAATTACCATTATTTGGGCGGCTTGCAGCAGGTATTTTCATTACTGGGGGGCTGCTGCATGGATTTCATTATTAGGGGGCTGCTGTAGGGCATTTAATTACTGGGGAGGCTTCCTGGGCATTGCTGAGGAGCTGCTGGGCATTAAATTACTGAGGGAGCTTATGGGCTGAAAATTACTGGGAGGCCTCACTGTGCTTGCTGGGAGGCTGCTGGGCATTTAATCACTGAGGAGGCTGCATGGGGCATGACATAATTGGGGGAAGCTGCTGGGCATTTAATCACTGAGGAGGCTGCACGGGGCATGACCTTACTGGGACAGGCTGCTGAGCATTATATTACTGGGGAGGCTGCTGGGCATTATATTACTGGGGAGGCTGCTGGGCATTTCATTACTGAGGAGGCTGCATGGGGGATTGAAATCAGGCAGATTCCATTGGTCTATTTGGCTACAGGGCAGATGCAGGAGGATCCTCTAGTGAGCTTACACTTTCACACATAAATGGCTGTGGTACATAACATGCGAGCATTTACATTCTAAGTAGATCCACTTTGGGGTTGTTCACGATCTTTTGCTGTTTGGCTGAGAAGGCGTTTAACCTCCGTAGTGCTTTCGAGTCTACAGTCCTGAACTGTGCTCTACTGCTTGCAACAGCTGCAGCTGCAACCCTCTCCACTGCAATTAGCCCCACAGCTCCCTGAACACAGCTCATACTGGAATGTCAAGCAAAATTTCTTCGGACTCCTGCATATATAAAGTGGCTGCACTGTCTGACCGAGCACCGGACTCCCCTTTTAGATGCAGAAATTGGGGCACACGTACCTTAATAGAATGTCAAGCATTTTGTACATAAAGAATTTGCAAGTCCACGAAAACTGCGCAGGGGCTTTAGCAAATGTGGCCCGGTGCTTGTTCCGTGACATGAGGTCTACTTGGCCCAAGCAGTCGCTCTACTGAGTTGTCGCTGGATCACCTGTGTTTACTGAGTTTACAAATTTTGTTTGTCTTTTGTCTCATGTCTGTGGAGAGAGCAGACATAACACAGTCACATGATTATGTGAAAAGCTTCTCTGTGATGAAAGTAATTACTCGTATAAATGTGGCAATAAAATACAAATATATACCGACAACAACCGTAACCAACAAGGCCGTTTCTTGGTAATGGCATGAGCTCGCGTACAACAGGCAGAACTCCATTTATCCATGGTACATCCAGTGTACATGTGCAAAATTGTGCTAGAAATTAGAATATAGATCTCGCAATCCACAAAGTAACACAACGCACCATTAACCCCTTAACGACCTGGGCCCTTTTTTTTGCTTTTTCATTTCCATTTTTCTCTCCCCACCATCAAAAATCTATAACTTTTTTGATTTTTACACATAAAGAGCTGAGTGACGGCTCGTTTTCTGCAAATTGTACTTCATAGTGATGGTGTTTAATATTCCATGGGGAGGCGGGAAAAAAAAAATTCAAATGCAGTGAAATTGATGAAAAAAACGCATTTGCGCCGTTTTCTTGTGAGCTTTGATTTTACGGATTTCACTATGTGCCCTAAATGACATGTTTTCTTTATTCTTTGGGTCGGTACGATTAGAGGGATAACAAATTTGTAAAGGTTTTATAATGTTTTCATACATTTACAAAAATGAATACAAAATTTATTTTTTTATTTCGCCATCTTCTGGCGCAAATAACTACTTCATACTTCGGTATACGGAGCAGCGGGTGGTGTCTTTTTTTACGAATTCCGATGACATTTTCAATGCTACTATTTCTAGGGCTGTATGATCTTTTCTGATCAATTTTTATTAATTTTTAAATATTTTTTTGTAGAATGGCAAAAAATGGCTATTTTTGATTGGGCACCATTTTCCGTTACGGGATTAAAAAAATGGCTATTTTTGATTGGGCACCATTTTCCGTTACGGGATTAAATGCGGTTACGGGGATAACAGTTAATAGCTGTTATTATATTTTGATAGATCCGGCATCATCAGACTCGTCGATACCTAATGGGGCAGATTTACTTACCCGGTCCATTCGCGATCCAGCGGCGCGTTCTCTGCAGTGGATTTTACCCGGTCCATTCGCGATCCAGCGGCGCGTTCTCTGCAGTGGATTTGGGTCCGGCCGAGATTCACTAAGGTAGTTCCTCCGACGTCCACCAGGTGGCGCTGCTGCGCTGAAGTCCGCTGAAATGCACTCAAGTACACTGGCCTATTCCTGGTGAAGGTAAGTGCAAGCTCCGCGACACTTTTTGTTTTTTAAATGCGGCGGTTTTTCCGAATCCGTCGGGTTTTCGTTCGGCCACGCCCCCCGATTTCCATCGCGTGCATGCCAGCGCCGATGCGCCACAATCCGATCTCATGCAAATGCACTCAAGTACACTGGCCTATTCCTGGTGAAGGTAAGTGCAACAATCCGATCTCATGCTCCAAAATCCCAGGGCAATACGGGGAAAATCGGCACAAATCGGAAATATTCGGGTAACACGTCGGGAAAACGTGAATCGGGCCCTTAGTAAATGACCCCCAATGTGTTTATGATTTTTACTGTTAATTTATATTTATATGACTTCTAAAGAAAGGGGGTGATTTGAATTTTTAGTTTTTTTTATTATAACTTTGGAAGACCCAAGGCTGTCATGGCGAATGATCGCCGCTCCCCTATGATGTCAAGGGGAGCGACGATATTCACCAAGATGGCCGCGCCCATGCTTTGCCGGCTAGCACCGATCGCGGGTGTTACCGGTAAGTCTTTGCTGCACAATGCAGGAAAGACTTACGGGCTATGGAGAGGGCTCAGTCCGTGAGTCCCGAATGTGCGCCGTATTATTATGGCGAGCGTCAGTAAGGGGCTAAAGCATAAGTGTCCAATCATGATTGTGGGGGTGGATTAGGGGCATGAGTGAAAGTGAAGTACGTAACTAACAACCTTAGCAGATGTGTAGGTGCCAGGAAGTCCTGCCAATTTGTATGAAAATTCAACAGAAACTGGGTATTTTCGGGACATGGTCAGTTACTTTGACCCTAATAGCAGGAGTAAATAATGAGTAGAGCTATGCAAACATAGATATGGTAATCTTATTTTTAACAAATTCAGCAAAACTAAAAGTTATGAGAAATAAGATGCTTCCTGGGACCTCACACTGGTAGGAAGCAAAAATACTTACAAGTTTTTTAAGCAATTATAACAAGATTATGCTAATTAAATACATAGAATTATTCCATAACAGGAAGGATTTTGGCGATGGTATAGCTTGTTAGGACGGCACGGTGGCTCAGTGGTTAGCACTACAGCCTTGCAGTGCTGGGGTCCTGGGTTCAAGTCCCACCAGGTCAACATTTGCTAAGTGTTTGTATGTTATCTTTGTGTTTGGGTGGGTTTCCTCCCACACTTCAAAACATACTGGTAGGTGGATTAGATTGTTAGCCCCATGGAGACAGGGACCAATTTAGCAAAGCGCTGTGTCTCTGCAGCATCTGTAGGCGGTATATAAATTAAGAATTATTATTAGGAAACGTAGAGCATGAAGATCTAGGGGTTCCATGGTTGCTATGAGCATCAATTTATTGGAATGGCACAAAACAGCTAATATGTATGAGTTGCACTACTGAACCCAAATGGAAATGATGGGTCAACTCAACTCTAGTCTCCATTCCTCAAATGCCAATTTGATGGCTGAAACTTCTTTGTTGCTCAAACTACAGTCATTGCCATAAGTTTTGAGAATGACACAAATATTCTATTGTCACATGATGTGTTGCCCTCTGGTTTGTCAGATGTTTATCACATACAGAAATACAAGTGCAATCATATTATGGGGAACACAAGCTTTTATTGTCAGTGAGAAGGAGTTACTGCAGCGAGTCAGTATCTGCAGTGTTCCCCTTCTTCTTCTTCAGGACCTCTGCAATTCTCCCTGGAAGCTCTCAATCACCTCCTGCACCAAATCCTGACTGATCGCCGTCCATTCCTGCACAATGACTGCTGCATTGTGTCACAATTTGTTGGTTTTGTTTGTCCCCCCCCGTCTCTTGATGATTGACCACAAGTTCTCAATGGGATAAGATTAGAGATGAGCGAGCACTAAAATGCTCGGGTGCTCGTTATTCGAGACGAACTTTTCCCGATGCTCGAGTGCTCGTCTTGAATAACGAACCCCATTGAAGTCAAAGGGAGACTCGAGCATTTTTCAAGGGGACCAAGGCTCTGCACAGGGAAGCTTGGCCAAACACCTGGGAACCACAGAAAATGATGGAAACACCACGGAAATAAACAGGAAACAGCAGGGGCAGCATGCATGGATGCCTCTGAGGCTGCTTAATCGCACCATTATGCCAAAATTATGGGCAACAGCATGGCCATGACAGAGTGACAGAATGAAGCTAGATAGCATCTAAAACATCCAATAATTGACCCTGACACTATAGGGGACGGCATGCAGAGGCAGCAGCGGCAAGCTAGAGAGTGTCATGGCGACATACCCTAAATGGACTCAAAAATGGCTATTTTTGATTGGGCACCATTTTCCGTTACGGGATTAAATGCGGTTACGGGGATAACAGTTAATAGCTGTTATTATATTTTGATAGATCCGGCATCATCAGACTCGTCGATACCTAATGGGGCAGATTTACTTACCCGGTCCATTCGCGATCCAGCGGCGCGTTCTCTGCAGTGGATTTGGGTCCGGCCGAGATTCACTAAGGTAGTTCCTCCGACGTCCACCAGGTGGCGCTGCTGCGCTGAAGTCCGCTGAAATGCACTCAAGTACACTGGCCTATTCCTGGTGAAGGTAAGTGCAACTGGCCGCCAAAAATCACAACGGCGGGAGATGCCATTTTCTCGAGCTGGCGAAATACTCGTCCGAGCAACGAGCAGTTTCGAGTACGCTAATGCTCGAACGAGCATCAATCTCGGACGAGTATGTTCGCTCATCTCTAATATGCATATATAGATACAGTACACATTCTCATTATGATATAGGAGCCCATAATATGACATATTTTACAGTGTGGACAGAATTAAAACGTGCATGAATTTAACCCATTTTTTCGATATAAATATAAAAAATACATGTGATATGAGCGATGTCACCGCACACATAATTTTCTTATCATATGATGGATCTCATTCAATGTCGTATTAAACATTAATGGGCAGATTTACCTACCCGTCCATTACACATTCGGCGGCGCGTTTCTGCGGTGGATTTACGGGTCTTCTGGACGATTCACTAAGGCAGTTCCTCCAACGTCCACCAGGTGTCGCTGCGGCACTGAAGTCCGCAAGTCGCCGGAGTCACGATCCATGCTGGGTGGCGGTAAGGCGTTTCAGCGACACTTTTTTTAAAAAATGCGGTGTTTTTCCAAACTCGTCGCGGTTTTCGTTCGGCAGACACCCCATTCCTTGTGCATGACGGTGCCGAATGCGCCACAATCCGATCCGTGCGCCAAAACCGGAGCAATTCAGGAAAAATCGGAAATATTCGGGGTAACACTCGGAAAACGCGAATCGGCCCTTAGTAAATGACCCCCCAATATGCTTGATTGTGAAATAAGTGAGCAGGTAGGAGGTTAGGGGGGAAACAGGGGGAGGGAAAGTTGAGGAGTGAAAAGTGACGTGAGGTGGTGAAGGAAAGGCGTGTGGTGAAAATGCATAACGTTAATGTTGAAATCAAGCAATGACCCTATACTAAAATCTTGTAAAATGCAGTTTCTAATTAATTATCTAAAGCCATATTACATAAAATCAAATTCTTAATATAATCAGGATTTTTGAACGCAAGATTTAAAATTGAGCTGTGCTGTTGGAGGACCTTATTGACGCCCAAATGTCGGCAATGTGAGGTACCCCAGTTGTTTTATTGCATTGCTGTATATGGACATACGTTATGAAGGATTTCCAGTATGGTTCATCAATCAATAGCCATTGTCGTTGGGTTCCACTACGTGGGGGAATGTGTCGCTTTGAGGTCAACCTCGCTGGTCCGGTCACGGTCATGTATGTGTTTCTAAAATGAGAGCTTATTGGAAAAAGTATACAATTAGACAAAACCGAAGATCAGTTAAAAATATAAAAATGTTATGTAAACAATGCAGACGCCCAGTCGCGCATATGTGAGTGAGTCAGAGAATGGGTTAATGGATGGGGTACGTATGGTGAATATGCTGGCCACGCCCAGAAGGTCTGCCTGCCATACGATTTTCCTGGGTTTTGCAAATTATCAGCAGTTTATTCTGCATTTCCCCTCTGATGTCTCCCATCATGGCGCTCACCAAGAGGGTGCTAATCCTGTCTCTGGCCTGAAGGCTCACTCTACCTGCAGTTTTTCTCTAAGACTTTTCCCCTGCAGAGAGGAATTATTCTATTGGAGATAGAGAACTGCTGGACAAAACTTGCTTGGAAGGCTGGCGATTCTATGGAAGGAGCTCACATATGGTTTGTGTATATACAAACTATAAGAACCTCCTGTATTCGCGACGCCGATGCACTATAATCCCAGCAAGCTCGTTGGTCACTTTTCTTTTGACTGGCAACCAAGAGTTAACTAAGCTCTAGTTGGACTTATGACGAGTTGCCTCCTCCACTATAGATAGAGGGTTTTATTTCATTTGGGAAGGCTATGTGTCGTCTCTGTGCCGGGAGCAGACATGGAATATACCTGGATGGGGATCTGATCCTTTATTCCTCTTCATCTACTCAACGTGGACAACTTTTACCGAAACCGTAACCTTCCCCTGGTCCTACCCGTGCCTCTCATAGGCTCAATCCTACATATAAAAAAAGGACGGCTGGTGAAGTCTTTCATAAAGGTCAGTCGCCTCAATTTCTGTTCAATTAGAAGATAAATCTGAATGTGGGTTTTTTGAGGTTCGTTTGAGGAATCAAGTGGATCACCTGTTTTTTTTAGCTTTGGGATCAGTAGCGATACATAACCAGCTTCTGTATCGCTAAACTATAAAACATAGGGGAACTGGACACAGGGGAAAGGAGATTAGCATACAGGTAACAAGATCACAAGAACTGTATAGTGTAGAATATGGATAGACCAGACCATGTGTGGAGAAGGGCGGGACCCTTGTGAAGTCACTCCACCAGGATCCCTTCAAACTGTGGGAAGGTGTCTGTTCCTAGTCACGTCAATTCTCTTACCTAACAGATAGTGGATAGAGGGTTTCACGACGGTTCCAAAGGGAGTCAACTATGGAGCAGTGCCACCATATATGGGCCATATTGCCCGGGCATATGCAGCCTTGGAAGCAACTCTTGGGCAGGTGGGTGGTACAAGCACGCGGAACAAAGTACATTCTATGGAGTATCCACAGAGAGGTCTCTGTTAGCGAAACTAACTGGATGCCTTTCACTAGATGTTGCAGCAGTGTTCCACCATGGCAGGAGGACTGGAAACCCAAGTCAGACTCCTACTGTTCCATAAGGTGACTTGATGTCCGGTGGGGCGCTATGAAAATGAGAGTATAGCAGAGAGACCGAATGAGTCATTTATACAGATATTTTCAAATGCTGTGCAGGAGTTGAGGACTTGTGACCTTTAGTCTCCTGAGTGTAACCTTTTTCCTAAAAATAAAACTAGGCCTTAACTCATAATACATCATCAGAATACCATGTCTTTACTCAAATGTATATAACATAGGGTTTTATCCTTCTAAAGTCTGTCCTGTGTCTTCCTCCATTTAAAAAATTAGAGCTAACCAGAAGGAAACTTACAGTGTGTACCGGTACAAAACTTTGTGTCTTTGTTTTGGCGTACAAGGACTACAGTAGAATTATTCATAGCGATCTGGCAGGTGGTCTGACCAAAGAGTAGAAAGAATTCTCTGATGGGTACAGGTTCCAAGGCAGGATGAGCCTCGATGGAAAGATTACCCAATTTGAAGCTACTATGTGGTCTATTTTCAGCTGTTTTCACTTTAGACCCAAAGACCTCAGTCTGAAACTTCAGATCTGGATGTTATGTATTTTATAGCCGTAAATAAAACACTGTAAACTGACTTTGAACATAACTTTAGCGCCTTGTTGGCAGCATTGAAGGCTGACTCGTGATTGGTGCCAGCACAATTGCGGTGTTATGGGGGGTGAACATTCAGGTCCAGTTACTTACTTGAAACGAAATTGAACGAGTCCACTCATCCCTACTTGTACCCTGTGTTTCAGCTTGGGATCAGTATGGGTCAGTCTATACCTTATACTTTGGCTCACGACCATGGTCGTCGTTCATCTGTGGATATGAGACTGTTAAAGGAAGCTCTTGTTGATCGTGGGGAAGAATTTGGGTGCAGAGGCCCGCTACCTGTGATGGATAAATTTGCGAGGCTATGGTAAGGGAATGACTTATTATTGTACATAGTATGGTATGTTAAGGTAGTACCGTATATACCAGCCCCTGTAAAACTTTATATGCCCCCCAACCCCCTGCTATATTTACTACGCTTTAAAAAGTGGAATGAAGAGCAAGTCAATGCTAAATATTCCTACCTCATTATTTATATGTGAGAGCTAGGCCCGCTAGAGGATGCTCTGCATCTATACTATATCAAATATTTTTACCATAGACCATGGGAATCTCCCTGGGGAGGGTGACTTTCACCTTTACATTAATTCAGCCATTTTAATAGATACTTTATAAATTCTTGGAATATTCCATTAGCAGATTTTTTTTTATAACTGTGAGCTTGCCATTAACATCCTGAACCATAAAATGTGACTTAATTTTGAAGCTACTTTGTGGTTTTTTCTCCAGAAAATACCTTCCATTTGCCAATAGTAAACTTTGCAATATACTTTATTAAGGAAAAAGCTCTCTATGCCAATTTTATTTACTTTACTTTTGCTGACTGAAAAGGAGAGGAGGCTAAAAATGAACTCCTTACTACCCATAGATTATCTTGCTTGAACGCGCTCTGTCAGTTTGATGCTTTTGATATCTGTCCTATGTGTTTAGCCAGCTGATATAAATGTTTTAGGTTTCCATCATCCTCAGCTGTTGTGAATGTGAATTCATCTTGTAGGAATTGGTCACGCTAATGTGAAGATGGAAATCATGCGAAGCTTTACAATGAAGACACTAAAGGTTTTGGATTGGCAAAGAAAAGCAGTGAGTGGAAGATACAAAGGAAGCTCAGTATATTGGGATGAATTTAGAAAGTTTGATGGTAGGCACACAAAAGACTACGAAAAATAACAAAAATATCACGCCTTGTTAGTAGTACAAAGACAGATTGGGGCAGATTTACTTCCCGGCCCATTCGCGATTCCAGCGGCGCGTTCTCTGCGGTGGATTCGAGTCCGGCCGGGATTATTAAGGTGGATAGTTCCTCCGCTGTCCACCAGGTGGCCCTGAAGAGCATCATAACGCACTGGAATACACCGAGAGGGCTGATGAAGGTAAGTGCAAGCTCCGCAACAGTTTTTTTTTTTTAAAATGCGGCGGTTTTCCGAATCCGTCGGGTTTTCGTTCGGCCACTCCCCCCGGATTTCCGTCGCGATGCCAGCGCCGATGCGCCACAATCCGATCGCGTGCCGGCGCGCAAAAATCCCGGGCTATTCAGGAAAATCGCGCAAATCGGAAATATTCTGGGTAACACGTCGGGAAAACGCGAATCGGGCCCTTAGTAAATGACCCCCATTGTGTGTCACAGTCTCAGTCTCCCTGGACCACTGCTGGGGATAACAACCTTAGCCGCAACCCGGTAGCGGAGTCTTAGGAACTCCGGTCTTTGCCAGAGCCCGCCCCAAAGCGCGATGGTCTTGTGCTGCGGCGGGAGTCACCAGGTCGTCTACGGGTGCGACCAGGCGCGGTGGCAGCCAAGGTAGGGACACGGGGACCAAGGAAGGCAGGACCACGGAGGCTGGCAGCCACGATGGTGGCAGGACCACGGATGGCTGGCAGGACCGACGATGGTTGGCAGGATGATGCACACGGAACAAGGACTGCCACAGACACCAGGACTGCCACAGCAGGACACTAGGACCGCCACAGGACACCACGAACAAGGGAACACATGAAACACCACGAAACACAGAACATGGAACCACCACGAAACACAGGAACACCGCGAACACGGGAACTCAGAGATGTCTGGAAACGCTCAGTAAGGCTTTCTCCTCAAAGAATAACTGAAGATCCAGCAGGGGATGCTGGGAGTCCCAAGTGCATATAGCAGAGCAGGATACCAACGCCAATAAGGGGACGCTGGCCTTTAATCCTGAGAGTTCGCGCGAGCGCCCCTAGCACGGGGAAGCGCGCAAGCTCGTAAGAAGAGGGAACACATAATTTTCTTATCATATGATGGATCTCATTCAATGTCGTATTAAAACATAATGGGGCAGATTTACTTACCCGGTCCATTCGCGATCCGGCGGCACGTTTCTTTGCGGTGGATTCGGGTCTTCCGGCGTTTCACTAAGGCTACATTCACACTGCCGTGAGCACGCTGCACCGTAGCATGGCGGGCACACGGCGGCGCGGGGAGAGGAGGAGGAGGTGAGCGCCGCTCTCCCCCGCCCCTCTCCATAGCAAGTTATGGCGCACGGCGCCGTAATACAGGAGATATCCTATATTTTCCCGGGCTACGGAGCGGTACGGTGCCGCACGTGTGCTCCCACTCCCGTACAGGGCCGTGAGCCCATAGAAGTGTATGGGGGACGTATATCGGACGTATATACATCGGCCGTATATACGTCCCCCATACTGTAGTGTAAATGTAGCCTAAGGCAGTTCCTCCGACGTCCACCAGGTGCGCTGAAGTCCGCCGAGGTCAGCTGGAGTCCACGATCCATTGCTGGGTGCAGGTAAGTGCGTGTCCAGCGACACTTTTTCTTTTAAATGCGGTGTTTTTCCAAAGCTGTCGGGTTTTCGTTCGGCCACGCACCCTATTTCCGTTGTGTGCACGCCGGCGCCAATGTGCCACAATCCGATCACGTGCGCCAAAAACCCGAGACAGTTCAGGAAAAATCGGCGCAAATCGGAAATATTCGGGTAACACGTCGGGAAAACGCGAATCGCCCCCTTAGTAAATGACCCCCAATATGCTTGATTGTGAGTAAGTGAGCAGGTAGCGAGGTTAGGGGGGAAACAGGGGGAGGGGAAGAGGTGAGGAGTGAAAAGTGACGTGAGGTAAGGTGAAGGAAAGGCGTGATGGTGAAAATGCATAACGTTAATGTTGTAAATCAAGCAATGACCCTATACTAAAATCTTTGTAAAAATGCTGTTTCTAATTAAATATCTAAAGCATATATTACATAAAATCTAATTCTTAATGTAATAGGGATTCTTTTGAACGCAAGATTTAAATTGAGCTGTGCGTTGGAGGACCTTATTGACGCCCAAATGTCGGCAATGTGGTACCTCCAGTTGTTTATTGCAATTGTGTCTATAAGGACATACGTTATGAAGGATTTCCAGTACTGGTTCATCAATCAATAGCCATTGTCGTTATGGGTTCCACTACGTGGGGGAATGTGTCGCTTTGAGGTCAACCTCGCTGGTCCGGTCACGGTCCAATGTATGTGTTTCTAAAATGAGAGCTTATTGGAAAAAGTATACAATTAGACAAAACAGAAGATCAGTTAAAACATAATAAAAATGTTATGTAAACAATGGCAGACGCCAGTCGCGATATGTGAGTGAGTCAGAGAATGGGTTAATGGATGGGGTACGTATGGTGAATCTGGGCCACGCCCAGAAGGTCTGCATGCCATACAGATTTTCCTGGGTTTTGCAAACTATTATCAGCAGTTTATTCTGCATTTTTCCCCTCTGATGTCTCCCATCATGGCGCTCACCAAGAAGGGTGCTAATCCTGTCTCTGGCCTGAAGGCCTCACTCTACCCTGCAGTTTTTTCTCTAAGACTTTTTCCCCTGCAGAGAGGAATTATTCTATTGGAGATAGAGAACTGCTGGACATCAAACTTGCTCTGGAAGGCTGGCGATATCTATGGAAGGAGCTCACCATATGGTTTGTGTATATACAAACTATAAGAACCTCCTGTATCTCCAGACAGCCGATCGCACTATAATCCCAGGAAAGCTCGTTGGTCACTTTTCTTTTGACTTGGCAACCAAGAGTTAAACTAAGCTCTAGTGGACTTATGACCGAGTTGCCTCCTCCCCCTAATGTAGATAGAGGGTTTTATTTCATTTGGAGAAGAGCTATTCACGTGTCGTCTCTGTGCCGGGAGCAGACATGGATATTACATGGATGGGGATCCTGATCCTCTTATTCCTCTTCATCTACTCAACTTGGGACAACTTTTACAGAAACCGTAACCTTCCCCCTGGTCCTACTCCGCTGCCTCTCATAGGCTCAATCCTACATATAAAAAAAGGAAGGCTGGTGAAGTCTTTCATAAAGGTCAGTCGCCTCAATTTCATGTTCAATTAGAAGATAAAATGTGAATGTGGGTTTTTTGAGGTTCGTTTGAGGAATCAAGTGGATCACCTGTTTTTTTTTAGCTTTGGGATCAGTAGCGATACATAACCAGCTTCTGTATCGCTAAAACTATAAAACATAGGGGAACTGGACACAGGGGGAAGGAGATTAGCATACAGGTAACAAGATCACAAGAACTGTATAGTGTAGAATATGGATAGACCAAGACCATGTGTGGAGAAGTGCGGGACCCTTGTGAAGTCATCCACAGGATCCCTTCAAACTGTGGGAAGGTGTCTGTCCTAGTCACGTCAATTCTCTTTACCTAACAGATAGTGGATAAGGGGTTTCACGCGGTTCCAAAGGGAGTCAACTATGGAGCAGTGCCACCATATATGGGCCATATTGCCCAGGGCATTGCAGCCTTGGAAGCAACTCTTGGGCAGGTGGGGGTACATGACGCACGGGAACAAAGTACATTCTATGGAGTATCCACAGAGAGGTCTCTGTTAGCGAAACTAACTGGATGCCTTTCACTAGAGTGGTGCAGCAGTGTCTCCACCATGGCAGGGAGGACTGGAAACCCAAGTCAGACTCCTACTGTTCCATAAGGCGTGACTTGATGTCCGGTGGGGGCGCTATGAAAATAGAGTATAGCAGAGAGACCCGAATGAGTCATTTATACAGATATTTTCAAATGCTGTGCAGGAGTTTGAGGACTTTGTGACCTTTAAGTCTCCTTGAGTGTAACTTTTTTCCTAAAAAATAAAACTAGGCCTTAACTCATAATACACTCATCAGAACTACCATGTCTATTACTCAAAATGTATAATAACATAGGGTTTTTATCCATTCTAAAGTCTGTCCTGTGGTCTTCCTCCATTTATAAAAATTAGAGCTACAACCAAGAAGGAAACTTACAGTGTGTACCGGTACAAAACTTGTGTCTTTGTTCTTGGAGCTACTGAAGGACTACAGTAGATTATTCATAAGCGATCTGGCAGGTTGGTCTGACCCAATAGAGTACAAAAGAATTCTCTGATGGGTACAGGTTCCAAGGCAGGGATGAGCTCGATGGAAAGATTACCCAATTTGAAACTACTATGGGTCTATTTTCAGCTGTTTTCATCTTGTAGACCCAAAGAACCTCAGTCTGAAACTTCAGATCTGGATGTTATGTATTTTATAGCCGTAAATAAAACACTGTAAACTGACTTTGAACATAACTTTAGCGCCTTTGCTGGCAGCATTTGAAGGCTGACTCCCGTGATTGGTGCCAGCACAATTGCCGGTGTTACTGGAGGGGCTGAACATTCAGGTCCAGTTACTTACTTGAACAGAAATTGAACGAGTCCACTCCACTCATCCCTACTTGTACCCTGTGTTTCAGCTTTGGGATCAGTATGGGTCAGTCTATACCTTATACTTTGGCTCACGACCAGTGGTCGTTCTCTGTGGATATGAGACTGTAAAGGAAGCTCTTGTTGATCGTGGGGAAGAATTTGGTGGCAGAGGCCCGCTACCTGTGATGGATAAATTTGCGCAAGGCTATGGTAAGGGAATGACTTATTTATTGTACATAGTAAGGTATGTTAAGGTAAGCTACCGTATATACCAGCCCCTGTAAAACTATTATATGCCCCCAACCCCCACTGCTATCATTTTACTACGCTTTAAAAAGTGGAATGAAGTGGCAAGTCAATGCTAACATGATTCCTACCTCATTCATTTATATGTGAGAGCCTAGGCCCGCTACAGGATGCTCCTGCATCTATCCTCTAATCAAATAGTTTTACCATAGACCATGGGAATCTCCCTGGGGAGGGTGACTTTCACCTTTATCATTAATTCAGCCATTGTTAATAGATACTTTAATAAATTCTTGGAATATTCCATTAGCAAGTTTTTTTTTATAACTGTGAGCTCGCCATTAAACCATCCTGAACCATTAAAGTGTGACTTAAATTTTGAAGCTACTTTTTGTTGGTATTTTTCTCTAGAAAGTAAACTTCCATTTGCCAATAGTAAACTTTGCAATATACTTTATTAAAGAAAAAGCTTCTCTATGCCAATTTTTCATTTACTTTACTTTTGCTGACTGAAAAGGAGAGGAGGCTAAAAATGAACTCCTTACATACCCATATTATATCTTGCTTGATAACGCTGCTCTGTCAGTTGATGCTTTTGATATCTGCCCTGTGAGTTTAGCCAGCTGATATAATGTTTAGGTTTCCCATCATCCTCAGCTGTGAATGTGAATTCATCTTGTAGGAATTGGTCACGCTAATGGTGAAAGATGGAAAATCATGCGAAGCTTTACAATGAAGACACTAAAGAGTTTTGGATTGGCAAAGAAAAGCAGTGAGTGGAAGATACAAAAGGAAGCTCAGTATATTGTGGATGAATTTAGAAAGTTTGATGGTAAGGCAACAAAAAGACTACGAAAAATAACAAAAAATACACTGCATTGTTAGTAGTACTAAGACAGATTGGGGCAGATTTACTTTCCCGGCCCATTCGCGATCCAGCGGCGCGTTCTCTGCGGTGGATTCGGGTCCGGCCGGGATTTATTAAGGTAGTTCCTCCGCTGTCCACCAGGTGGCCCTGAAGAGCATCAGAACGCACTGGAATACACCGAGACGGGCTGAGTGAAGGTAAGTGCAAGCTCCGCAACAGATTTATTTTTTTTTTTAAATGCGGCGGTTTTTCCGAATCCGTCGGGTTTTCGTTCGGCCACGCCCCCCTGATTTCCGTCGCGTGCATGCCAGCGCCGATGCGCCACAATCCGATCGCGTGCGCCAAAATCCCGGGGCTATTCAGGGAAAATCGCCACAAATCGGAAATATTCGGGTAACACGTCGGGAAAACGCGAATCGGGCCCTTAGTAAATGACCCCCATTGTGTGTCAGTCTCAGGGGAATGAGTCAGTGGTCTCCCTGGACCACTGCTGGGGATAACAACCTTAGCCGCAACCCGGTAGCGGAGTCTTAGTGAACTCCTGGTCTTTGCCAGAGCCCGCCCCAAAGCGCGATGGTCTTGCTGCGGCGGGGAGTCACCAGGTCGCTCTACGGGTGCGACCAGGCCCGCGGTGGCAGCCAAGGTAGGGACACGGGGACCACAGGAAGGCAGGACCATGGATGGCTGGCAGGACCACGGATGGCTGGCAGGACCACGGATGGCTGGCAGGACCACGGATGGCTGGCAGGACCACGGATGGTTGGCAGGACCGCCACAGGACACCAGGACTGCCACAGGACACTAGGACCGCCACAGGACACCACGGAACAAGGGAACACCATGAAACACCACGAAACACAGGAACATGGGAACACCACGGAACACAGGAACACCATGGAACACGGGAACTCAGAGATGTCTGGAAACGCTCAGTAAGGCTTTCTCCTCAGAAGAATAAGCTGAAGATCCAGCAGGGGATGCTGGGAGTCACCAGGCTATATAGCAGAGCCAGGATACCAACGCCAATAAGGAGGATGCTGGCCCTTTAAATTCCGCAAGCGCCCTAGCAGCGGGGAAGCGCGCAAGCTCGTCAGACAGCAGGGCACGCCGGACGGGCCGGAGAAAGGAGCCGGGACGTGTAAGTATCGAGCTGGAGGAGCGGGGCAGAGGCAGGTACAAAGTGGAGCACGAGTGCACCTGCGATCCGCAGCATGGATCGCGGGGACACCCGTGCCGAGACAGCAGACCGGGGCCGGGCTGCGCACGGTTGCACATATAGGGGGTCATTTACTAAGGGCCCGATTCGCGTTTTCCCGACGTGTTACCCGAATATTTCTGATTTGCGCCGATTGTACCTGAATTGCCCTGGGTTTTTGGGGCACGCGATCGGATTGTGGCGCATCGGCGCCGGCATGCGCGCAACGGAAATCGGGGGGCGTGGCCGAACTAAAACCCGACGTATTCGGAAAAACCGCCGCATTTAAAAACCCGAAAAGTGTCGCTTGCGAAGCGCTTACCTTCACCTGGTCCGAGGTGGTGCATTCCGGCGCGTTCAGAAGATTTTCAGCACAGCAGCGCCACCTGGTGGACAGCGGAGGAACTGCCTTCATGAATCCCGGGCCGGACCCGAATCCAGAGCAGAGAACGCGCCGCTGGATCGCGAATGGGCCGGGTAAGTAAATCTGCCCCATAATCTATCACAATGTCATGGGTGCCCCCGCGATCCGAAACATGGATCGCGGGGACACCCATGACATTGTGATAGATTATATGTGTAACACAAGGGCTATGAGAGACCAGAACAGGACCACAAAAAGATATTGCAATGTGCTGGAGTCCAAGCCTTGATCATTATCCTATATAAAAAACCCTAACCAAATATTACTACAGAGATACAGAGATGATAAAACATGGCAGACGATAGTCACTAAGAACCAGTTGCACATATTTTCCCTAATGAAATAATGTGAATTGAGTCAATATCCAATTCTGACCCAGGTCACCCCTTCGATCCATCCAAGAAGCTCTTGGAAGCCGTTTCTAATGTTCTTTGTGCCGTGATATTTGGAAATCGATTTGATTACACGGATGGGCGGTTTAGCAAGCTGCTTGACATTGTGGATGAAACTTTCCAACTTGCAAGTTCTTCCTGGGGAAAGGTAACTAACTTTAGCATTGTTATCTGCAGATGAAATCCAGTTGAGCCTCCACACACAGTGGGATTCGGTTCTGCCACGATTCACTAAGATCATGTGTCCAATTTCCTGCATCCATCGCTTCCCTGCTGAGGTCCGCCAGAGTTCACCTTTTTCTTCCCTGTGTATGTGAGTGCTGATCTTGCGACACAATTTGGTTTTTAAATTCCACTGTATGACCAAATCAGTCGGGTTGTCCGACGTCCACGCCTCCGATTCGTGTCGCATGCAAGCCGGCGCCGATGCACCACAATCCGATCGCGTGTGCCAGAAACCCGGGGCAATTGAGGGCAAATCGGAAAAACCAGTGAAAGGCAACGGAAATGCATCCAACGGACCCTCAGTAAATGTGCCCCAGTGTCATTTCAGGATTTAGACCATATAGCACGATGAATGATGAAAGATACAAGATCAGAATAAGAGAAACAAATTGTAAGAGTCACGCTGCTTGTGTTGGATTACGATGGACATCTAAGTAAATATACAGTCAAGAAGATTATTTTTTGTTGGGTCAAGTGAATGTCTTTATTTAGGTAAATTGTTCCTTATTTGCTACATACCAAATGTTCTTACTGTACGTATCCGCTTTTGTCTTTTTCACATCTTTACAGCTGCACATCATTCTTCCTTCATTAATTGACTACATTCCTGGACCTCATCATAGGATTATCCAACTTTCTGAGGAATTGGCAGAATTTGTACACGAGAGGGTGAAGGCCAGCCAGAAGTCCCTGGATCTCAGCTCACCCCGACATTTCATTGACAGCTTCCTCATCAAAATGGAAGAGGTATTTATCCAAATTACCAAAAGTACCACCATAGAAAGAAATGTTCTGGCCATAGTGTCCTGGAAATTCCCCCCAAAATCCCATTTTATTCACATTGGTTGTCACTTGACTAACTGCTATATGATGCACCTGTATATATGTATAATTGTGGAGATCAACCATATACAGGCAGTCCCCAGGTTACATACAAGATAGGTTCCATAGGTTTGTTCTTAAGTTGAATTTGTATGTAAGTCGAAACTGTATATTTTATAACTGTAGATCCAGACAAATTTTATTTTTTTTGCCCCAGTGAAAATTGGAGTTTCAAAATTTTTTGCTGTAATGGGACCAAGGATCATCAATAAAGCTTCATTACAGACACCTTACAGCTGATCATTGCAGCCTGGGACTATAGTAACATCCAGAGAGGTCACCAGAGGTCACAGGGGTCCGTCTGTAACTAGGGGTCATCTGTAAGTCGGGTGTCCTTAAGTAGGGGACCGCCTGTACTGGTGATATTATATATGTTATATATATATGTTTTATCATCCAACAGTTTTCACATTCCACATTAATTCCTCACAGGAGAAAAAGGATCCCAATACTGAATTTATTTTACGAAATCTCCTGGTAATAGTCCACAACCTGTTTCTGGCAGGTACAGGGACAACGAGCACCACACTGAGATATGGACTGCTTGTCTTACTGAAGTATCATGAAGTACAAGGTTAGTGATCAGTGGAGAAGAAACACCCAGCAGACCCCTCTATGATTTGCTGGTGATGGGAACTGGGAGAACACAGTAGTATTTTGGCTACCTGGATGCATAGCAGGGGCAGCTCTTGTAGACGTGAGTGAGAGTTCTACCATCCAACGCACTAAGGGTAGATTTCCCCATAAATGCATAATCCCACACAACCACCTGGGGCCTGGAGTTCATGGGGACCCAAACAGTTCACCATACCAAGTTTTCATAGCAACCAGCTGTTTCAGTGGAATGATAGATGATACTACATGATTTGACAAGAAAATTATAAACATGCATTTGCATAATGTAATCTAGAGTCGTGTCACACTAGCCCAACAGAGCACCAGACAATCCCTGTTGGGCCAAGGCTCTAATCCTAATACTTTACCTCTGAAATACAGCAGAAGACAACTTTATCTGGAGGATAGTACAGTATTTTTCTTGGGAATGATTAAAGTTGGGCATTCAGGAAGATTTTCTATGGTGGCATCAAAGAACCCCCTGTCCTACACATTCTATAAGCTTCCTGGTATGTTCTTTCAACAATAAGCCAATGAGCCAATCGATCTAAAAGCCACCGTTCTAGTTCATTTTGATCAATTATGCAGGGTCACACCATCCATGTGAACAATGCACCTCCGGTGGCACTCCTCAGGCAGTGCATTGCATTGCATGGAGTGATGTCGGCAGAGCCGGTTCAGAGGTCTACCTAACAGTAAGGGAGCTTCCAGAGACAGAGAAAGGGGAGGATCTGCTGTTGTTTCTATGCATCTTACATCAAGTTTGGTGCCTTATGGGCTTAAAGAACATTTGCCATTTGATTTTGTTAAATGTTGGCTGATAAGTTTTGCTTTGATTTACCCAAAAAATGAACAAATTAGGCGTTTTTGGATAAATGTGACATTGTCAAAATTCAGAAACATTGCATTTTCATGCAGATAGATTTTCAACCTAAATAAGTTGCTGAATAACATTTCCCATCGTCTTCTTTACATTTGCATAATTTTTGAAATGTCTTGATCATTTATTTTGATGTCGTGCAGCTTACAAATCGAATAGTAAATTTTCAGAATTGACTATTTTGGGGATAATTCCCGTTTTGAATGAATTTTTACATATTTTGCATCAAAACCCCCTATGTTTCAAATCAGCACCCCTCATGATATCATAAACAGCTTTAAGGAAGATTGTTAACCCCTTGATCTTCATAGTAATGAAATCAAAATGTAGGTGAAATTTAGAATGGGTAAATTGTGCCGGTTATACGTTCATTTAGCCCTAAAATTTACACGTTTCCAAAAGATAAAATCCTCCAAAAAAATTATTTGGCAACTTCTCCCGAGACCCCCCACATGTGGCCGTTACTTGTTTTATGGGTGCACAGCGAGACACAGAAGGGAAGGAGGAACCTGCAGCTGCCAGGATTTTTGTTTCCTCATTGGTCCCTTTTTTAGGCTATAAAATTGTGGCTTTTTCGTCATTGGAGCCATGTGATTTTTTTGCGGAATTTCCAGTGTTACCATTTTGGGGTTTGTATCCACTATTGTTGCAAATTTTGAACTTAGTCATTGTGCTCAGCGTCCAATGTATCGGATGCTGAGCGTCAACAGGTTACAACACATTCCACAAGCTATGGAGAGGCGATTTGCCAAATTACCTTACTGTGTATGTTTGTTAACACATGCATTAACATTGCGTTTACCATGCGTTTCGAAAATGGAAATGTTACTAGCAATGTCATTAGGCAAAGCCTAATTTTGTAGTTTTTCAACAAAAATGGACTAATGGCACTCAGATGAAAAACCTCATACCATTCTAGTAAAATATGTGGAGTATTTGAAAACAGCCCAACATAAAGCAGACATTTTGAAAATGTAAGTTAAGAATTTCTTTGGTGGAAAAACAGCATAAAAAGTCAAGAATTCAAAAATGTGAATTTAACCCCTATATCCGACACAGAGCTGATGCCGGCTGTAACTAATAGCCGGCACCCCAGTATATAACACCCAAGAGCAGAGTAAGCTCGGATCGCGGGTGTGTAACCCGTTAAATGCCGCGGTCAGCGCTACGGCGGCATCTAACATGCTTCAGGGGGATCTTTCCCTCGCCCTCGCCCCCCCCCCCCGAAATGTTTTCGGGGGATGCCTATCACTGCTATGGAAGTGCATGAGTCCGATCTGGTCCCCAGCACTGCCTGCAGGGACTGCCAGTAAGATGGCGTCTGTGACGTGTGCATGTGCATAGGCTGACACTGCTAATACCCTGCAATACATGAGTATTGCAGAGTATTATCATGAACAAGCAATCAGATTTTCTATAATTTGATGTTAAAAATGTCACACGCAAAAAAAAAAAATCTCAAAACGTTCAAAAGCTATAAGCACTTATAGTGACACAGGGCAGATCTGAAAGATGGGTACGCGTCCTTGAGCCCAAAAAGGGGTTAATCTGTGTCACCGCCGCCTACACGTCTCCAAATTCACATAAAACGGTGTGAGACACTGAAGGGGTTAACTGTGGATGGGCGGTATGTTTCCCCTAGGTTTTCCTATTATGCAAGGCCTTAGTGCTGAGATTGTGTTGTCCAGCACCTTGGACACAGGTGGTGGGAGCAGCCTAATCAGTCTGCATAAAGTGGCTGAGCAGAGCTGATAGTGTGGTCTCTCTTAAAGGAGGCTGGAGGGCACACAGCCCTGACCTCTGTGCCTGGAGCAGCGACTTATTTTATGTACTAGTGGTGAGTTAGAGAAACTCTGTTTAGTTAGCACCCTGACGGGTAGGATTTTGTTTGTTTAATGCCTGAATGTAAAGGCTGTTTTATTTTGCTGCTGCAATAAACGCAGGCAAGACCTGTTTTGGACTGCACCTTGGTGTCACTGTCTTGAACTGCATCCCAACACCCAGCTACCTCAGACTCTACTGGGCCAAATCTCCCACAACGGTTATAAGCAGCCAAACGCATGTTAACTTTTTTGCCATTTTTAAACTAAATGCATGTGTATTGCATAAAACCGGATTCTAAAAGCTACGTGTGCCGCCGGACTTAGGATGCAGCTGGACAGCGCTAGTCCTGCATTTCAAAGTGCATGGATTTGGGCCTTAAAACAAACTCATTAGTGTGTCCAGTGTAACGCATGTGATTGGTTAACCAGTGGATGCCTTTCAATGTATACGCAAATGCGTCCAGCCCAGGGTACGCCCCCATTGCGCTAGCACTTTACTTTGAAGCGAAGCTAGTGACGCATGCGCCTGGGACCTTATACTTTATTGATGTAAATGATTATATTTTGTTGATAACACATATTAACCTTTTTTGCAGTATAAATCATTTTGACCTTGTCTTTTATGTAATAATGTTATTTTTGACTAAAAAAAACACCATAATTTAAAACTCTGTTTGAACATTGCATTTTTCTGTTTATTTTCTAGTTATATAAAATGTATTGAGCGGTTTACCTGAGGATGTGGCCATCTTGCTTTTCGAAAGGTTGTTCCCTCCTCGATCACGACAATATAGATCTATGTGAAGGGATAAGAAGTTATGATGTTAAACTAATGTAATTCTGACGATGCGATCCCCCTGCAACATGTGCTGTGCTATTAGCTTGGGTTTCTTCTCTGTCCTATACATTACCCTGTATATCCACCCTTCTTATCTCTCTTTTTTGGGCTATTTCCACTCTTTTGCCTTGTTTTGGGTGTATTTTATGGCGGAGCGCGCGACACAATCCCACCTGGCTTGCGCCACTAATTTAACCACGTGCGTCACATAACATGACTGTGCATAATTTCATGCGAGCACTCGAATACGCGCGCGCCACAAAGTGTTGCGCCAGTACCTTAATTACCGTTGCGTCTATGGAAACAAGATAAAGGTGTGTGCGACACAATTAAAAAAAAAACAATATAAAACGGTTGCAAAAAAAAAAAATGGAGAGTTAGGAGTGTTCTCAAGGAGATTGGGAAAGTTGTATGTTGAACGAGCAACCTAAATCCATTGACATTTGGATGAAAGGTAAGTAAATTTTCAAATTTATTCCAAAAAAAGCTAGATTTGGAAAAAAAATAACAATAAAATTTGTAAAACAGGAGTGGAGATTGGTGGTGAGAAGACTACGAACACTCGGCAAAAAATCATTGGCAAAGGTAAGTCACACTTTACAATTCAAAGTTATGTAATTTAAAAAAAAGCTCGGACGAGTATGTTCGCTCATCTCTAATCTGGAGTCATCTTACTGGCAGAGTGCCAGCCTATGCATGTGCCTAGGCTGACACTGCTAATACCCTGCAATACATGAGTATTGCAGAGTATTATCATGAACAAGCAATCAGTTAGAAATCAATAAAAATGCCCATAAGCCACAAAACATATAAAGAGACATATAACGCAAAAAAAATAATAATAACACAAACCCCACACATATAATATCATCGCGTCTGTAACAACCCATTGAATCAAAGTAAATCATTATCGAACCCGCACGATAAACGTCGTAAAAACGCCTATTCAATCCCACAAAAATTACAATAAAAAGTGATAAAAATAAACAAATGTACTCCAGAATGATACTGGTGCAAAGTACAACATCTCCTGCAAAAAACGAGCCATCAACCAGCTCCGTAGCCAAAAAAGTAACAATGTTATGCCACTTGGAAGTCGGCAATGCAAAAATTATAGATTTTTCCCCATATTAGGGTTTTATTTGACAAATTTAGTAAAACGTAAGAAAAAATATTCATGTCTGGTATCGACCCATAAAATAAAGTTAACATTGTTATTAGGCTATACGGTGAACACGGGGGAAAAAAGTTAAAATATCCAGTACCAGATTGATGCTTTCTACTCCTGACCTCAAAAAAAGTGCCTTCCTAAATTTTCAACAATAGTGATTCCAACCCCAAATGGTAACACTGGAAAAACATCTTATCCGCAAAAAAAATGCCGTCACATGGCCCCAATAATGAAAAAACGAAAATTTTATAGCCTACAAAAGGGGCCAATGAGGAAACTAAAATCCTGGCAGCTGCAGGGCCCTCCTTCCCTTCTGCGCCCCGCCGTGCCCCCATAAAACAAGTAACAGCCACATGTGGGGGGTCTCTGTACTCAGGAGAAATTGTAGAAGAAATTTTATGGTGGGATTTCTCTTTTTATCTTTTGGAAATGTGTAAATTTTAGGGCTAAATGAGTGTATAACCGGCACAATTTGACCATTCTAAATTTCACCTCTATTTTGATTCCATTACTATGAAGATCTCAAGGGGTTAACAATCTTCCTAAAAGCTGTTTCTGATAGCTTGAGGGGTGCACATTTGAAAATGGGTTTATTTACATAGGGGGGTTTTGATGCTAAATATGTAAAATTCCATTCAAAACTGTATTTATCCCCAAAATAGTCAATTCTGAAAATCCGAAAAATTGCTATTCGATTTGTAAGCCACGTGACGTCAAAATAAATTATCCAGACATTTCAAAAATTATGAAAATGTAAAGTAGACGTATGGGAAATGTTAATCATCAACTTATTTAGGTGGTAAATCTATCTGCCTGAAAACACAATGGGGCAGATTTACTTACCTGGCCCATTCGCGACCAAGCGGCGCGTTCTCTGCACAGGATTCGGGTCCGGGCGGGATTTATTAAGGTAGTTCCTCCGCCGTCCACCAGGTGGCGCTGCTGTGCTGAAAATCATCTCAACGCGCCGGAATGCACCACCTCGGACCAGGTGAAGGTAAGCGCTTCCCAAGCGACACTTTTTCGTTTTTTAAATGCGGCGGTTTTTCCGAATACGCCGGGTTTTCGTTCGGCCACGCCCCCCCGATTTCCGTCGCGCCCATGCCGGCGCCGATGCGCCACAATCCGATCACGTGCGCCAAAATCCCGGGGCAATTCAGGTACAATCGGCGCAAATCGGAAATATTCGGGTAACACGTCGGGAAAACGCGAATCGGGCCCTTAGTAAATGACCCCCAATGACTTCGAATTTCGAAAATGGCAAATTTAAAAAAAAAAATTCTTCATTTTTGTTTGGTTGGCTTTATACTGGCTGGAGGTTAATGCATTTCCCACCCTCGGCTTATACTCGAGTCAATAGGTTTTCACAGTTTTTTGTGTTATAATAAGGTTCCTTATATTAGGGTCGGCTTATACTCAAGTATATACAGTAGGTTGATAGTAGTCAATGGGGCTCTTTTACCAGGGGTCCGCGGAGCGCATTTTCGTTGGGTTTCCCAACGATTTCCGTTTTGCACCGCATTTAACCCGGGGACAACCCGACAGATTCGGACTACGGTGGGATTTAATATTTCAAATTGTGCCGCAAGGCAAACACTTACAAGCACCGAGAAGAAGAAGGTGAACTCCGGCGGACCTCGGGGATCGCGACAGGACCAGGTAAGTAAATTTGCCCCATTGTCTTAAAATATAGATTTTTCTGTCTCATTCCTAAACAATCAAGAATCAGAATGTCAATGATTCAAAGGCAGTTTACATACAGAAGCTTTTTATATCATCTGCATTCTTTTATAATAAAAGCTCAGATAGAGTTTCAGATCTTTGTAAGGTGCATAGAAAAAATAGGTACTGCCTGTGAAAGAATATTTAAAATGTAACCTTTACTGATACAATTCACAACATGAGTATATCCACCCGAGAATCACCATAAAACGAGTTTTTCCACCAGGGGGCACTCTGCTATTGCGATCAATTATTAATGGGCACAGACTTAGATTACGGTAGTCCAATTTTGAGCAGAAAAGCATTTACTGTATAACATTTATGTGTTTTACCCAGTGGGGTAAACTCTTTGTCGCTCGGTAGGACTTCTGAGTACTTCTGGCTCATAGGGTAGAGGATGCCCCGTGTCTATGGTGAAGGCAGAACCACCTCTCCTCTAGGTGTATAGGATGCCCCCTGTTTACGATGATGATATAACCTCCTCTTCTCTAGGTGTAGAGGATGCCCCGTGTCTATGGTGATGGTAGAACCTCCTCTTCTCTAGGTGTAGAGGATGCCTACTGTCTATAGTGATGGTAGAACCTCCTCTCCTCTACGTGTAGAGGATTTCCCCTGTCTATGGTGATGGTAGAACCTCTTCTCCTCTAGGTGTAGAGGATGCCCCCTGTCTATAGTGATGGTAGAACCTCCTCTCCTCTAGGTGTAGAGGATGCCCCATTCTTGTCTCTGAAATTAGCTTTTTTTAAATTATGCTAATGAGCCAGAAGGGCTCGGGGGGCATTACCAGAGTCCCTTAATTCTATACAGCTTACAATAGCTTTGCAGGCTGTTACACTGTCTCCTCTGCTCCTCCTGTCTGATGTAATCTCAAACAGTGGGAGGGGGGAAGTGCTGCTGTCTAACAAGTTTTGTAGCATGGTGGAGTCACAACATATTATGGTATCTTGCAGAACCTCATTATACACACCTCAGCAGCTACAGAACCTCATTATACACACCTCAGATGCTTCAGAACATCATAGTACATACTTCATCTGCTGCAGAACCTTATAATATAAACCTGAGCTGCCGCAGAACATGACAATACCCACTTCAGCTGCTGCAGAACCTCATAAGGCACACCTCTGCTGCTACAGCACATCGCATTACACATCTCATCTGCAAGTTGCTACAGAAACCTCTTAATATACACCTCCGCTGTGGATTTATCACACATTTCACCATTATAAATACTGTGTGGATAGACCTTGTTCTCGTAGACGTCAGATCCTGACCGGTCATACAGTGTCAGATCACAACATGGTTAATAGTTTCACTTATCTTCTTTTGTTATAAAAGAGAATTACGGAAACTGTATAGAAGGTCTCCGTCCTCCCACCATTTCCCATTTTGTTACATGTGTGGGGGTTCCCCCTGTTATTCTTCTGTTACTTATAGCAGAAAAATGGGTTTCAGTACTTTGAATACTAGAAGGACATGATGGAAACATACAACAGAGGTCCAAGAGAGACAGCGCTATTTACCGTGGGACCTGCATGCGGATCGGTCAGGGCGCGGTCACATGTGGCGTTTGCAATACATTTTTTATCACATTTCAGAAACACATGCGTTTTAATGTCACATTGGGGAAGATTTACTTACCCGGTCCATTCGCGATCCAGCGGCGCGTTCTCTGCGGTGGATTCGGGTCCGGCCGGGATTCACTAAGGCAGTTCCTCCGACGTCCACCGGGTGCCGCTGCTGCGCTGAAGTTCCCCGAGGCCCACCGAAATGCACTCAAGTTCACCGGCCTATTCCTCGTGTCTCGTGACACCTTTTTTTTTTTTTAAATGCGGCGGTTTTTCCGAATCTGTCGCGTTTTCGTTCGGCCACGCCCCACGATTTCCGTCGCGTGCATGCAAGCATGAGGAAGACATGTCTGAGCAAAACATGGCAGCTTCTTACCTACCTTCACCCTGTGCACTTACATCAGGTATGCTGCTCCCCTGTAAACATTAACCAGTAACATCTATAGATGTGTGCTGGTAGGAGCTTCCACGATATCACAGATATTCACTACGCTGCTAGGGTGGGGGATAAGTAGCGGAGCAGGTACATGAGGAGACATGCTTGAGGAAAAACACTTCAGCTTCTTACCTCCCATTCCAGCCTTTGCAATTACATCAGTGTAATGCCTGCTCCCTTGTAATATTAACCAGTAACATCTAAGTGTGTGAGGATAGGAGCTCACAGATATCCACGCCATCGCTGCAGGTATAGATACTGGTAGCCGTACACTGAGGAGACATGGCTGAGAAACATGGACTTATACGCTACCTTCAGCCCTGTGCAACATTACCATCAGGTATAGCGCCCCTTCCCTTGTAATATAAACCAGTAACATCTATATTGGGAGATGGAGCTCACAATTCACAGCATCGCTGCGGTTAAGATAACTGGGAAGCAGTACATGAGGAACATGGCTGAGGAAACATGGCAGCTCATACCCTACCTTCATCCCTGTGCACATTACATCAGGTAATGCTGCTCCCTTGTAAATTAACCAGTAACATCTATAGTGTGTGAGGATAGGAGCTCACAGATATCACAGCCATCGCTGCAGGTATAAGATAGCTGGGAGCAGTACATGAGGCGACATGGCCTGATGAAACATGGCAGCTTCATACCTACCTTCAGCCCTGTGCACATTACATCAGGTATTCTGCTCCCTTAAATTAACCAGTAACATCTTAGTGTGTGTAGGATAGGAGCTCACAGATATCACAAGCCATCGCTGCAGGGTATAAGATGCTGGGAGCAGTAATGAGGAACATGCTGAGGAAAACATGGCAGCTTCATACCTACCTTCAGCCCTGTGCACATTACATCATTTATGCTCTCCCCTTAACATTAACCAGTACATCTATAGTGGTGTGAGGATAGGAGCTCACAGATATCACAGCCATCGCTGCAGGGTATAAGATAGCTGGGAGCGGTACCTAGGAGGACATGCTGAGGAAACATGGCAGCTTCATACCTACCTTCAGCCCTGTGCACATTACATCAGGTAATGCTGCTCCCCTATAACATTAACCAGTAACATCTATAGTGTGTGAGGATAGGAGCTCACGATATCACAGCCATCGCTGCAGGGTATAAGATAGCTGGGAGCAGGTACATGAGAACATGGCTGATGAGAACAGGCAGCTTCATACCTATCCTCTGCCCTGTGCCATTACATCGGTAATGCTGCTCCCCTATAACATTACCAGTAACATCTATAGTGTGTGAGGATAGGAGCTCACCAAGATATCACGCCAAGCTGCAGGGTATAAAATATATGGACCTGACTCCTGAGGAGACATGCTGAGGAACATGGCACGCTTCTACCTACCTTCAACCCTGTGCAATTACTTCAGTTAATGTGCGCCCTATAACATTAACAGTAACTCTAATAGTGTGTGGGGATAGAGCTCACAGATATCACAGCCATACTGCCAGGGTATAAGATGGCCTGACTCTGAGAGACCATGGCAGGACGGAAACATGGCAGCTTCATACCTACCTTCAGCCCTGTGCACATTACCTCAGTTAATGCTGTGCTCCCCTATAACATTAACATTAACATCTTATAGGTGATGTGAGGATCGGAGCTCTCATCTTACAGTCCATAGCTGCAGGGTAGTAAAATATAGAGGACCTGACTCCGAGGACACATGGCTTGAGGACATGCGCTCTCTTACATAACTCTATCCACACTGCACATTACTCAGTAATGCTGTCTCCCCGATACATTAACCAGTCATATCCACAGTGTGTGGGTTTATACACTCATCGATACTCACAGCCCTCCTGCCATGTGTATACTGGCCGGAGGGATCCAGGAGGAACATGGAGACATAACCCTGTGGAATTATTATTCTGAGGTAACCTCTCATATCATTAAGCTAGCTACATAGTACATATATGGGTGACAGCATATGTAACATGACTTTAACTTCTTTTCAACATGTTCATGTAGGTAAAACAAGAGAATATGGACAGGAGTGCATCTACTCCCTGTCCCTCCCTCCACTCAGTACTACACTATACTCCACCTACCGTCCTCTCACATTTACTACACATACTCCACCTACCTGGTCCTCTCACATTACTACACTATACTCCACCTACCTGTCCTCTCACATACTACACTATACTCCACCTACCTGTCCTCTCACATTACTACACTATACTTCCACCTACCTGTCCTTACTCACATTACTACACTATACTCCACCTACCTGTCCTCTCACATTCCTACACTATACTCCACCTACCTGTCCTCCATCACTTACTACACTAAACTCCACCTACCTGTCCTCCACCATTACTACACTATACTCCACCCATACCTGTCCTCTCACATTACTACACTAAACTCCACCTACGTCCTACTCCATTACTACACGTACTACTCCACCTCCCTGTCCTCCCTCACAGTTACTACACTATACTCCACCTACCTGTCCTCTCACATTACTACACTATACTCCCACCTACCTGTCCTCTCACCTACTGATACTACTATACTCCACCTACCTGTCCTCTCACTTTACTACACTATACTCCACCCCCTACCTGTCCTCTCACATTACTCACTATACCCACCTACCTGTCCTCTTCACATTACTCACATTCACTCCTTACTACTACCTATCTCCACTACCTAGTCCTCTCACATTACTACACTATACTCCACCTACCTGGTCCTCTCACATTACTACCTATACTCCACCTACCTGTTCCTCTCCACATTACTACACTATACTCACCTACCTTGTCCTCTCACATTACTACACTAATACTCCCCTACCTGCCTCTCACACTACACTATCTCCACCTACCGTCCTTAATACTAGCTTTAACTCACTCCATACTAGCTCCCCTTACTACACTATACTCCACCTACCTGTCCTCCTCACATTACTACACTATACTCCACCTACCTGTCCTCTCACATTACTACACTATACTCCACCTACCTGTCCTCGTCACATTACTACACTATACTCCACCTACCTGTCCTCTCACATTACTACACTATACTCCACCTACCTGTCCTCTCACATTACTACACTAAACTTCCACCTACCTGTCCTCTCACATTACTACACTATACTCCACCACCTGTCCTCTCACATTACTACAACTATACTCCACCTACCTGTCCTCTCACATTGCTACCTATACTCCCACCTACCTGTCCCTCTCACATTACTACACTATCACTCCTACCTCCCTACACTACCTATCTCCACCGACCTTCCTCCACATTACTGACACTATACTCCACCTACCTGTCCTCCTCACATTACTACACTATACTCCACCTACCTGTCCTCTCACATGTACTACACTTATCTCCACCTACCTGTCCTCATCACATTACTACACTATACTCCACCTACCTGTCCTCTCCATTACTACACTATACTCCACCTACCTGTCCCTCTCACATTCTATACTATACTCCCTACTTCCTCCACATTCTACACTTACCCCACCTACCTGTCCTCTCACATTACTACACTATACTCCACCTCTGTCCTCGCACATTACACATACTACTATGCACTACTACCTACCACCTACTCTACCTGTCCTCTCACATTACTACACTACTCCACCTACTCTGTTTCTTGTGACAAGGACCATCATCTTACATTAATACTATCACATAAAATTCAGGCATTATAGATCCCTCCTTACCACCGGTCATGTCCCCCCCTTCGCCTATGGCTCCGGAGTTGCATACCCAGAGCAGTAAAATGCTGCAGGTAACATCTGACCTGATCTCTTAAAGCGTACTGTAAAAATTCTAATCATTTTGGCAAATTATCATATGTGATTCCCCCTTTAACAACACACAGAACCATGTCTACTTTGGGCTGCTCATCCTTTACTTTCCAAGTTCTGGCATTTTCTGTTCTGAAAGTGTTTGACACAAATCTTTCTCCCTAAGGTGAAATGGGTGAGACTAATATTTGTCTTTCTATGCCCTCAAGCTGAGGCAAGTTAGCTTGCCCAAGATCCCATGATGCCTTGTGTTTCTCTCTCAAAGTAATTTAGCATTAAATCCTTAGTTTGCCCACAAGTAATCCACTTAACACTGTACATGCAGATACAGGATGTATATGGTGACAGCCTAGCAGCTATCATCACATGAGGAGCAGGGACATGCACAGTAGATACTGATGTTTATGGTGACAGTCTGGCAGCTCCATCACATGGAGGAGAGGGAAACATGCACAATATATACAGGATGTATTGTGACAGTCTGGGCACTGCCATCACATGGAGGAGCAGGGAACTGCACAATATATACAGGATGTATATGTTTGACAGCCAGGCAGCTTTCATCACATGGAGGAGCAGGGGCATGCACAGTACATACAGGATGTATATGGTGACAAGCCTGGCAGCTTTCCATCACTGGAGGATCAATGGACTGTACAGTACATACAGTATGTATAAGGAGACAGCTTGGCAGCTTCCATCACATGGAGGATCAGGGGACATGTACAGTACATACAGGATGTAGATGGAGACAGCCTGGCAGCTTCCATCACATGGAGGAGCAGGGGACATGTACAATATATACAGGAGTACACGGTGACAGCCTGGCAGCTCCCAATCACATGGAGGACAGGGACATGTACAGTACATACTGGATGTATATGGTGACAGCCTGGCACTTTCCATAACATGGAGGAGCAGGGGACATGTACAGTACATATAGGATGTATATGGTGACAGTCTGGCAGCTTCCATCACATGGAGGAGCAGGGGACATGTCAGTACATACAGGATGTACATGGTGACAGCCTGGCAGCTCCCCATCACATGGAGGAGCAGGGGACATGCACAGTACCTACATGATGTACATGGAGACAGCCTGGCAGCTTCCATCACATGAGGAGCAGGGGACATGCACAGTACATACAGGATGTGTATGGTAACAGTCTGGCAGCTGCCATCACATGAGGAGCAGGGGACATGCACATTATATACAGGGATGTATATGGTTACGCCAGCAGCTAACACATCACATGGAGGCAGGTACTGCCAGTAAATACAGGATGTAATTGGTGACAGTCCTAGCAGCTTCATCACATGGAGGAGCATGGGACATGTACATTACATACAGGATGTATATGGTGACAGCCTGGCAGCTTCCATCACATGGAGGAGCAGGGGACATGCACAGTACATACGGATTTATAATGGTGAACAGCCTAGCAGCTTCATCACATTGAGGAGCATGGGACATGTCAGTACATACAGGAGTATATGGTGACAGCCTGGCAGCTTCCATCACATGGAGGAGCAGGGGCATGTACAGTACATACAGGATGTGTATGGTGACAGTCTGGCAGCTTCCATCACATGGAGGAGCAGGGACTTTACAGTCACTACAGGATGTGTATGGTGACAGTCTGGCAGCTTCCATCACATGGAGGAGCAGGGACCTGTACAGTACAACATCAATGTATAGGTGACAGCCTGGTAGCTTCCATCACATGGAGGAGCAGGGGACATGCACAGTCAACAAGATTGTGTATGGTGACAGTCCTGGCAGGCTTCCATCACATGGAGGAGCATGGGACATGTAAGTACATACAGGATGTATATGGTGACAGCCTGGTAGCTGCCATCACATGGAGGAGCAGGGGACATGCACATGAGGATAGGAGCTCACAGATATCACAGCCATCGCTGCAGGGTATAAGATAGCTGGGAGCAGGTACATGAGGAGACATGGCTGAGGAAACATGGCAGCCTCTCAGGTGTCGGCTGAGTCATCATCCGCAGTGGTCCAGTGGGTCCACTATCACTGTGCCTGACAAAAGACTAATGCCAAAGATGCGTCTGTGCTGACGACTTACTCCCAAAGATGGCGTTGATGTTGAGGACTACTCCCAAAGATGGCGTCTATGCTAGGAGGCGGCTACTTCCAAGATGCCGTTTATGTATGAGACGCATACAAAATGGTGTTGGCATCTGAGATAAAACTGGAATATGCCCACCCTGAACCTTGTCTTCGGCTACTTCCTTGAAGGCGGCGACACAGAAACAAAGATGACGGACACCTACTCTGGTTTCTATATGAGTTTGTGTACTTCCTTGTATAAGCAGAATTGCATTGCCGCTAACCAAGAGGGATCATACCGGACTACTTTGCTGTCTGTGTAATCCTATCAGCAATGGTATATCTCACGAAGGCTTTTCCCCAAATTAAAGAAATTTAATCATTTGTATACGAGAGCCATTCATTGCTTACAGTTCTCAGTGATCTGGCAGGGTCTCAGTGCACGCCGCAACAATTCCTGTTTACACACATCGCTGCAGACAGTTGATGTGCGTGAGACCTTGCTGTGGGGCAGCCACTAATCAAACAGTGATGACTCAAGAAGTTATCTATCCCTCCAGGCTTCGCAGGGATCCGGATTGCTGAGCGTCTGTGGAGAAAGTCGCGCACATCTAGCAGACTTTTCACTTCAAATTTATGCAAAAAACTTTAACTCTGCCTTCACCTTGCCTAAACAGGTCTTTATTTTACTAATCTCATTATCCTCTATCTCTAAACCCAAAGGATCTTTTATGATCTTCACTCCTACTAAACACCGTCACCAGACCTGGGCTGAAATCTGGCCGCCTACTTTAAGGATAAAACGATTGATTCGCCAGGAAATAATTGCTCAATCCTCTCACCCCTCCAATCTCTTCCTTTCGGTACCTTGTCTTGTTCACTCTCTCCTTTGAGCAGTCACAGAGGAAGACGGTCCGGGCTCCTCTCCTTCTGCTCGCCCCACACTGCAATCAGGACCCCATCCCCTCACATCTAGGTACAGTCTCTCTCCAGCCAGTCACATCTCACCTCACTAAATCTCAACCTCCTCTCTCTTCTGGGGTTGTCCCCTCTTCTTTCAAGCATGCTGTTGTACCCGTTACTAAACGAAATCTTTCACTGGACCCAGCAATGCTATAATAAACAGACCAGTTTCTAAACCTCCCTTTCATCTTCCACCTCCTGAAAGCCTGGTCTATTCTCGACTAACCCGCTATCTCTAAGCTTAACTCCCTTCTTGAACCCCCTGCAATCTGGTTTCCGCTCTATGTGTTCCACTGAAATGCTCGGTCTAAAGTCTCCAATGATCTCCTCACTGCCAAAATCCAAAGGTGACTATTCTCTCCTCATTCTCCTGGATTGGCAGCGTTGATACTGTGCGACACAAGCTACCTCCTTAGGAATTGCTTTGACTCCTTGCCTACAGGACACAGCAATCTCTTGGTTTCTCCTATCTCTCTGACGCACTTGCAGTTGTATCCTTTCTGGATCTGTCCACTTCTCATCTTCCTCTCACTGTTGGTGTTCCTCAGGGGCTCAGTCCTAGTTCCTTCTCTTCACCTTTATAATGCCCCACTTGGACAACCACCAGCAGATTGGGTTTCCAGTATATCTTTATGGCTGATGACACCCAGCTGTAACCTCAGAAGTAACATTCAGCCCTGGCCGTAATCAGCCCACTAAGTGACTGTTCTCCGCGGTCCTAACATCATGTCCTCTCTCTTCTGAAACGTAATCTTCTAAGACTGAACTTCTGTCTTTCCACAGCTACTACCAAACCAAACCCGACCTCTCCATCTCCGTCTGTGGGATCACATAGCAGAGGCGCAGGCCGCTGTCTGGGTGGTGCTGGACTCTGACCTCTCCCTTTCACCACATTTCAATCTCTTGCGCGCTATTGCCGGATGCATCTCGAAACATCTCCAGAATCGCCGTTTTGACCAACGTACACGAGCATCCGGTCTGAGCCGGTAAATGCATCGGCTGACTGTCTCCTTCCGTATTCACTTTAAAATAATAACTCATCACAACGCTTGAATAAGGCTGCACCTCCCCTATCTCTATTCTCTCATCTCAGTCTATCGCCCTTCCCGTGCCTTCGAATCTGCCCAGTCGACTTAGATTAATCTTACCCTAATCGACTCTCATGCAGTCTCCAGGATATCCGCGTGCTCCGATTCTATGGAATGCCCTTCCCGGATCTCGGACTATACCCCCCTCAACGTTCTAAAAATGATCTTAAAAACCCATCTATTAGGCAGGCCTATCACACTCTCTAATGAATGTCAACTTCCCTTACTAACCATCCTATGTCCTATAGCCCGTATGTTATCGGCAACCAGGAAGATATTTACCAAGCTCCAGGCTTTTCTGAATCTTTTTCACCGAGACCCTGATAATAGATGGCGGGCTGATGGCTGGTTCAAGCAGCAAAATTGTTCTTTATTAAATATTTATTAAAATTATTATTATTGCTCCCTAAAAAAAATGGCCTGGACCATTATACAACTCTTGGTCACCCCTTCACCTCATAGACGGTAAGCTTTGTGGCACCCCCTCATCTCATAGTCTGTAAGCTATTGGGAGAGCAGGGCCAGTCTCTATTGTTCAACATGACGTTGTACTCTGTAAGGTCATATTATATTTAGATAAGCCCCTATGAGTTGTAAAGCTACAGAATTTGATGGCGCTATATACATAAGATATTATCTTATTCTTTATTATATAATCTGTCCAATACTTGCCTAAGGTTCATGGTAGCTCTATAGGGGATCCTACCAAATCTATAATTTATAACATAATATGCTAGTCAGTCGCCGTGTATCCATCTTGTATATATCATATATCGTTCTTACTGAAACATAACTCTCTCCCATGACACATGTTATCACTAAGCGGGTGGGATTTGCTGCGCGTGGTACCACCAGGGTACCACAGGAAGCACCGGGGCAGAGTCGGGGGGGGACATATCAGAGGGTCGGACAGGCAGCACGGGAGCGAAAGTCGAAGAAAACAGAATCAGGTCACAACAGATTTCACCAATACGTGCAGGGAACAAGCGTTTCACGAAGGCACAGGGATACGGCAGGGAAAAAAGGAAGCGGGGCGAGAATTTAAATGGAAGCAGTGTCCAACACCAATTCATTGCTGCGCTGGCTCTTTAAATCGTAACGAAGATGAGTATGCGCTCTAGAAGGACTAGTATAATATATACATCCTGATGTAATTGCAGGTCCACTGTCCTCCATGTTGATGGCAGTGTCAGACTGTCACCATATACATCCTGATAATTGTGAGTCCCCCTGCTCCCATGGATGCTAGTGCCTGGCTGTCACCATATACCTCCTGATATATTGTGCATGTTCCCTGCTCCTCCATGTGATGCAGCTGCCAGACTGTCACCATACCATCCCTGTACGTTACTGTGAATGTTCCTGCTCCTCAATGTGATGGCAGCTGCCAGACTGTCAACATACACATCCTGTATGTACGGCAGGTCCCCTGCTCTCCATGTGATGGAAGCTGCCCTGGCGGTCACCATATAATCCGTATAATTGTGCATGTCCATGCTCCCCATGTGATGGCAGCTGCCCTTTTTTTTTTTGTTGTTGTTTGGGTGGTTTTTTGTTCGTGGTGCTTTGTATTGGTTGCACTGTCACCATACAATCCTGTTACGTACTGTGCAGCATGTCCCCTGCTTCTCTCCATGTGATGGAAAGCTCCAGCTGTCACATGTTTATTTATACATCCTGTATATATGTACACTGTCCCCTGTCCTCCATGTGTGATGGCAGATGCCAGACTGTCACATAAATCCTGTATGTAAGTGCTGTCCCTGCTCTCCATGTGATGGAAGAGATGGCTGTCACCATTTACATCCTGTAGATAGTGCATTTGTTCCGCTCTCCAGTGATTGGCAGTGCAAGCCTGTCACCATACACATCCTGTAGTACTGTGCATGTCCCCTGCCTCATCCATCTGAGGGAAGCTGCCAGGCTTGTCACCATACACATCGGTATGTAGGTGCATGTCCCCTGCTCCTACAGTGATGGCAGCTGACAGACTGTAACCATACAAATCCTGTATTTACTGTGCAGGGCCCTGTTCCATGTGATGGAAGCTATCAGGAGTCACCATAAATCCTGTGAGTGTCTTACATGTCCACTGGGCCTGCATCCACTTGAGGGCAGCTGCCAGGACTGTACCATACACTCAGTAGGTATCCTGTGCATGTCCCCTGCTCTCCATGTGAGGCGCCTGCCAGACTGTCACCATACAAATAATGTATGTAATGTGCAGTCCCTGCTCCTCCATGATGATGGGAAGTACCAGGTGTCACCATCTACATTTCTGATGTATGTAAATGTCCTGACTCCCCATGTGATGGAAGCTGCCAGACTGTCCACCATACACATCCTGTATTACTGTACATGCTCCCTGCTCCTCCATGTGATGGAAGCTGCCGACTGTCACCATAACATCCCCCAATGTATGTACTTGTACATGTCCCTGCTCTCCAGTGATGGAAGCTCGCAGGCTGTCACATAGACATCCTGTAGTATGTACATGCCCCCCTGCTCCTCATGTGATGGAGATGCAGGCTGTCACCTATACATCCTGTATGATACTGAATGTTCCCATTCTCCTCCAGGTGTGATAGCGGCGAGAGCTGTCACCATATACTCCTGTATGTACTGTGCAAGTACCCTGCTCCTCCATGTGATGGAAGCTGCCAGGCTGTCACCATATACATCTGTATGTACTGTAATGTCCCCATGCTCCTCCTGTGATGATAGCTGCTAGGCTGTCACCAAATACCATCCTGTATTTACTGTGCAGTGTCCCTGCTCCTCATTTGAGATAGCTCTGGCGTCACCATATACTCCTGTATATAGTGGCATGTTTCCCCTGCTCCTCCATGTGATGGCAGCTACTGCTCAGACTGTTCACATTACACATCCTGATGTACTGTGGCATGTCCCCTGCTCTCATGTGATGGAAGCTGCCAGCGCTGTCACCCATATACATCCGTGTATATATGGCATGTTCCCGCTCCTCCAATGTGATGGAAGCTGCTGGGCTTCACCATACACATCCTGTATATAATGTGCATGTCCCCTGCTCCTCCATGTGATGGCAGCTACCAGGCTGTCACCATATACACCTGTATGTACTGTTACATGTTCCCATGCTCCTCCATGTGATGGAAGCTGCCAGACTGTCACCATACACATCTTGGATTGTACTGTGCATGTCCCCTGCTCCTCCATGTGATGGAAGCTTACCAGGCTTGTCACCATATACATTCTGATTGTACTGTACATGTCCCCTGCTCCCCATGTGATGGAAGCTGCCAGACTGTCACCCCTACACATCCTGTAGTGCTGTAAATGTCCCTGCTCCTCATGTGATGGAAGCTGCCAGACTGTCACATACACATCCGTATGATACTGTACATGCCCCTGCTCCTCCATGTGATGGAAGCTGCCAGGCTGTTCACCATATACTCCTGTATGTACTGACATGTCCCATGCCCCTCCATGTGATGAAGCTGCTAGGCTGTTCACCATTATAAATCCGTATGTACTGTGCATGTCCCCTGCTCCTCCATGTGATGGAAGCTGCCAGGCTGTCACCATAACATCCTGTATGTAATGTACATGTCCCATGCTCCTCCATGTGATGAGAAGCTGCTAGGCCTGTCACCAATACATCCTGTATTTACGTGCAGTACCCTTCCTCCATGTGATGGTTAGCTGCCTGGCGTACCATATACACCTGTATATAATGTGCATGTCCCCTGCTCCCCATGTGATGGCAGCTGCCCAGACTGTTACCATACACATCCTGTATTGTACTGTGCATGTCCCCTGCTCCTCCATGTGATGGAAGCTGCCAGGCTGTCTCCATGATACATCATGTAGTACTGTGCATGTCCCACTGCTCCCATGTGATGGGAGCGCCAGGCTGTCACCATGTACATCCTGTATGTACTGACATGTCCCCTGCTCCTCCATGTGATGGAAGCTGCCAGACTGTCACCATATACATCCTATATGTACTGTACATGGTCCCCTGCTCCTCCATGTTATGGAAGTGCCAGGCTGTCACCATATACATCCAGTATGTACTGTACATGTCCTGTCCTCCATGTGATGGGAGCTGCCAGGCTGTCACCGTGTACTCCTGTATATATGTACATGTCCCCTGCTCCTCCATGTGATGGAAGCTGCCAGGCTGTCTCCATATCATCCTGTATGTACTGTACATGTCCCCATATCCTCCATGTGATGGAAGCTGCCAGGCTGTCTCCATTACATACTGTATGTACTGTACAGTCCATTGTCCTCCATGTGATGGAAAGCTGCCAGGCTTGTCACCATAACATCCTGTATGTACTGTGCATGTCCCTGCTCCCATGTGATGAAAAGCTGCCTGGCTGTCACATATACATCCTGTATATATTGTGCATGTTCCCTGCTCCTCCATGTGATGGCAGTGCCAGACTGTCACCAATACATCCTGTATATATTGTGCATGTTCCTGCTCCTCCATGTGATGGAGCTGCCGACTGTCACCATTAAACATCAGTATCTACTGTGCATGTCCCTGCTCCTCCGTGATGATAGCTGGCTAGGCTGTCACCATATACATCCTGTATCTGCATGTACAGTGTTAAGTGGATTACTTGGGGAACTAATGGATTTAATGCTAAATTACTTTGAGAGAGAACACAAGGCATCATGGGATCTGTGGGCAGCTAACTTGCCTCAGCTTGAGGGGCATAGAAAGACAAAATATTAGTCTCACCCATTTCACCTTAGGGAGAAAGATTTGTGTCAAACACTTTCAGAACAGAAAAGGCCAGAACTTTGGAAAGTAAAGGATGAGCAGCCCAAAGTGACATGGTTGTGTTTGTTGAAAGGGGGAATCACATATGATAATTTGGCAAAATGATTAAGAATTTACAGTACGCTTTAAGAGATCAGGTCAGATGTTACCTGCAGCATTTTACTGCTCTGGGTATGCAAAACTCCGGAGCCATAGGCGAAGGGGGGGACATGCACGGTGGTAAGGAGGGATCTATAATGCCTGAATTTTATGTGATAGTATTAATGTAAGATGATGGTCCTTGTCACAAGAACAGAGTAGGTGGAGTATAGTGTAGTAATGTGAGAGGACAGGTAGGTGGAGTATAGTGTAGTAATGTGAGAGGACAGGTAGGTGGAGTATAGTGTAGTAATGTGAGAGGACAGGTAGGTGGAGTATAGTGTAGTAATGTGAGAGGACAGGTAGGGGGGTATATAGTTAGTATGTGAGGAAGGTAGGTGGAGTTAGGGGAGTATAGTGTAGTAATGGAGAGGACAGGTAGGTGGAGAATGTGTAGTATATGATGAGAGGGAAGGTAGGTGGGGTATAGTGTAGTAATGTGAGAGGACAGGTAGGTGGGTATAGTGTAGTAATGTGATGAGGACAGGTAGGTGGAGTATAGTATAGTAATGTGAGAGGACAGGTAGGTGGAGTATAGTGTAGTAATGTGAGAGGACAGGTAGGTGGAGTATAGTGTAGTAATGTGAGAGGACAGGTAGGTGGAGTATAGTGTAGTAATGTGCGAGGAGGCAGGTGTGGAGTTAGTGTAGTAATGTGAGAGGGACAGGTAGGTGAGTATAGTGAGTAATGTGAGAGGACAGGTAGGTGGAGTATAGTGTAGTAATGTGATGAGGACAGGTAGGTGGAGTATAGTGTTAGTAATGTGAGAGGACAGGGTAGGTGGAAGGTATAGTGTAGGTAATTGTGAGAGGGACAGGTATGGTGGAGTATAGTGTAGTAAGTGGAGACAGTAGGTGGAGTAGTTAGTGAGTATGTGAGAGGGCAGGTAGGTGGAGGATAGTGTAGTAATGTGAGAGGACAGGTAGGTGGAGTATGGTGAGTAATGTGAGGGACAGGTATGGTGGAGTATAGTGTAGTTGCTGCTAGAGGAAAGGTAGGTGGATTAGGTAGTAGTGAGAGGCAGGTAGGTGAGTTGTGTAGTAATGTGAGAGGACAGGGTAGGTGGTGTATAGTGTAGTAATGTGAGAGGACAGAGCAGGTGGAGTATAGTGTAGTAGGGTGAGAGGAAAGGAGGTGGAGTATAGTGTAGTAATGTGAGAGGACAGGTAGGTGGAGTATAGTGTAGTAAGTGAGAGGACAGGTAGGTGAGTAGTGTAGTTATGTGACGAGGACAGGTAGGTGGGTAGAAGTGTAGACTGTGAGAGGACAGGTAGGGGAGTAGTATAGTGTAGTAATGTGAAGAGGACAGGTAGGTGGGTATAGTAGTAAGGTGGGGACAGGTGGTGGGAGTATAGTGTAGTAATGTGAGAGGGACAGGTAGGTGGAGTAGGAGTATAGTGTAGAGTAATGTGAGGGAGGACAGGTTGGGGACCGTAGGTGGAGGTATTTAGTAGAGGTAAGAATGTGAGAGGACAGGTAGGTGGAGTATAGTTTGGGGTATTGGTAGGAATGTGAGAGACAGGTAGGTGGAGTCATAGTGTAGTAATGTGACGAGGACGGGTAGGTTAGTGGGAGATGTGTAGGAATAGTGGAGGGAGGTAGGTGGAGAGATAGTGAGAATGTGAGGGACAGGTAGGTGGAGTATAGTGTAGTAATGTGGAGGACAGGTAGTGGAGGTATAGTGTAGTAATGTGAGAGGACAGGCAGGTGGAGGATAGTGGTAGTAATGTGAGGAGGACAGGTAGGTGGAGTAGTATAGTGTAGTAATGTAGAGGAGGAAGGTAGGTGGAGTTGAGTATAGTGTAGTACTGAGTGGAGGGAGGGCTCAGGAGTAGAGTAGATGTCCTCCGTCCTATATCTCTCTTTTCTTTATCTCCTACAGAAACATGTCTGACAGACTCAGCAAGGTATAACATGGGGTTACCCATGTTATATCATCTGTGACCTCATACATCATGTACTAGTGTAGCCTCACTTACACTCATATATGAGAGGATTTTTTTTTACTCAGGAATTAATAATTACACAGGAGTTCATGTCTCCATGTCTCTCATGTATCCTCTCCCGGCCATCTTACACATGGCAGAGATGGGCTTGTGATATCTGAGCTATAACCCACACACTTTGGATATGACTGGTTAATGTTTCTGGGGAGCAGCATTACCTGATGTAATGTGCATGTGGGATAAAGTTATGTAAGAAGCTGCCATGTCTCCCAGCATGTGTCCTCAGGGAGTCAGGTCCCATATATTGTATACCCTGCAGCTATGGCTGTGATATTGAGAGCTCCTATCCTCACACACTATAAGATGTTATGGTTATGTTATAGGGGAGCAGCATTAACTGAGGAATGTGCACAGGGCTGAAGGTAGGTAAGAAGCTGCCATGTTTCCTCAGCCATGTCTCCTCAGGAGTCAGGTTCCATATATTTTATACCCTGCAGCTATGGCTGTGATATCTGTGAGCTCCTATCCTCACACACTATAGATGTTACTGGTTAATGTTATAGGGGAGCAGCATTAACTGAGGTAATGTGCACAGGGTTGAAGGTAGGTAAGAAGCTGCCATGTTTCCTCAGCCATGTCTCCTCAGGAGTCAGGTTCCATATATTTTATACCTGCAGCTATGGCGTGTATATCTGTGAGCTCCTATCCTCACACCATATAGATGTTAGGTTAATGTTATAGGGGGAGCCAAGCATTACCTGATGTAATGGAAACAGGGCAGACGGTAGGTATGAAGCTGACCTGTTTCATCCAGCCATGTTCTCATGTACCTGCTCCCAGCATCTTATACCTGCAGCTAGGGTGTGATATCGGTGAGCTCTATCCTCACACACTATAGATGTTACGGGTTAAGTATAGGGGAGCAAGCATTACTGATGTTAATGTGCACAGGCTGACGGTAGGTATGAAGCGGCCATGTTCCTCGCCATGTCCTCCTAAGTACCGCTCCAGCTGATCTTGATACCCTGCAGCGAGGCGTTGTTGTGATATCTGTGAGCTCCTATCCTTCACACCACTATAGATGGTACTGGTACATGTTCCAGGGGAGACAGCATAATGATGTATAGTGCACCGGTGAGGTAGGTATGAAGATGCCATGTTTCCTCCAGCCATGTCTCTCATTACCTGCTCCCAGCATCTTATACCCTGCGCGCTGGCTGTGTATCTGTTGAGCTCATCCTCACACACTATAGATGTTACATGGTTAATATTACAGGGAGCGACATACCTGATGTTAAGTGCACAGGGTGAAGGTAGGTATGGAAGCTGCATGTTTCATCAGCGCATGTCGCCATCATGTACACTGCTCCACGCTATCTATACCCTGCAGCGATGGACTTTGTGATATCTGTGAGCTCCTATCCTCACCACACCATAGATGTTACGGTTAATGTAAGGGGAGCAGCATACCTGATGTAATTGTGCACAGGGCATGAAGGTAGGTATGAAGCTGCCATGTTTCCTCAGCCAATGTCTCCTCATGTACCGCTTCCCAGGCTTATCTATACCCGCAGCGATGGCTTGTATATCTGTTGAGGCTCCTATCCTTCTCACACCTAAGATGTACTGGTTTAATACATAAGGGAGGCCGCATTACCTGATTGTAATGTGCCAGGGACTGAAGGTACGTATGAAGCTGCCACGTTTCATCAGCCATGGTCTCCTCATGTTTACTGCTCCAGCTATCTTATACCCTGGCAGCGATGGCTGGAATCTGTGAGCTCCTATCCTCACACACTATAGATGTTACTGGTATAATTACAAAGGGAGCAGCATACCTGATGAATGCAAAGGTGAAGGGTAGGGTATGAAGCTGCCATGTTTCCTCAAGCCATGTCTCCTCATGTACTGCTCCCAGCTACTTAACCCTGCAGCGAGGCTGTGATTGTGAAGCTCCATCTCAGCACAATCTATAGATGTTACTGGTTAAGTATTACAAGGGAGCAGGCTATTACCTGATGAAGTGCACAGGGTGAAGGTAGGTAAAAGTGTTTTCGTTCGGCCACGCCCCACGATTTCCGTCGCGTGCATGCAAGCGCCGATGCGGCACAATCCGATCACGTGCGCCAAAATCCCGGGGCTATTCAGGGGAAATCGGCGCAAATTGGAAATATTCGGGTAACACGTCGGGAAAACGCGAATCGGGCCCTTAGTAAATGACCCCCCAATTGTTACCGAGCTTTTGGATTGGTTTGAAAGCGTTTGCACTTCCGGCAATGAAGAAAAACGCTTTCAAACCAGTCACACGATGGCCCACATTTATTAAAGCCTTTGCACCAGTTTTCTGTCTGACTACAAAAAAAACGTGCAAACTTGCGTGTACATGTATTTATGAAGTGTCTGCGCCAGTTTTGTGTCTGCACTGTGACAACGCAGAAAAAATTTGCACCAAAATGGGTAAGTTAGTGCCTAGTCGGACCGCGCGGCACAATTCTGTTAGTTCTGAATATCCTGACTACAACTCTATTCACACCATAAATGTTATTTATTATTGGGGCACAAAGAGATTGATGACATCATTGGCCGAAATCGCGCCCCAACATTACAAGACAGGAACCGCATGCCTTACATGGAAGCAATGATTCATGAAATGCAAAGATTCACAGATCTGATCCCAATGGGAGTGCCACGGAGAACAACCAAAAAAGTCACACTGAATGGTTACACTTTACCAAAGGTACAATATATATATATAAATATTATAGCAACACAATAGTTAAAGGATGAAGGATTGTAAACCAAGCACACTGTCATACTGGTGTGTGCCCCCCTTTGGCAGGATCTGCTCTTCTTGTAGCTTCTGACGACCTGGTTTTTACAAAACAAAGGTTTATAAAATTATGCAAATGTATCAAACTCTTCACAAGTTGACTTATTGTCCGCTGAGACGCCATCTACCTGTTCATGAAGTGCGTCCCTCAGGTCACTAGGATAAATCTGGTGAGCAAAAGACATCCAAAAGCAAGAGTAAGACCCTGCCTGATGATACCTGTCCCTGTGTATTCTCAAACTGTATAATCGCTATGAGATTTCCTGTAAATTTCAGGATATCAATATCTACCCAATGCTGACAACGGTTCTAAAAGATCCCAACTGCTTCAAGTATCCGACAGAATTTAACCCAGAGAACTTTCTGAATGAGAAAGGAGAATTCAAGAGGAACGACGCATTCATGCCCCTAGCTGCAGGTAAGTTTATATACAACTCTATCTATATCTATCTATCTATCTATCTATCTATCTATCTATCTCATATCTATCTCATATCTATCTATCTTCTTTCTATCTATCTATCTCCTATCTGTCTCTCTAACAATCTGTCTGTAACCACAACCAGACTCAAAGAGATCAACAAACTTCCTTAGACCATAGGACAATCTGTAACATCTGTGGGCAAACATGGTGCAGGATGCCATACAGACCTACACTCACCGGCCACTTTATTAGGTACACCATGCTAGTAATGGGTTGGACCCCCTTTTGCCCTCAGAACTGCCTCAATTCCTCGTGACACCACCACCACCAGCCTGAACCGTTGATACAAGGCAGGATGGATCCATGCTTTCATGTTGTTGATGCCAAATTCTGACCCTACCCTCCGAATGTCACAGCAGAAATCGAGACTCATCAGACCAGGCAACGTTTTTCCAATCTTCTACTGCCCAATTTCGATGAGCTTGTGGAAATTGTAGCCTCAGTTTCCTGTTCTTAGCTGAAAGGAGTGGCACCCGGTGTGGTCTTCTGCTGCTATAGCCCATCTGCCTCAAAGTTCGACGTACTGTGCGTTCAGAGATGCTCTTCTGCCTACCTTGGTTGTAACAGAAATATATGTGCAAGTTGTTTGTACAAGTATTTATGTGCAAACTGAGCTGTAAATCTGACGCAGACGGTTTTATAAATGTCCCCCAATGTCTTTTATTCTTATACTTCTTTTTTTTTAGGAAAGAGGATTTGCCTTGGGGAGTCGTTGGTGCGGATGGAGCTATTCCTGTTCTTGGTTACGATCCTACAAAACTTTGACTTGAAATCCCCCGTACCTGTTTTTTTTAGGAAAGAGGATTTGCCTTGGGGAGTCGTTGGTGCGGATGGAGCTATTCCTGTTCCTGGTTACGATCCTACAAAACTTTGACTTGAAATCCCCCGTACCTGTAGAAGAACTTGATATAACCCCAAATGTATCCGGACTGGGGAACTTCCCGAAACCTTATAAATTGGCTTTTATTCCCCGCTGACTGGACGTCACACATTTGGTTGCTGATTACACATTGAATATGATTTGTTCCAGTTCGTTATATAGATTGTAGACATTAGTGTCACATATTATTCTAAAAGTATCTAAAAGTTATAATGTCTGAGAAGAAAGCACCAATGTACTCCATATCTGTGCACAATAAGCTGATAGAACACAGGAGCAGAACCTAGAATGAGCCAAACTCCTCGCTAAGAAATCCACCAGATTATGACCAGTGAGGAACCATTGGGTAAACAATATTTTTGGTTTGATCCTTTTTTCTAGCCTTGCACCTCTTACCTAATTGCATAATACATATAAGTAGTATAGGACGGATCTCTGTGCTATTTGCGATCAATCCCATGATGCCTTATCCCAGCATCACATGGGAAGATAGAAAAAGAGCCCTCATTGGGAGGTCATTATTCTTTGTTTAATATCCTCCTTAATATTTAATAAGTCATAAGTTTAGGAGACTTCATTATAACTTAGTGACGGGAGATGATAATTCACCAGTCTGATAGGAGGTTGCAGTCCCCTGCTCTAAAGTCCCTACATGGTATGATCCATGCAACTTCCTTTTCCAGATAGCCTAATGTCATAGTTGGAAATCATATGCCCCAATTAAGGGGGGAAGAATCACTAATTTAGGGGAGAATAATGTACTGGAATTACTACTTCAGAATGAGGCTGAAGCTCTTAGTCCAGTATGTAGAGACAATGGGGGGCATGTATTATCGTATCTGCACCTAGAAAATGCCGGGATCTTTTTTTTTTTTATGGCGCAGAATTGTTGCGGATCATTTATAATGAGTTTGCGCCGGAAAGAACAGATGTTTGCGACTATCCCGTCTTTTTTTGGCACAAGTGGGCGTGGCCTAACTTTTCCACTTTATCCATCACATTTAAGTGTATTTTGTCTGCATTTTTAGGCACAAATTTTGGCGCGCAGTAGACCAGGAAAAAATTGTCCAGAGAGCAAATTTAATGCGCAGTCCATGTAAGATTTTGGCACACATCCCTGTTGTCAGCATTTTTATAGTGCACGACTGATTATTACCGTCTACCCATTATTTACTTACAGCCATGCGCCACCTTATAACATCGGGCTGTACTTTACGGAGACTGATCTCTGATGCCGACAGTCGTGCTTGCACCAGAATTAGTAAATCCCCCCCCAATGCATCGATGCTCATTCTTATATTAAAGGGGATTTTGATGTGGGGCGTAGCTATTCCGAGTTTTGTCTCTGGTTCTAACACAGTACTATAAATGTATAATAATAATAATAATAATACTGATGATAATAATAATAATAATGTATCTTACACACTCCAAATGATTCTACTTCCTCTTCCTGTACAGATCTGATACTCCTCCCACTGTGGCCATAACTGCAGGTAGATAGATCTGTTCACTTTAAAGGTTGTTTTGTGTGACTGAAATAAGATTAGTCTAGTCCCAAGGTGCTGATATCAGGAGCCCAAAGAGATATTCCCACTTCGGCAAATTCATATTATTGTTGGTACAATGAAAAATACAACTTTTTGCATCAATTCCTCACGGTTTCCTAGATTTTTGCTGCTGTCGTTCTATAGAAAACTTCTATGTTTACTTCCTGTGAACAGAAATCTGACCATGGTCACACAGGAGCATGGCTCGTTATATCCCCGCTCATGTGATGTCACACAGGTGCACGGATCGTTAGTATAATAGAGAAAAATCAGAGCTGTGTGATATAACGAGCCATGCACCTAGAAAACAGAAAGTACCGTAAATTAGAAATTTGTATAACTTTTCATTATTCAAACAAAATCAATTACTTGCCGAAATGAGAACACTAGAGATGAGCGAACATGCTCGTCCGAGCTTGATGCTCGTTCGAGCATTAGCGTACTCGAAACTGCTCGTTGCTCGGACGAATACTTAGAGAGAAGCTGCATGTGTCGGGGGAAGGAGAGAAACTGCATGTGCCGGGGGAAGGAGAGACGCTGCATGTGCAGGGACAAGGAGAGAAGCTGCATATGCAGGGACAAGGAGAGAAGCTGCATGTGCAGGGACAAGGAGAGAAGCTGCATGTGCAGGGACAAGGAGTGAAACTGCATGTGCCATGGGAAAGAGAGTAGCTGCATGTGCCGGGGGAATGAGAGAAGCTACATGTGCCAGGGGAAGGAGAGAAGCTGCATGTGCCTGGGGAAGGAGAGAAGCTGCATGTGCCGGCGGAAGGAGTGAAACTGCATGTGCCTGGGGAAAGAGAGAAACTGCAGATGCCGGGGGAAGGAGAGAAGCTGCATGTGCCGGGGGAAGGAGAGAAGTTGTATGTGCCAGGGGAAGGAGGGAAACTGCATGTGCCTGGGGAAGGAGAGAACCTGCATGTGCCAAGAGAAGGAGAGTAGCTGCATGTGTCAGGGGAAGGAGAGAAGCTGCATGTGTCAGGGGAAGGAGAGAAGCTGCATGTGCCGGGGGAAGGAGAGAAGCTGAATGTGCCAAGGGAAGAGAGTAGCTGCATGTGTAAGGGGAAGGAGAAAAACTGCATGTGCCGGGGGAAGGAGAGAAGCTGCATGTGTCAGGGGAAAGAGAGTAGCTGCATGTGTCAGGGGAAGGAGAGAAGCTGCATGTGTCAGGGGAAGGAGAGAAGCTGCATGTGTCAGGGGAAGGAGAGAAGCTGCATGTGCCGGGGGAATGAGAGAAGCTGCATGTGTCAGGGGAAGGAGAGAAGCTGCATGTGTCAGGGGAAGGAGAGAAGCTGCATGTGCCAGGGGAAGGAGAGAAACTGCATGTGCCTGGGGAAGGAGAGAAGCTGTATGTGCCAGGGGAAGGAGAGAAATTGCATGTGCCTGGGGAAGGAGAGAAGCTGCATGTGTCAGGGGAAGGAGAGAAGCAGCATGTGTCAGTGGAAGGAGAGAAGCTGCATGTGCCGGGGGAATGAGAGAAGCTGCATGTGCCAGGGGAAGGAGAGAATCTGCATGTGTCAGGGGAAGGAGAGAAGCTGCATGTGCCAGGGGAATGAGAGAAGCTGCATGTGCCGGGGGAAGGAGAGAAGCTGCATGTGCTGGGGGAAGGAGAGAAGCTGCATGTGTCAGGGGAAGGAGAGAAGCTGCATGTGTCAGGGGAAGGAGAGAAGCTGCATGTGCCGGGGGAATGAGAGAAGCTGCCACCGGCTTATCTCCGGAAAAGGAATCGACATGGACATGAGATGTCCTCAGCTGTCCTACATATACATCCATATATACTGCACACAGGGGTTAGCTTTACTGATAAAGGGACATTCCCATTTTAACAAGTAATTGATATTGTTTGAATAATGAAAAGTTATACAAATTTCCAATATACTTTCTGTATCAATTCTCTACTGTTGTCCGGATCTCTGCTTGCTGTCATTCTATAGAAAGCTACATTGTTTATTTCCAGTGGACAGAAATCTAACCATGGTCACACAGATGTGCGGCTCCTTATATCACACGGCTCTGATAAATCTCTCTGATACTAACGAGCCGTGAACCTGTGTGATATAACGAGCCGCGCACCTGTGTGATATAACGAGCCGTGCACCTGTGTGACCATGGTCAGACTTCTGTCCACTGGAAGTAAATATCAGCAAGCAGAGATCTAGAAAACCGTAAAGAATTGATACAGAATGTATATTGGAATATTGTATAATGTTTCATCATACAAACAATAACACTAATTTGTGCAGGTGACACTACCCCTTTAATTGTTTGGTCTCGGGTCTGTGCTATTAATTGGTCTTAAATATGTATTAGCATAGTTATTGTTTGGTGTGAGGTCTTTATATTTGTTCTTTTGTTTTACTGGGGTCTGCATTTTTAGTATCTGGCCTGGGGTCTGTATTATTAGTATCTGGCCTGGTCTTTACATACACTAAGAGATTGATGTGTCTTAGTTTTGTGTTGAAGTTCCTGGTACCAGGACAACCATGAAACGGTTAACAGTAATTAGGACTCACCTTACAAAAGTCAAGAGAGCTGTTGGGGCCCTGCATAAAAATCCCTATCAATAGTCTCAAAAAGGAGACCAGGCATTATAAAATGAACTCATAATTTGCCCATTTTGCATTTTGCCAGTTTTTAACAGGTCTTGGGATCCAGACACTTTTTGGGACATATAAGTAGTGGAAAAAAAGTACATTAATAAATACAGTAATAAAGTTTTGTTTATAAAGATCTAATAAATCCTAAAGGAGTTTCAGAAAGTAAATTATATTACTTGTGTAATGAAAAGTTATACAATTGCCTTTACTTTTTGTATCCATTACTTAAGCTTTTCCAGATCTCTGCTTGCTGTCATTCTATACAGAGCTTCTATGTTTATTTCCTGTGGCTATCTGCCCCTGGTCATGTGATGTCACACAGGGGCACATGTCGTTATATCTCTGGTCTTGTGATGTCACACAGGTGCTAGTTCGTTAAATCCATGGTCATATCATGTCACATAGGTGCACAGCTCGTTACATCCCTGGCCATGTAATATCACACAGGTATACAGTTCGTTATATCCATGGTCATGTTATGTCATACAGGTGCATGGGTGCATGGCTCGTTATATACCTGGTAATGTGATGTCACACAGCTGCACCTGTGTGACATCTCATGACTAGGGATGTATAATGAGCCCTGCGCCTGTGTGACCATGGAGAGATTTTTGCATCTGGATCTAGAAAACCATGATGAATTGATCCAGAAAGTATTTTGGAAAATTGTTTAACTTTTCATCATATAAACCATAATATTTATTTGATGAAATGAAAAGACCCCTTTAAGACAAAAAAAGACAAGTAAAGATCTAGAAAACCATAATAAATTAACACAGATACTGTATTGGAAAATTGTATAACTTTACCCATACATTTCAAATATTTGCTAAAAGTGGACAATCCCTTTAACAGTACAACTGTAGAGCATAACAAACAAAGTCAGAGAGTAAGGGTTAGCTTGCCAAAAAAGGTATAGACAAGATATAGCCATAAAGTTTGATCCCTGAAAATAGTATGTCACAAATAAAAATTTATATAGCAATATAAGAGCACAGAGAGCGCCACATCAAACAGGAGATTCAGAACCAGAAATGGCAGAGTAGGCGCACTGACCCGTCATTAGGGACAGTGTCCCTGGAAAACTGGTAAACTGGGCTCGTACCACACACAGGGCTGTAGTAAATGCATTGGAGACTATGGGACTCATTTACTAAGGGCCCCAAGGACCGCACTTTCGTCAGGCTCCCCGGCGGTTTCCATTTTGGGCTGCTGGGACAGGTTTTTGGCACACGGGATCATATTTTGGCTCAATCGCACTGGCTTTCAAGCAACAGAAATCGGGGGGCGGGCCGTTGGGCGATCCGACGGATTCGGACAAACCACAGAATTTAACTTCAAATTTGTGTCGCAAGCTAAGCACTTACATGCATCGGGAAGAAGAAGGTGAACTCCGGCGGACCTGATCGGGGAAGCGACACATGCAGGAAATTGGGTGCACAATATAAGTAAATCGCGGCACAGTGCATTCCAGACGGACAACGCACTTTCGGGAACTCCAAGGGACCGGGTAAGTAAATGTGCCCCTATATATTTATGAAGGCAAAACTTTGTAAAAGAGTGAAATGTACAATGTAAATGTATCTGGTGAACAAACCCTGGGGTAATTTATCACGCGGTGGCGTCTGATAAAGGCCACCCCCCCCCCCATGTCCTGCGAATACATCAAAAGGTGAAACTACGCCTGACTACTACATCATACAGCTGGTGGGAAGGGCCGGCCAGTTTCAGAATTTAATATGTGATGCGAGATTCATTAAAATCTTAGAATACCCCTTTGATTTGCATGAGGACACTCCAAGGCAGGTAAAGGTAGGTATTTTACAGGTTACGCCTGAATAGACAGAGATGAATCTAAAGTTTTCCACTCGGCCATCCATATGTCACATTTCTCTTGAGAAGAATTAAACATGGCATCCAACCAATCAACAAGAAGTGAATTTGCCTGTGGCGGATGGAGCGTGGACATGTTTGCATGCAGACCAATTAGTAGCCATTAGCGCAGCGCTCATCTCATGCTTCATCTTATATTTAAGTGTTAAGTCAATTTGGGGTAATGGGAATCTCCCCCCTGGACCAACAGCTTTTCTACTGCTGGGAAACATGTTTGATATTGGTGGAGATATTGTGAATTCTCTGCTGAATGTGAGTACCTACAATGAGAAAGTACATGGTGGTGGTCAAATGTATTCTTAGAAAAGTTACAATATAACGTATGTGCCAGTTCTGTCCTGCACTAGGGTTGGCTTATTTCTCTCGTAGATGTCTTTATTGATTTCCACCCCAACTTGAAAGCTGCAAATACACTTTTTTCATGCAAACTTTGAAGTCTGCAATTACTGTATCTAAGTGCTTTAGGAAAGGGAACAGGCACAGACACAATAATATATCTGGGCCATTGCCTGTATTCTGACCATATGTTTGTCTCTGGATTCTGTACTGACTTCTTCTCTTGGTTTTGGCACATATTTGTACAACTAGTCTTGCTTATTTTGTCTTGTGTATTCACTGTGTGGCTGTAAGGAAACATCAACCAGTTGTCACCTACCACTTAGGGTAGGGTGGACAATTATGTAGGAACTGCTGGGTTAGCTAGAACTAGGGCTCACTGTCTCTGTCTGTTCTACCTTTCTATCAATTTTTTTGCTTTACAACAACATTATATGCAGATTTGGATCCAAAAAGACAAAAGAGTTGTTGACCCAAATGAAGGCACCTGAGATATTCTCCTCCAGGTTTCAGATGAAGAAAAATTTCAAACACATCCACAGTGGGCAGTAAAAAGGAAATTTTTATTGAAGTTGTTTAAAATCTCTATACAGGAAATGCCAAAGAGACAGAGAACAGACAAACACGTTTCATCATGAAGACTTCAGTCTTCTTGACGAAACGCGTACATGTATGTTTGGCGTTCCATTGGCACAAGTATAGGTGGATTTTAATCAACTGCAAAAGTTCTTCCTTTATACTGTATCTGTTGTGCTGGAAAGTTTTTTTTTAATATGATTCTCCAGTCCTCCAAGTTTTTGGGGTTTCGGGGGGTTCTGTTTTCTCTGTGCACCATGGATACTGAATTATGAGCTCGATTTGTCTTTGCCACTTAGGGTAGGGTGGACAATTATGTAGGAACTGCTGGGTTAGCTAGCATTAGGGCTCACTGTCTCTGTCTGTTCTACCTTACTATCTATTTTTTGCCTTACAACAACATTATATGCAGATTTGGGTCCAAAAAGGCAAAAGAGTTGTTGACCCAAATGAAGGGACCTGAGATGTTCTCCTCCAGGTTTCATATGAAGAAAAACTTTCAATCACATCCACAGTAGGCAGTAAAAAGGAATTTTTTATTGAAATTGTTTAAAATCTCCATACAGGTAATGCCAAAGAGACAGAGAACAGACAAACAGGTTTCATCATGAAGACTTCAGTCTTCTTGACGAAACGTATATATGTGTGTTTGGCGTCCGATTGGCATAAGTATAGGTGGATTTTAATCAACTTCAAAAGTTCTTCCATTATACTGTATCTGTTGTGCTGGAAAGTTTTTTCAATTTGATTCTCCAGTTTTCCAAGTTTTGGGGGTTTTGGGGTTTCAGTTTTCTCTGTGCACCATGGATGCTGAATTATGAGGGAGTAGGGAGCTCGATTTCTCTTTGTTAAAACAATAATTTATCTATCGGCTTTAAAATCTAATTGTTATACTTTCCATAAGGACAAAAAACTATTTCTATTATAAATGTTCTTGTGCATTTTTGAAGCGACTTGTTATTGGACCAAATTAATCTTTTGGGTGTGGTTGAATTTTGCAATCATTTGAAAACATGTCTGATGAGGGTTGACCTAACCATTAAGTAATTTACTTAAGCTTATGCATTTCCCAAGGGCACAAGTTGGCTCAGTTGATAAAATATATATAATGGAGACAAATATCTGAAGCATCAGACACGTGGAGCAGCACTGGATCCTCAATCATGTTTTAATTAATTTAATCTAGAATCTCTGCTGCTTGAGGCAAACTATAGAAAGACACCTCCCCTACATAAGCTAATACATTAGAGGTGCCACAGAGTAGCCTATATAGTAATGGTGCCCCTTACTAGTTGAACATTAGCCAGTTTAGTTATATTTATTAATGATATAGAGGTAGGAATTAATAGCACTGTGTCTATTTTTGCAGATGACACCAAACTGTGTAGTGTAATACAGTCTATGGAGGATGTTCATAGGCTGC